>VWZD01013826.1:100356-110773 GCA_013396695.1 Sakesphorus luctuosus | reverse complement strand
GGGAGTGTTCGGACAACACTCTTGAGGGGATTGTTGGGGCTCTGCAAGGCCAGGGGTCCCTTCCAGTGCCTTCAGGACGTTCCCTGGCCCTGACCCCCTGCCATTTCTCTCCCAGTTTCGCAGTTCTTCTGGAATTTGCTGAAGAACAGCTTCGAGTTGATCACGTGTTCATCTGTTTCCACAAGAACAGAGATGACAGAGGTGGGTGTTCACTGCAGCTCTCTTGGAGGTGGAAATGCAGCAGCAGGGGTGGGGTTTGGTGGCTGGGCAGTACCACATGGCTCAAACCTGTCTCCTGCTTTGTTTTTTAGCTGCATTGCTCAGGACTTTCAGCTTTTTGGGCTTTGAGATTGTGAGACCAGGGCATCCCCTTGTCCCCAAGAGACCAGACGCTTGCTTCATGGCCTACACGTTTGAGAGAGACTCAGCAGAAGAAGACTAGATTGCAATGTTTGCCTCTTTAGAGCTTTCTTGTTGTCTATAAAGATGAATCTGTAGAAATTTTGTCAACATCTTATTCCAGTCTGTATAACTCTGTACGAAATGTTGTGACCCAGCTGCTTTTTGGTGGTGAGATGTTGAAAATTTCAGGCTCCACATCTTTCTCTGGATTTTATTTTTTTTTTTGTGTGCATGGTTGTGCAAAAATAAATGCTCCCTCCAAATTAGCAGTATATTTCTTGAAGTTTAATATTGTGTTTGTGATACTGAAGTTATTTGCTTTAATTCTAAATAAAAATTTATATTTTACTTTTTATTGCTGGTTTTAAGCTGTTTAAAAGACTTGCACTCTCGAAGAGGTGACTCTGGAACTGCCCCAACCATTAAAGTTGCAGGTGTGGAAAGGCTTTGCTCGTTCTTTGCTTGACTGGGACTCAGGGATGTGCTCTGCCAGGGCTTGGAATAACTCAGCAATCCTGGAAAAGTCTGCTTTTAGTGACTAATTAACAGGTTGGCCATTTCCATGGTAATTGGGATCGCTGCATCTGTGTTAGTGGGATATTTGGGGCATGAGTTGGCTGGGAAATCACAGGTGGGGTGTGAGAGAAGCTCATGGCTCTGCTTTGGGTATCAAACATGCAACTTCAATACCTGCAGTTTCAGTGTTGCAGTGACAGTGGATCCTTAACCAGGGTGGTGGCAGTGCAGGAATCCTTGAGGTGTGGTGGCTTGAGGATTTTCTGGTGGTGATTTAGGAAGGTTTGTGGCACCTCTGCAGCTCAGCAGTGTCCCTGAGGGCTGGGCAGGCCCCAGAGCTCTTGGGGGGACAGACTGGGGTTGAGGAGTGAGGAGGGGGGGCTGTTATTGGGGTCCACAGTCATGTTTGTGTTTAGGATGGTGAAGAGAAGGGAAAATGGCCGATTGTGGTGCTGGAATTAACAAAACTTGAGCTGAAGTCACATCAAATAAGTCTCCAAAGAACTGAGCTTTAAAGTGTGGTATTTTAAATTTTTTTCAGTACTTTGCAGGCTTGTTTGGCACAGTTTCAGCTAATTAATGTTTCCTCTCTAAAACCTTGGAGCAGCAAATCCATGGGAATGGGTTATTTATTCCACCAGGTTATGCTGGGTAAGTAGAAGAATGGGGAGATCTGTGAGTGTGACCCAGAGCAGGTCCTGCCCCACAGCTGTCCCCTCACTGGGGTCAGGGCTGTGCTGCCAGCCAGGGAATGCCAGAGCTCTCCCACAGGGCTTTGCCCAGTGCTCTTCTGGGAATGCCAGAGCCAGGGAATGCCAGAGCCCTCCCACAGGGCTTTGCCCAGTGCTCTTCTGGGAATGCCAGAGCCAGGGAATGCCAGAGCTCTCCCACAGGGCTTTGCCCAGTGCTCTTCTGGGAATGCCAGAGCCCTCCCACAGGGCTTTGCCCAGTGCTCTTCTGGGAATGCCAGAGCCAGGGAATGCCAGAGCTCTCCCACAGGGCTTTGCCCAGTGCTCTTCTGGGAATGGCAGAGCCAAGGAATGCCAGAGCTCTCCCACAGGGCTTTGCCCAGTGCTCTTGTAGGAATGCCAGAGCCAGGGAATGCCAGAGCTCTCCCACAGGGCTTTTCCCAGTGCTCTTCTGGACCTACAACTGTGCTCTTCCTATAGGGATTTTTGGAAAGGCAGTTCCAGGACTGGGGAGACAGCCTGAAGTCAGGGAAGGATTAGGTTGGATCTCAGGGAAAGGTTCTTCCCCCAGAGGGTGGTGGGCACTGACCAGGCTCCCCAGGGCAGTGGGTACAGCCCCAAGGCTGCCAGAGCTCCAGGAGGGTTTGGACAACACTCTGGGGGACAGGGTGGGATTGTTGGGGTGTCTGTGCAGGGCCTGGGGTTGGACTGGATGATCCTTGGGGGTCCCTTCCCGCTCAGGATATTCCAGGATTCCATATTGGTGTGTCAGTGCTAAAGGCAGTGAGGAGGAGGTGCCATGACCCAGGAGTGGGTCAATGGGCTGGCAAAGGTCTGACCTTCCCAACCTGAGTGTCTGGGAAAATCCCTGTTTTCCTCTGCCAGGTGGTGCCTGTGCCATGTCTTACATTCCCAGCATGGAGGTGTTTATAGTCCTGCCTTAAACATCTCAATCCCCTGGAGATGTTTTGCGGCTTGTGGGTGCTCCAAGGGGGGGCCCCTGGCAGGAGGGACAGGGGGGCACCCAGGCTGGAAACCAGAGCAGGGGTGCAGGGGGTGCTCAGAGCTGCCAGCCTGGGCTTGCAGAAGCAGATGTTGTCTTTGTTCTCTCCAGGATGAGATGCCCATGTGTGGGAGCTGCTGCCATGCCACGGGTTTTGCTGCCATCTCGTAGCCACAGTAGATACTACAGGAGGAGGGAGTGGGGTGGGCAGCAGGGCCTGGGCGTACCCAGGGCACCAAAAAGCCCATAATGGAATTAAACACCATTTCTGTGCCCTGGGTGCTGCCTGTGCCAGGGTTTGTGTGCTCCAGCCTTGGCAGGGGGGCTGTTCTGTGAGTGCTGTTTGGGGTGGGAATGGGCACAGAGCCTTTGGCCGTGGCACTGAGTGCCATGATCTGGTAAAGGAACTGGAGTTGGACCAAGAGTTGGACTTGATGACCTCAGAGGTCTTTTCCAACCCAATCCATTCTATGATTCTGTGAAGAGGAGGGTGGGGGGCTTGGCTGGGTCTGCCAGCCCAGGGGTGAGACAGAAACCCCTCGACAAGGAGCTGGCACTGTGCTGCTCTGTGGTTTCCTCTTGGGGTGGGGTGGGGGGTCACAGCTCTGGGTTATAAAGGATTTTTTTTGCCTTCTGAGCTCAGGGACTCCCAGGAACTCCTGGGATGAATCCTCCCTGATCCACCTGTGCCACGGGCTCTGGTGGCTGCCTGGTTGTGCCATGGGCACACAGGGGCTCCCCAGGGCTGGCTGTGGGGAGGGTCCTGCTGTTTGCACAGCCCATGGAGGCTGTTCCTGCTGCTGTCAGGTGATGGAGTCACAGAATTATGGAACTGTTTGGGTTGGAAAAGCTTCTAAGATCGAGTTCCAACCATTCCCCCAGCACTCCCCTGTGTCTCCAAGTGCCAAGTCCACATGTTTTTTGAACACTTCAAGGCTGGTGACTCCCCCACTGCCCTGGGCAGCTGTGCCAGTGCCTGATCATCCTTTTGGTGAAGAAATTCTCCCTAATATCCCATTTAGATGGCCGTGAGAGGGTTAATAATTAATTAATAATAATTTAAACGACCTGAGCAAGGCCTTGCATGGCCCTTCACCAGGACGGTCCCTCAGCACCCACATGGATTTGGGGAGCAGGGAGCAGGTCCCACATGGTGCCATGTGTTTCACAGCAAGGAGCAAATGCAACAGCCCTTCCTTGGTGCCCATAAACTCACCTGAACTATTATTACACACCACTGAGGCTGTTCTGGCTAAACACTGGGAAGTTTGGCTTTGTGTTTCCCCCTGGATCCATCACTGGAGTGTGTAATTCTGTCAAAGAAGCACATAAAGGACCAACGTTTAAGAGGCTCAGCTCCAGGTTTTATTGAAGCTGTGTGGCTGCTGCATTTCCCCCTTGAAACTTGTCTTTTTTATTTGTGCCTAGGCCACAAATTGTTTCTGAGAGGCTGTTTGTTCTTTGCTGAGGGTGCTTTAAGGTGAGCTCTGATGGGTGGCTTTGAGTGTTGAAACAGCAAAAGCCTCGTGGCCACAGGAGGGGCCTGAGGGGGTTTTGTTCAAATTCTTTACTCAGGATAATCAGCCACTAAATTGGTGCTTGGGGCTCCCATCCAGCCATTCCCTGAGATATGCCAGTGAATCAGACTCTCAACCAAAAATCATTAGAGGGTTTAAAAACACACCCTGTGTTTGGGAGCCACGGGTGGGAGCTTTGTCCCAACTCCATCGTTCATGAGCTGTGGGGGAAGTGGATTTGGATCTGCAGTTTTCCCACCGAGGACCAGCGTGGGTTCCTCAGGAGCTGGTGGGTGTCACACACTCAGGGAACTATTTGGGTTGGAAGGACCCCTAAAGATCATCTGGTTTCACATTGCAGGGACAGATTTGGCCTCTGGGCTCTTGGCCTCGAGGAGACTTTTGAGTGGGCTGAACTTGAGCTTGGCTTTAGGGAGCGTAGAGAGTCTGGGTGGTTTGGTAGAGGGTGTGTTCAGTCACCTCCTGGAAGTACTGGCAGCACAGCCACTCCTCGAGGCCGGGGGTGCCCCCTGGCCCCACGGAATTCTCCGCAAAGCTCAGGAGCAGCAGAGCCCTTTTCACCTCCACCCAGTTCTGGAGCAACGGGAGGGTCTTCTTGCTCCTGGCAAAGAGCTCCTGGCGTGGCCCCCAGAGCAGGACCTGCAGGATGCTCCTGGCCTGCTCCAGGGAGACCCTCCTGGAAGGATCCCTGTGGAGCAGCAGCGTGGCCAGGCGCCTGAGTCCTGCAGAATAGATGGACAGCGAGGGGATTTCGGGCAGTCTGCTGCTTCTGAACCCCAAGGTGTCCTCCAGAGAGACATCCACGTGCAAGATCTGATAGATCAGCCTGCCCAGCTTCAGCTCCTCTGCTGCTGGGGAGGTGGGAGCAGCGAGGCCCTCGCTCCAGTCCTGCTCCTGGCTGGTGGAACAAGGTCTTCGCTTCTCTTTGGCCCTGAAGAAGCTGCTGATGAGCAGCCGTGGGAGGGACAGTCCCAGGGGCTCCTTCTTGCCCTGCTGGCCCCCAGGAGGACATGGGCACTGCACCAGCAGGAGGTTCTCGGGGCTGAGGTCCCCCTGCCCCACATGCTGCCCCCGGAGGTGCTCCAGCCCCAGGCACAGCTGCAGCAGCAGGAGGCAGGCCAGGCGTTCGTAGTGCCCGGGGCTGGCCCTGTGCAACGCCTGGGATCCCTTCACAAAGCCTGCCAGGGTCTGGTAGGGAACCTCAGCACAGATGAGGACCTGCAGGACAGGGTGGGTGGCCTGCTCCTCCCTGGAAGGCGAATGACTCTGCTCTCCAGGGTGTCCTGGGAGCTGCAGCTCCCGCGGCAGGAGGTCGGTGAAGCGGCACATCAGGCGCTGGATGCTGGAGTGTGGCCCCAGGGAGCTCTGCACACCCAGGCTGGAGCAGCTCGGCTTGGGGACCTGCAGGGACAGACAGGGGACATTGAAGTTGGAGAGCAGAAAAAATTCTTTCCAGAGAGAAAATTCTTTCCAGGCATTGGAATGGGCTGCCCAGAGAGGGGGTGGATTCTCCATGCCTGGAGGTTTTTAAACTGAGACTGGCCATGGGACTCAGTGCCATGATCTGGTAAAGGGACTGGAGTTGGCCCAAGGGTTGGACTTGATGATCTCAGAGGTCTCTTCCAACCCAAGTGAGAAGAGAAGAGCAACGAGGCTGGAGAAGGGAGTGGAGCACAAGTGCTGTGGGGAGAGGCTGAGGGAGCTGGGGGTGTTTGTGCTGGAGAAGAGGAGGCTCAGAGGTGACCTCAGCACTGTCTGGAAGTGCCACATCAGGGAAGTTGTGGCCAGCTGGGGGTTGGTCTCTTCTCCCAGGCACTCAGCAATAGGACAAGGGGGCACGGGGGGCTCAAGCTCTGCCAGGGGAAATTGAAGTTGGAGAGCAGAAAAACTTCTTTGCAGAGAGAGTGCTGAGGGATTGGAATGGGCTGCCCAGAGAGGGGGTGGATTCCCCATCCCTGGAGGTTTTTCAGCTGAGCTTGGCCATGGCACTGAGTGCCATGATCTGGTAAAGGGACTGGAGTTGGCCCAAGGGTTGGACTTGGTGATCTCGGAGGTCTTTTCCAACCCAATCCATTCTATGATTCTATGACAGGACATGCTGTGCGAGGACAAAGCCAGGGGTGCCTCATCCTGGGCTGGGTCACTCCATCAGCTCAGGGCCATGCACCCTTTGAATGGATTTGAGCAAGAAACAGGGATGGAGTAGCCCCTCAGGAAAGCTGCACAACTGCTGGGATGAGTCTCATCCTCCACTCCTGATGAAACAGGGACAAAAATTATAGCATCAAAATTTTAATTATGTGACTTTGCAAAAAGTAAAAAAGAACTTAGGCATGCCTTAAGTGTGGACAATTGAAATAAAGGGGAATTAAGGCCTTGCTTGAATAAAGGACTGATAAGAGAAGCCCCTTTTAACACCTCATCCTCAACACAGCAGGAGGGTACAAACCCGAGGAGGGGAGTAGAAGAAAGTAAGTTTAAATTGGTATTATATTACATAACATTCTTATATTAGAAAATATATGTAAACCTAACAAGTGTCTAGAATTGGTAATAAATGAAAATACATGTATAAATGTGGCTCAATTTTTGTACACAGTAGACACGGACTTTTAGGGCATGAGCTCCCTGTGTGTCTCCAGCTCTGGCCAAGCTGTAATAAATTTGTGCTTTACTATCAATACCTCGATTTTCTTTAAATCACTGAGCAGCCAGATCTGCTCCAGCCTCTGCTCTGTGTTCATGGGCTCTCTGGACCCTGAGATCAGCTCAGCTGGTTAAAACTTGGTTGTAATAACTCCAAGGTCATGGGTTCAACCCCCTGTGTGGGCCATTGACTTAAGGGTTGGACTCGATGATCCTTGTTGGGTCCCTTCCAACTCAGAATAGTCTGGGATTCTGTGACAATTTGCCATGACGTGTCTCCCAGCAGAGCTTCCTCCTTGCACCCATGGCAGTGTCACCCTTGTCACCTCCATCCCCGCCCCCGCCAGCAGCGCCGGATCCTTCAGCAAATGCAGAAGTCGGGGCAGAAAGGGGAAGCTGCTGCCTGAGGGGCCCGTGGAAAAGCACAGCAGGAGCCACCCCCCTCCGCACCCCCGGGGTGCTCTCCCAATGCCCTGCTTACCTTTGCTGCCAACACCAGCGGGCTGTGCCCGAAGGTGATGCCCACCCTGAAGTACCAGGCGTCCCCGCTCTCGCAGCACGGCTCCCGCTCCAGGACCCTCAGCGCTGCCCAGCGCTTCCCCACCAGCTCTGCCTCCAGCAGCTGCAGCTGCTCCTCCAGCCCCACCAGCTCCTCCTGCATCCGAGCCGAGAGCCGCGCCAGGGTGGCTGCCTGGCAGCCCAGCACCACCGCACCCGGCCCGGCCGGGCTCTGCAGGACCTGCCCCAGCTCCCCATCCGCCGTCCGGAAGGTCAGCTCGCCCAGGTTGGGCGCTGGGGCGAGCTGGGGGCTGCCCCTGGCCACCACCTCCCCCACGCTGGGCGCTGGGGCGAGCTGGGGGCTGCCCCTGGCCACCACCTCCCCCACGCTGGGCGCTGAGGCGAGCTGGGGGCTGCCCCTGGCCACCACCTCCCCCAGGCTGGGCGCTGGGGCGAGCTGGGGGCTGCCCCTGGCCACCACCTCCCCCAGGCTCTGGGACTTGCTCAGGGGCTTCTTGGCTCCACAGGGGGGTCTGTCCCGGCGGGGAGTGGAGCTGGGAGCCCCCTCCTCATGCCGCAGATGGCACGGTGGGATGCTGTAGAGGATGCCGCTGGCACGTGGTGTGGGGTCAGCCTGGCAAGGGTGGGATGGGCCCTGCTCTGGGAGCGACTCTGCCCGCTGGAGCTGCTTTTTCTTGGGTAGTGGGGGAGGCAGAGGGTCCTGGTGGGACTGAGAGAGGGACCTCCCAATGCCTTCCCCTCGGCTGGCCTTGGGGGGGGCGAGGTGTGCCCGGAGCTCTCCTGGGGAGGGAGGAACAAACACGACAGAGGAGAGTAAAGAGGGAGCTGGAGCAGGGTGGGAGTACCAACACATTGTTTGCCCCACTGCACGTTTCCTGCCCCACTGCACATCCCCAGCCTCAGAGCCACACCCAGCACTGGAGGGGATGGCAGGGGCAGCAGTGGGTTCATCCCCACCATCCCAGGGGACAGCAGAGGGTTCATCCCATCCCCACCAACCAAGGGGGGGCACAGCAGTGGGTTCACCTCATCCCTACCATGCAAGGGGACAGCAGAGGGTTCATCCCATCCCCCCCATCCCAGAGGACAGCAGAGGGTTCATCCCACCATCCCAGGGGACAGCAGAGGGTTCATCCCATCCCCCCCATCCCAGGGGACAGCACTGGGTTCATCCCATCCCCCGCATCCCAGGGGACAGCAGTGGGTTCGTCCCACCATCCCAGTACAGCAGTGGGTTCATCCCCACCATCCCAGGGGACAGCAGTGGGTTCATTCCCACCATCCCAGGGGACAGCAGAGGGTTCATCCCATCCCCACCATCCCAGGGGACAGCAGTGGGTTCATCCCACCATCCCAGTACAGCAGTGGGTTCATCCCCACCATCCCGGGGCCCCGCAGAGGGTTCCTCCCATCCCCCCCATCCCAGGGGACAGCAGTGGGTTCATCCCCACCACCCCAGGGGACAGCACTGGGTTCATTCCATCCCCACCATCCCAGAGGACACCTCAGCAGACAGGGGAACAGCAGGGTCAGCATGTCACTCACCCACGTTGCTGTATATGAGGGCTGAGCTGGAGGGCCGGGCCGGGGTGTCCCCCATGGGGGTGGGCACTCCGGGGGCACCCAGGTCCAGGCTGGCACAGCGGGCACGCGCTCCAGCCCTGCAGAGAGCCAGAGTCAGTGTCACCCCCCGGCCCGGGGGGCTCTCACTCCTTTCTGTGGCGGCTCAGAGGAAGAACAAAGAGAAAAGGGGAAGCAGCAGCCTGGGGAGGCTTCGTGGTGTGGTTTGGGGGTAAAACAAGGGGGCTTTGGTGGCACTGGGACTGCAGTGGCTGCACTGGGGGTGGGAACTGCCTCGGGGGCTCCACCTGTGCTGGGTCACACCCCGGTGGGTGCAGGGGTGGTGGTTGCCCCGAGGGGCCTGTTGGGTGACCATGAGGAGGACACGACGGTGAGAGACCTGTGCGACAAGAGCAGGGAAAGCTGTGACCCCCCAAGGCAGGTTCAGGGGGGCAGGACAGGGCTCTGTGTGTGGGGAGGGAGGGCACAGAGCCCAGAGAAGGAGAGCAATGGCACAGCAGGACGGAACCCGCCAGGTTTCGCTTCCCCATCCTGGCCGGGCGCTGACTCTGCTGCCACCAACGGTGCTGAAAGAAACCACCGTGGCTTCCTCCAACACTCCTCGTTCTGCTGGGACAGCACCCGGTGGGCACCTCCAGGCTGTGCCCCCACTCAGACCCCCTGAGTCACCCCCAGACCCCGCATTATTGCCCTGGAGCAGCCGTGCCAGGGCACTGCCAGGATGCTCCTTCCCAGGCCCCATTTGCAGTGCAGTTTGTTACCTCTGAGTCTTCCCTGGTAGTGCTGGAGGTCTGGGGGGTTCCAGCTGCCCACACTGGATCCTCAGCTGCTCCCTCTGCCCATCCCTGGCTCCAGCCATGGTGCCGCCGGGCATCACCCTGGCACCACTCGCCGCGCCCTGTTTGGTGGAGGATGTTCTTTCAAAAGCCACTTGCACAGCTGAAGGAAGCTGGAGGTTGGGCCTCCCTCCCCGGAGCCCTCAGAGAATCCTGGTAGCCCTGGCACCGCTCTGTGCCCACGTGCTGCCGCCAGAGCCTCCGGTTGTTGAATCACCTGTGGTGGGACCTGGTGCGGTGGGTTTGTGGCCCTCAAGCTGCTCGTGGAGCTCCAAACTGCCCCTCCTTCATGGGTGGCTTCAGGGATGGCTCTGGAGGTGACTTTAGGGATGGCTCTGGAGGTGACTTCAGGGATGGCTTTGGAGGTGACTTCAAGGATGGCTTTGGAGGTGGCTTCAGGGGTGGCTTTGGAGGTGGCTTCAGGGGTGGCTCTGGAGGTGACTTCAGGGATGGCTCTGGAGGTGGCTTTGTGGATGGCTCTAGAGGTGACTTCAGGGATGGCTCTGGAGGTGACTTCAAGGATGGCTCTAGAGGTGGCTTTAGGGATGGCTTTGCAGGTGACTTCAGGGATGGCTTTGGAGGTGACTTCATGGGTGGCTTTGGAGGTGGCTTCGGAGGTGACTTCAGGGGTGGCTTTGGAGGTGGCTTCAGGGATGGCTTTGGAGGTGACTTTAGGGATGGCTCTGG
>VWZD01013826.1:59156-70605 GCA_013396695.1 Sakesphorus luctuosus | reverse complement strand
GAGAGGAATCCTGGAATGGCTGTTCCCATCCCATGGGTTCCACACCTCGGGAGGGTGATCCATCATTTCAGAGGCTTTAATTCGACTGGATGGCTGGAGTTGTGGGCAGATGGACGGACTGACAGGCCAGACTGACAGACAGCTGCCTGCTCTGAGGACAGCAGGGAGAGGCAGCTGTGGGTGGAAAACAACCAAGTCCTGGCAGGACTGCTCAGCTCTCTGCAGGAAAAGCAGCTCAGAGCTCTGCAGGCAAAACTCTGTGGGTGCAGGGGGTGAGGGAGCAGAGCTGGAGCCCCAAATCCTGCTTGGAGTGAGAATTCCAGACAGGAGGAGCACGGAGTGACAGCCTCCCCTCCACCTTCCAGCTCTGCTCAGCATCAGCCCTGGGTTGAAGGCATTTTTTAAGCCCTGTCTGCAGCTGCTGCATCAGGAATTTTATTGCCATCCCAATTATGATCACGGAAGCAGCGAAAGCAAAATGCCATTACAAGGTGAGATAAGGGCTGGCATCGCCATCCATCGCTCATCCTGCCGGGTGGGAGTGACACCAACCCCCCTGGAACAACCCCTGAGAGGGGAGGGGACAGGGGCTCATCCCAGTCCCCCCAAGCCCTGCAGAGCACAGATCTCTGCCAGCCTCACTGCTCAGATGGCAGGGGGAGCCCATGGAGCCCCGGGGGGGTCCAGCTGTGCCACCCCCACAACGCCCCCAGGCTGGAGATGGCAGCGAGCGCTGACATTTGGAGCGAGACACGCTGGCGTCAGTCCCCAGATCTGCAGCTCCAGGGCATCAGCTGGGGCTGTGGCACCAGGACAGCAGCTCCTTTGCCATGTGCAGCCATAAGAGGTTCCCAAGCCTCTGTGGTGGGAGGGGAAGGGGATGGCAGGGCTGTGCTGTTTAACTCTCTGTCCAGCACCTCCAAGCAGAGCAAGGGCAAAGCCTCCAGAGTCCCTCAGTCAGGGTGGAGCTGGTGGGCTCCCAGATACCATGAAACCTGCCCAAATCCCAGATTACTGCTCCTCAAATGGGTGCTGTGCCCACATCCTGGCACAGCCAAGGCCGGGAACTCCAAGGCCAAGGCTGGGATCCCCACTTGTGGCCAAGGCTGGGACCTCAACCTGTGTCTAAGGTTGGTGTCCCAACCTGTGTCCAAGGCTGGGGTTCCAAGCTGTGTCCAAGACTGGGATCCCAACCTGTGTCCAAGACTGGGATCCCAACCTGTGCCCAAGACTGAGATTCCAACCTGTGTCCAAGGCTGGGATCCCAACTTGTGCCCAAGACTGAGATCTCAACTTGTGTCCAAGGCTGGGATCTCAACTTGTGTCCAAGGCTGAGATTCCAACCTGTGTCCAAGGCTGGGATCCCAACCTGTGCCCAAGGCTGGGATCCCAACCTGTGCCCAAGACTGAGATCTCAACTTGTGTCCAAGACTGAGATTCCAACCTGTGTCCAAGGCTGGGATCCTCCCTGTGTTCAAGGCTGGGATCCCAAACTGTGTCCAAGGTTGGTGTCCCAACCTGTGCCCAAGACTGAGAGTCCAACCTGTGTCTAAGGCTGGGATCCTCCCTGTGTCCAGGGCTGGGGTCCCCACTGCTCCCTCCCAGCAACCTCAGAACAAGCTCCAGAGCTGCACCCCCCTGAGCTGCACATCACAGCCCCACCTGAGCTACTTCTTGCTCATTTTGGGGTCGTGGCAACAGGCTGAAGGTTTCCTGTGTGGGATAAACCTCCAGCTTGGTGGGTGGGGCCACAGAAGGGGGTGATGCCACCAAGCAGGGCTGGCCAGGAGCTAAAATTGAGCTGAGTTTCAAGCGTCCCAGTGCAGGGTGTGAGGGCAGGGGTGATGCTGATCCCCCACCCCTGGGCAGCACTCACCGTTCTGCAGGTCTGGAGCTGCACCATCTGGGTCTGCTGAGGCATCCGAGCCTGGGGGTGCTCACATGGCAAAGGGTCCAACACAGCCAGCCCTGGCCCCTCTGCACAGAACAGCACAAGGAGATGACTGTGAATCACCTTTTCATGGTGTCCAGCTCAGAAATCCCACAGAAATTCCCCCCAAACCCAAGGATGTGGCACATGGACACCTCCCAGAGAGGGGAAGCATCCTTAGTGCTGCTCCAGCCTGATGAGTGACCCGCCCATTGTAGCTCATATAAATAAATAATTATAAAATTACAGAGCACTCTGCTCCCCCAAGGATCTCTTGGCAGCAGGAGAGTGTCTGAGCCCAGCACTGCCATGGACAGAGCAATGTCTTTGGGAATCACCTCTGAGGGTTTCAGGAGGAGACAGAATCATAGAATGATAGAATGGATTGGGTTGGAAAAGCCCTCCAAGATCATCAAGTCCAACCCTTGGGCCAACTCCAGTCCCTTTACCAGATCATGGCACTCAGTGCCACGGCCAAGCTCAGCTGAAAAACCTCCAGGGATGGGGAATCCACCCCCTCTCTGGGCAGCCCATTCCAATCCCTCAGCACTCTCTCTGCAAAGAAGTTTTTTCTGCTCTCCAACTTCAATTTCCCCTGGCAGAGCTTGAGCCCCCCGTGCCCCCTTGTCCTATTGCTGAGTGCCTGGGAGAAGAGACCAACCCCCACCTGGCCACAACTTCCCTTCAGGCACTTCCAGACAGTGCTGAGGTCACCTCTCAGCCTCCTCTTCTCCAGCACAAACACCCCCAGCTCCCTCAGCCTCTCCCCACAGCACTTGTGCTCCACTCCCTTCTCCAGCCTCGTTGCTCTTCTCTGGCCCCGCTCCAGCCCCTCAATCTCTTGCCTCAACTCAGGGGCCCACAACTCAACACAACACTCAAGGTGTGGCCTCCCCAAGGCAGAGGCCAGGGGAAGGCTCACTGCCCTGGGCCTGCTGGCCACGCTACTTTGGATCCAGGCCAGGATGCCATTGGCCTTCTTGGCCACCTGGGCACACTCTTGGCTCCTCTTGAGCTTCCTGTCCCTCAGTCCCCCCAGGTCCCTTTCTGCCTGGCTGCTCTCCAGCCACTCTGTGCCCAGCCTGGAGCGCTGCAGGGCTTGGGGTGGCCAAAGGGCAGGACCTGCACTTGGCCTTGGTGAACTTCATCCCACTGGACTCAGCCCATCCCTCCAGTCTCTCCAGATCCCTCTGCAGGTCCCTCCTGCCCTCCAGCAGGTCGACACTCCCTCCCAACTTGGTGTCATCAGCAAATTTGCTGCTGATGGACTCAATCCCCTCATCTAAATCATCACTAAAGATGTTGAACAGGACTGGACCCAACACAGACCCCTGGGGACACCACTGGTGACCAGCTGGATGCAGCTCCATTCACCAGCACTCTCTGGGCCCAACCCTCCAGCCAGCTTCCAATGGCACCCACCCAGTGGATCCTCTCATTTGGGGGGATTCAACCCAAATGTGGAAGCAGAAGGGCCACTGTGTCCATCCCTTGGGCACTTGGTGGGGTTGAAAGCTGCTCCCAAACACTTTTTCATCCAGTGCTCAACACCAACCTACAAGCAAATGGTTTGCTGGTTTTACTAAATCGTTTTGAGCTCTGTGGATCAAGTTCAATTTGCCTGTAACAAAGACAGAGGGAATTTAAGTGGCTTCTTCTGGAGGGAAATCCAAACTCCACCTGGTTAACAGCCCCCAAAAGTCCCAGACTCGGGTCCTGCTCAGCTACACCTGCACAGAGATGCTGCTGCTCCAGCTCAGCAGCTGCTCTGGCCCCTCAAGACCCCTCTCCAGGTCTCCCCTTGTCCCTGTCCCCAGAGCAGCAGCAGCAGCAGCCAGGAAAGTTAATTCCTGCTGAGAAAGGCTTGGGCAGCCTGAGCCAAAGGAGCTTTCCCTGGCAGGGATTTGCTGGGGAAGGGTGGAGGGACGAGGAGACAGCTCTGCAGGGCAGCCAGAGCTGGGGGCACACGGGTCACACCCACCCTGTGCCCAGGGGACAGCCCTGGGGACAACAGGGAGCCCAGAGCTGACTCCAGGAGGGTGGGTGTCCCCCATCCATGTGCTCCTGGGAGCTCCAGCACCATCCAGGTGCTGCTCACGGAGGGGTGGAACATCCCTTTGGGGGTTCCTGGAGAGCTGACAGCACACAGAGCTCTGGAAAAGCTCAAATTCCTCCAGGAAAGCATCACTACCCCAAACCAAAGTCAGAGGGATTCCTCCAAACCCCACCAGCTGGGCAGACACCACACGGAGGGTTTTACCTGCCCAGGCACTCCCAAGCAGGGGTCCTGCACAGCCCCTGGGGTGGGGGGACCAGGGCTTCAGGATGGACTGACAATCCCAGCTCATTCCCAGCTTCAGAAGATCTTCCTCTTGTCCATTATCCCTGGGACACCCAAACTTCTCCCTGGGAGGGCAAACACCCATTTCCAGCTCCAAAAGATCTTCTTGTCCACTATCCCTGGGGCACCCAAACTTCTCCCTGGGAGGGCAAACACCCATTTCCAGCTCCAGAAGATCTTCCTCTTGTCCATTATCCCTGGGGCACCCAAACTTCTCCCTGGGAGGGCAAACACCCATTTCCAGATCCAGAAGATCTTCCTCTTGTCCATTATACCTGGGACACCCAAACTTCTCCCTGGGAGGGCAAACACCCATTTCCAGTTCCCATAACATCCCAGTGATGCACTGGGTGAGCCCTTCACCCCACCCTGCTGCTTCACAGGTGGCAGGGATGCCAACACCCCCCACCCCGGGTGGCATACACGGAGCTCTGGCAAGGATGTGCCTCTCCAAAGGAGCAGCACTAAAAGCCCTTCCTTAGCAACCAAACTCTCCTGCCATGGGTGGGGTTGGCAGGGGCACCCAGGGGATGCAGCAGCCTCTCCAGGGCTGGGACAGCAGGGGCAGGGAGGTCTCCAGGGCTGGCAGAAGGATGGGAAAAGCCCAAGATGCCAAGCAGGGATGCCCCCGCTGATGCACACACACCCACACCTAAAACACTGGCAAGAGTGACCCAAACCAAGCCCTGAAATGGGGAAACACCCCCAAACACCTTGACCTGCCCTCAGCACCCCTGGGGGGATGTTTGTGGCCAGAGGGGATCCAGAGGGATCCCAGCTCCATGGGGTGATGCACAAAGATGTGCTGGGCATCCCTGGCACTCTGCAGAGCACTGGGGCTGCTCCAGTGCCCAAGGAATGTGGTAACTGGGAGGGCAGAGGGTTTGTTCCCCACTCCAGTGGGCTCTGGAGTTCCAGCAGGGATGGAGGAGGTGCCATCATCATCCAGGGGTGAAACACAGCCCCAGCAGAGCAGCTCAGCTGCTGCTCCTGCCAGGCTCCAGCTCAGGGGGTGGATAAAGCAAAATTTAAACCAAATTCCAGCAAGCTGAACACATTCACGTGTTTACTGCAAACCTGCTGGGAGCAAACGGCAGGAAACCCAAACCTGCTCAGCCCCTGGTGCTGCCTGGCCCCTCCTGCTCTCCCTGCAGGCAGCCAAGCATGGAGAGGCTTTGCTTCCAGACCCACCTGAGCCTTGGGAATGCTGGAATTTAAGCCCACTTTAGAGACCACCTGGGCTTGGCTTGTTACACGAGTCATTCCCAGCCCTGGGAACAATCAGGGGCTCAGCTGATGGTCTTGGCATTTGTTTTTGGCAGCTCCCATGTCACTTAGCAACCTCTGTTTCAGGTTACCTCAGGGTTTTTTGTCTGCAAATACATTTTAATTCCTGTGAAAGGGGACCCACCAGCACGTGGGTGCAGTGGCTGAACCCTCCTCTGGTCCCATCCTTACACTGGTACAGCTCACCGTGCCCCCCATGTTGGTATCACCACAGCAGTTGCCACTGTCTGGCCCCTGTGCCTTGTGTTTTAAGGAATATATTCTTAAAGTTTGTATTTTAACACTTTTTAACGCCAGTGGTGTCCCCAGGGGTCTGTGTTGGGTCCAGTCCTGTTTAACATCTTTAGTGATGATTTAGATGAGGGGATTGAGTCCATCAGCAGCAAATTTGCTGATGACACCAAGTTGGGAGGGAGTGTCGACCTGCTGGAAGGCAGGAGGGCTCTGCAGAGGGATCTGGAGAGACTGGAGAGATGGGCTGATTGCAATGGGATGGAGTTCAACAAGGCCAAGTGCAGGTCCTGCCCTTTGGCCACCCCAAGCCCTGCAGCGCTCCAGGCTGGGCACAGAGTGGCTGGAGAGCAGCCAGGCAGAAAGGGACCTGGGGGGACTGAGGGACAGGAAGCTCAACAGGAGCCAAGAGTGTGCCCAGGTGGCCAAGAAGGCCAATGGGATCCTGGCCTGGATCCAAAGTAGCGTGGCCAGCAGGCCCAGGGCAGTGAGCCTTCCCCTGGACTCTGCCTTGGGGAGGCCACACCTTGAGTGTTGTGTTGAGTTCTGGGCCCCTGAGTTGAGGCAAGAGATTGAGGGGCTGGAGCGGGGCCAGAGAAGAGCAACGAGGCTGGAGAAGGGAGTGGAGCACAAGTGCTGTGGGGAGAGGCTGAGGGAGCTGGGGGTGTTTGTGCTGGAGAAGAGGAGGCTCAGAGGTGACCTCAGCACTGTCTGGAAGTGCCTGAAGGGAAGTTGTGGCCAGCTGGGGGTTGGTCTCTTCTCCCAGGCACTCAGCAATAGGACAAGGGGGCACGGGGGGCTCAAGCTCTGCCAGGGGAAATTGAAGTTGGAGATCAGGAAAAACTTCTTTGCAGAGAGAGTGCTGAGGGATTGGAATGGGCTGCCCAGAGAGGGGGTGGATTCCCCATCCCTGGAGGTTTTTCAGCTGAGCTTGGCCGTGGCACTGAGTGCCATGATCTGGTAAAGGGACTGGAGTTGGCCCAAGGGTTGGACTTGATGATCTGGGAGGGCTTTTCTAACCCAATCCATTCTGTGATTCTGAGATTCTTTAGGCTACTCAGTGGAGGAACCAGGGGATGAGCCTCCTTTCCCTGGGTGCCACACGGGACTTACCTCTCCATGGAGGAGAGTGCAAGTTCCCAGGGCGAGTTCTGGGCATGGGAGACTCCTGAAGAAGAAATTCAGCAGCAAAGCCAAAAGCCAAACAGACCCAAGTGTCCTGGAAAGCAGCAGAGACACTTGGACCTTCAGAGGACCAGAGCAGGATGCCCAAGTCAAGCTCTTCTAAGGCAGGAGCATCCCCTGGGATGGGCACACAACTCTTCCATGGACAGCAGGAAATCTGTGGCTGATCGCAGAGAGCAGTGGGAAGGGACCTGGGGGTCCTGGGCAGTGGCAAGTTGGGTATCAGTCAGCAGAGGAAACTTGGAAGGTCTCGAAATTAAAGGGCCTGTCACCCAACAGTGGGTTGAATTCTGTTGTGCCAGAGAGCAGAATTCCTTCCTTCTCTAAATTGACCTCATTGCCTGAGTCCAGCTGAAGTCCATTGACTGGGGAGTGGTGAGGGAAGAGAGAATCATCACATTAAAGTGGGGGATCTTGATGTCAGGCTCATGGAGTGTCTTTCAGCCTTGCATTCCTGGCAGAGGGGTCCTGCTTGGTGGCAAGTTGGACATGAGTCAGCAGAGTGTCCTGGTAGCCCAAAGGGCCACCATGTCCTGGGGGGCATCAGGCCCAGCCTCGCTGGCTGGTGAGGGAGGGGATTGTCCCCCTCTGCTCTGAGCTGGGGCAGCATCACCTCAAGTGCTGGGGAAGTTTGGGGGCCACAATACAAGAAGGATCTGAAGCTGTTGGAGTGTCCAAAGGAGGGACATGGAGCTGGGGAAGGGTCTGACGAGCAGCTGAGGGCGCTGGGCTTGTTTAGCTGGGGCAGAGCACACTGAGGGGAGACTCCTCGGGGGCTGCAGCTCCTCCCGAGGGCAGGTGGAGGGGCAGGCACTGAGCTCTGCTCTGGGACCAGGGACAGGACCCAGGGAATGGCTGGAGCTGTGCCAGGGGGTTGGGATGGATCTCAGGGAAAGGCTCTTCCCCCAGAGGGTGGTGGGCACTGACCAGGCTCCCCAGGGCAGTGGGCACAGCCCCAAGGCTGCCAGAGCTCCAGGAGGGTTTGGATAACACTCTGGGGGACAGGGTGGGATTGCTGGGGTGTCTGTGCAGGGCCTGGGCTTGAACTGATGATCCCTGTGGATCCCTTCCAGCTCAGGACATTCCAGGAGCACTTCAACACCCCTGATGGTGCCCAGGATCCAACCAGCATTGCACTGCCCTGGCACCCAGGAGCAGGGAGCAGTAAAGCCTTCTGCTCATTAGTGTAATTAATGTCAGGCCTCCCAGGCAGCCAAGCTTCCATTTGACCTTTAGGTATTGAAATATGAACAATAAAAGTGACAGGTTATCACGGAGGAGGTGTCAGGAGATGCTCATTTTAAATCCTCTGTGAAATCCTCTCTCAGGGACAAACCCCTAAAAAGAGTCTTTCTGCAAAAGTAAATGGGAAAACTTGGAAAACCAGAAGGGAAAGAAGGAAAAATTCAGCTCCTTTTGTCCACAGCAAAACAGCAGGGACGTGGGGGGCACATCCAGAAATGACCTCACGGAGAGAAATGGGAAGAGAAATAAAGCAGAGCTGTTAAAAAATGAAACAGAGGTGGGGGAAACTGTCTCTGAAGAGTCTTGGGAAAGTGGGAAGTCACTGAGATGGAGGAACTGAGCCAGATTCCAGTGGCACATTATGGAACCAGCATGGATGGGATCCCAGTCCAGCAGGGAGTGATCCCAGCTTTGGTTCATCCACAACTCACTGGGCAGCAACAGCCTGAGCAGAGGAACCTCAGAGCAAGGAAAAATCCTGGCAGCCACAGTGGGAGTGTTTGTGGTGATGGATGAGCCTCAGCCAGCAGGTCACAACCCCCTTTGTCACTGCAACTGCACTGCCAGAGGTTGCCAGATGTTGGTGCAGGGCTGAGCAAGGCAGGGGAAGGCAGAGGGGCCACAGCCCAGTGGGACAATCACTCCCCACGCTGGGAATTGCTTTGCCACAAGGCTGGTGCTCAATGCAAAACACTCACCCTGAAGGAAGGAAAAGAAACCAGAGCATGAACTTCCCGATGGGAAGGGTCCACCCTCCACAATAACTCCTGGAATGGCAGAGCTGGGGCACTGGGCATGGCTGGGAGGGATGTGTGGCATCACCTGCTGTGATTCCTGAGGAGCAGAGGGAAGGTTCCAGCTCCATGCCAGCCCCAAGCACGAGGATTACCCAAGGATTATTCCCACCCCACTCCATTAGTCACACTTAGTTAATATTCCTCCTTATTGAAAAAGGTCACAATTCCGAGCTCATTTATGTCACTCCACCTTCCCCTTGCAATTGCAGGGTCCTGCTCAGTTCCCAGCCCTAATTAGTATCCAATTATGGGGCCCTGCAGCACACAGAGGTCCTGGCCACACCACCCACCTCCCCTTGGTCTCCAGGGAGGAGAAGCCTCATGGAAAGCTGCCCCAGGAACAACCTTTTTCCCCTGGCAGCACCAAGGGAACCAGATGGACCTTCCTCTAAATGAGATTTAAATGGAAAACTACAAAACAGCTCATTCTGCCAGTATTGAAGGGTTGGTGTCCAGCTGTCCCAAGCAGGGGAAGGTCACACCAGGTGACCCTCTGGAAAAAGAGGCCAGAAGGACCAACCACCCTCATGGGCAGCTCCTCTGGCTGCTCTGGGTTGGAAACAGCAGCCAGGACATGACTCTGGGCCTTGAGCTCAAACCTCCCACCCCTCCAAGAGGAAACAAACCCACCCACCCCCCCAATTTGAGGCGTCACACCATGAAGATGTGGCTGATGGAGTTTGGATGCTCGGCCAGAGCCACTTTAGTTCCCCTGCTCTGCTCTGCCAACTGACCTGTGAGGAGCACCACACCATGAGGCCTTTGGAAGATGGAAGGTGCCTTCCCAAGCCTGCCTGAACCCTGCTCAGCCCAGCCATGGTCCATCCCCATGGGCAGCTCAGGGCCTGACCAGTCTGTGGCACAGAGAAGCTGCTCCCACCACATCCTTCTCCATCATTTCAGTCTCCAGCTGAACCCCTTCATCCACCTGGACTGAAACAGTGGCCAAATTGAGCAGGAAGAGCAAGTGGGGCCTTGTGGGGGCTTTTCTGGAGATGCCAAGGATGGGAGACGAGCTGGAGATCAGGTGCATCCCCTGTGTGTGTTATTGCTGCTCCTTCCCTCCTGTGTGACCAGCCACGATGTCCCCATGTTCCTGGCTCTGAAGCCAGTGGGTTCCTTGGCCCCAGGACCAGGACCATCCCCACCTCCCAGGCTCACTCCAGCTCCCACAGGACCCTCCTTGACCTTCCTGGGAACACTCAGGTCCTGCAATGTGGCAGCTGCTCGAATTCAGGGCAGCAAAATGGAGAGAGGGACAATATTTGATTTAAATTTTTCCACTATTCCCTTCCCATTAAATGTTTTCTCTCCTCCTTTCCAAGAACCTCCTTTATTTCTCCCCATCTCCCTCTAGCAACAGTATCTTGGAGAGACAATGAATTTTTAATAAGAGGGGGCGGTGGGAAGAGGCAGCCCCTGAGGCAAAGAGAGAAAAGCCTTGATCTGTTAAACAACCCACAGCAGCACAAAGGCACATTTTAGGAGGGGGAACCACGTGAGGGACCACCCAGCGCCTCGGGGAGGGTCATGGACAGCCCTTTCCAGGAGAATCACAGAATGATAGAATGGATTGGGTTGGAAAAGCCCTCCCAGATCATCAAGTCCAACCCTTGGGCCAACTCCAGTCCCTTTACCAGATCATGGCACTCAGTGCCACGGCCAAGCTCAGCTGAAAAACCTCCAGGGATGGGGAATCCACCCCCTCTCTGGGCAGCCCATTCCAATCCCTCAGCACTCTCTCTGCAAAGGAGTTTTTTCTGCTCTCCAACTTCAATTTCCCCTGGCAGAGCTTGAGCCCCCCGTGCCCCCTTGTCCTATTGCTGAGTGCCTGGGAGAAGAGACCAACCCCCAGCTGGCCACAACTTCCCTTCAGGCACTTCCAGACAGTGCTGAGGTCACCTCTCAGCCTCCTCTTCTCCAGCACAAACACCCCCAGCTCCCTCAGCCTCTCCCTATAGGGCTTATGCTCCAGTCCCTTCATCCTGCTCAGAGGAGCTTTGCCAGGCTCTCCACACACACCTGGGCATGGCTGAGGTGGGTCTGGGTGTGCCAGACCCCAAACAGGCCATGGCACAGGGAGGGGAACCCTCCGCTCTCCTGCCTTGTGGCACCATGAGTTGTCCCCCTGCAGCACCTCCCTGGGAGGGTGGGCAGGCCCTGGCACAGGGTGGGCAGAGCAGCGGTGGCTGCCCCATCCCTGGGAGTGTCCAAGGCCAGGCTGGATGGGGCTTGGAGCAACCTGGGCTGGTGGAAGGTGTCCCTGCCCATGGACTCATAGAATTAGTGGGGTTGGAAGAGACCTCTGAGATCATCAAGTCCAACTCTTAATCCAACCCCACTGTGATTACCAGATCATGGCACTCAGTGCCATGTCCAGTCTCACCTTAAAAACTTCCATGGCAGGGATGGCACTGGATGGGCTTTAAGGTC
>VWZD01013826.1:47099-58061 GCA_013396695.1 Sakesphorus luctuosus | reverse complement strand
CTCAATCCTGCCCAGGCTCTGCAGGGCACAGAGCTGAGGATGCCCAGCTCCCCTCCCACAGTGCCCAGCCCTGTCTCCCCATCACAAGCTGAGCCTAAATATAGCCCCTGGTTCTCTTTCCTTGTAGTGCTCTGAGTGCAAAGTCCTTTCCCATGAACTCACTGGAGCTTAATAAAGCACAAACCCTGGGAGACCTCAGTGCTGGGCTCTGTCACTGTAATCGTCACTGCCACTTGTTCCTCTGAGCTCTGGAATGTGCCCGCTGCTATTTTGGTTGGCACATCAGGAGTTGAGTGAGACACTCTCACTGAGCTGGTGAGAGCTGGGGCAGCTTTAGACACCCAACCCCTGTGATGGATGGGGCAGCAAATTGCAGCCAGGCTTGTGGCTGTGGCATGGAAAACTCAGGGGGAAGGAGGCAGGAAAAGCCAGCGAAGAGCTGGGCTGAGCCAGAGGGTGCAGGAAGGAGGAGGGCACATGCCAGGAGGGCTTTGCCATGCAGTGAGATGGATGGATGCTGCCAGCCTGGCACCTGGAATCCCAGCCATGGGGTGGCTGTGTGGATGCCAAGGCACTGTGGCAGCCTGGGCATCGCAGCCCAGACCCTTCGTGGTTGGCTTTGGTTTTTAATTCATCTCCAGGGAAGGTGTTTCTCACAGTCTGCCCGAATTCTCCACCCAAGTCCAGGTACTTGTCCACACTNTGTTTGTGCTGGAGAAGAGGAGGCTGAGAGGTGACCTCAGCACTGTCTGGAAGTGCCACATCAGGGAAGTTGTGGCCAGCTGGGGGTTGGTCTCTTCTCCCAGGCACTCAGCAATAGGACAAGGGGGCACGGGGGGCTCAAGCTCTGCCAGGGGAAATTGAAGTTGGAGATGAGAAAAAACTTCTTTGCAGAGAGAGTGCTGAGGGATTGGAATGGGCTGCCCAGAGAGGGGGTGGATTCCCCATCCCTGGAGGTTTTTCAGCTGAGCTTGGCCGTGGCACTGAGTGCCATGATCTGGTAAAGGGACTGGAGTTGGCCCAAGGGTTGGACTTGATGATCTCAGAGGTCTTTTCCAACCCAATCCATTCTATGATTCTATGAATTTTCTCCTGTCCTGGGTTTTCTGTGAAGAAGAGGGAAGAGCAGCCCCTGCCTGGGGTCAGGGAGGGCTCTACACTCTGACAACAAGTGACATTTCCCTGCTGTGCCACCCACACCAGCCCTGGCTGTGTGTCTTGCTCAGCCTGAGCCCCTGGCACTCTGCAGACCTGGAGCACCTCGGAGGTTCCAGCCACAACCCCAAAGCCCTACAACTTAAAGGAGAAAGATCCAGAGGAGAAACCAGCACGAGCCACCCTCAATGCGGTCCCACATCTCCTGAGCCAAACCTCATGGAAGCATCTTCTGTGCCTTCCAAGGTAACCCCCCCCCAAACCTCACTCCCAGAAAAGTGGAGGGGTAAGTCCTGAAGCCCAATCCCATTCCCTCTCCATGGCCAGGAGCCAGCACAGCTCCCAGGTGCTCTCATGGGTTTTGTTGCTTCCCTTCACCTCCTCTCAAATCTCTGCTCTGAACATTTCTGCCCTCCCTGTTCATTTTGGTGCTTTTCCAGGACTCCCAGAGCAGCTCTTTGGGCTCTGGTGGCATCACCTGGTGCCCCTCTCTGCTGCAGCCCCTGCCCATGGACCACAGAGATGCTGCAGAATCACAGAATCCCAGACTATTCTGAGTTGGAGGGGACCCACAAGGATCATCGAGTCCTACTCTCAAGTCAATGGCCCACACAGGGGATTGAACCCACGACCTTGGCATTATTACAACCAAGTTTTAACCAACTGAGCTCATCTCAGGGTCCATGGATGCTCCATGATGCTCCTTCCACCCTGCTTAGACAATTCCATGCTCATTTTACAGCCACACACACACAGAGGCAGCAGGAGCTGGGCTGGCTGAGAGAGTGTGCCAACCTACAAGGAC
Source organism: Sakesphorus luctuosus (assembly GCA_013396695.1). NCBI lineage: Eukaryota > Metazoa > Chordata > Aves > Passeriformes > Thamnophilidae > Sakesphorus > Sakesphorus luctuosus. The sequence continues at coordinate 56,101 of VWZD01013826.1, read as the reverse complement.
TAAACCAGGCACAGACAGGGAAACTGAGGCACGGGATGGGCATTGAGGGGTTTTACAGCGAGCCCATGTGGCTGGGGACAAGCTCAGGGGTGGCCTCACTTGCCCTTCCTGCTTCCCTTCACTCCCAAACGTGGCATGTGGGACTCGGGGAGATGTTGCTGGTGACAGGCATCCCACCCGAGCTGCCCACAGCTGGCACTGCCAACTGCCCACCCCGAGCGCTCCCGGCCCCGCGCTCCGCTCGGCGCTCCCGGCGCGATTCCAGCGCTATTCCAGCAGCTCCCTCCCCACCCCGGCGCCGGGAACAGCCACACTTGGGGGTGCAGCCCAACTCCTCCTGCCTTCTGGCAGCTCCGCTTCGCTGCTGAGCAAGGAGGGCCCACCTGCTCCCGGCGGGAAAACGGGAGCGATGTGACAAGCAGGAGACGGGGGAAAAAATCGGCTCCGACAGAGATGCGGATTTAAAGACTTGAAAGGCTGAGCACCAACGTGGTCAGAGCCTCGTCCAGCGTTTGATTTGCTGCTGGGAGGGAAGTGCAGGGATCAAGACTGGGCCTGGGAGCGAGGGATGAGTTATGTGGTGCTGCAGGATTAACACAGCTAATAAAAGCAGACATTCCCGAGCTCTAAATGCTGTAAAAGAGGGGGAAAAAGCCCCCGGCCCTGCTATCTTCGGGAAGGGATCAGCAAAAATGAGTCCCCTGGGAAAGGCTGAGCGTGGCAGCAGTGGGAGATGGGGCAGGATGGGGCTGTGCCTGGGATATGCCCTGGCTCTGCCACCACAGTGATGCTGTGGCTCAGCCTGGCACAGACACGTCTCACCCCAGGCACCAACACCAAGGAGGGTGAAACAACCACCCTGTTTCTCCAGTGGTCCTGCTCCCTCCTCCCAACAGGGCAGGATAAACCCCAAATCTATTGATTTTTAAGCCAGCTCTTTCCTGGAGCTGCTTTTCCTCCTGCTTCCCTGTGCCAGTGGGAACAGGTTTGCTCCCTGCTCGTGGGATGCTCCTCAGGCTGTTTTACAGGCTGGGCATCCCTGGGTGTTGGAGAGCATCTTCCCCCAAGCTCAGCTGCCAAATCAGGGGCTTTGGGAAAGGCTGCAGACACCAAAGTGGGATTTTTGCAACCTCTGAAAACCACGAGGAATCTCGGGGGGACCAGAAATCACCTCTCCAAGCTGCTGTGGCCAGAACTCCCCTGGCACTGCCAGCCCTCCAGGGCACCTCCACTCACTGCCCTCCACCTCAGCCACAGAACTGCCCATCATAAATCCATCAGCTCAAATGAAGTCAGAATAATCACAGGCTGCCAAACTGGCTGCTCCCCAACTCATCTTAAATTATTTTCCTCTTTAAAGGACATGCCCCACATTTCCTGGGGTGCCAGGACCTTACCCCGTCTCCATCCTGCAGCACAAAGGGTGGTGAAGCATCAGCAAAGGGCAGAGCTTTGGGGTACAAAACCCATCACCAAAGGGCTATTCCAGGGTTCACCACCTGCATTTTTAAGGTCAGGAGCAGAATCTGTGCCTGGCTTTAAAGCCACACATGGCTGTATCACCCCAGAGCTGCTGCTCAGCTGGCTGGGAGCCTCCAGGCAACTCTGCTCTTGGAGGGCTTTTTGGTTTTAATTCCTTGCATTTTCATCGAGAGGTTTGTAGGAACTTTCCCTCTCTGGATGTGGCTTTTCCCATGCTGTCACCCCCTTGGGCTGGGTTTTGGAATGATCTGCTCCAGGCAGGATGGTCTCTGTCCCACAGGGAAGCACATCCCTGGCCAGGGCGAGAGCAGCACCACATTAACAGCCAAGACCATGAAACTAAGCAGCAACTGGGAGCTCTGACAGGCCCAGGTTGGTCCCACCAGGCCACCAAGCACCCCCAATCCCAGCCACTTCCCAGGGTCCATCCCCTCCAGCTCCAATGCTCTCCGCTCCCAAGGGCTGGCTTTGTGCTCCGGGTGCTGCCAGGCTGCCCATCCTGGCACTGACCCATCCTCTCTCCATCTCTTTTCCAGCCACTCTGCCTGTTCCTGCCATCCTCTCCCCTCCTGGCTGCTCTTTTCTCCTTCCCCAAACCCTCCTCTCGGGGCAAGGCTGGGCACGACCCTGAGGAGCAGCCGCTCCTCTGCAATCGCAGCCTGAGCGAGTGCCATGGGAATTAGAGCACCTTTTGTCAGGTTTTATCTCAAGCCGCTTTGCAAGTGGATTAAGGAACTGGCACCAAAGTACTCTGGCTGTGGAGTGGGAAGAGGCAGAGCTGCTCTTCCAGCACGGCGACAGGAGCCAGGGATGCTGCGCTTGCTGCCTGCTCCATTTCGCCGAGAAACACAACCCGGTAACACCCGCGTTGGAACCAGCGCTGGGATTTTCGACAGGAGAATCCGCCTAGCCCTAAAATCCGGGATGCTGAGCGAAGGAAGGGGCAGGCAGGGCCCTGGGGTGGCGAGGAGCGAGGACCTGCAGCGCCGAGGGGGGAAACAGGAGCGAGAGGAGATGGGGAAAACGTCTCCCGACGCCTGGCGATGCTCAGCCCCGTTCGGCTGTGCCGGGGAAGGGGCTGCGAGCGGCGGCCCCGGCGCTGCGGGGCGAGGGGACTGCGGGCACCGGACTCCCGGGAGCGCCGCGGGCAGCGCGGGGGCTGCAGCGGGAGCGGGCTGGACCCCGCGCAGAGAGCACCGAGCCCCCCGGTGCCACCCTGCCCGGGGGCACCAGCCGGGCACAGCCGCGGGGCGCGGAGGGGCCTNGAGGGACGAAGGGAAGGGCACCGGGGGGTCCCCTCCACCCTTCGCTGTGCCCAAAGGGGAAGGGTCCCCAAGCCCCGGAGTGCCCTGTGTGCGATCCCCGACCCAGTGTCAGCGCCCTCGGGTACCCCCATGCCACCCTACCTGGGGCACCCGGCACCATGCCAGCATCCCTGGGTATCCCCGGCCTCCCTGTCTGGCCTCCCCCAGCCCCACTCCAACACCCCCAGGTACCCCCACACCACCCTGTCTGTGTGCCCTTCCCGTGCCAGCACCCACAGGTACCCACTGCCACCCTGCCTGGGCTCCCCACTCTGTGCCAGCACGCACAGGTACCCACTGCCACCCTGCCTGGGCTCCCCACTCTGTGCCAGCACGCACAGGTACCCACTGCCACCCTGCCTGGGCTCCCCACTCTGTGCCAGCACGCACAGGTACCCACTGCCACCCTGCCTGGGCTCCCCACTCTGTGCCAGCACGCACAGGTACCCACTGCCACCCTGCCTGGGCTCCCCACTCTGTGCCAGCACGCACAGGTACCCACTGCCACCCTGCCTGGGCTCCTCACTCTGTGCCAGCACACACAGGTACCCAATGCCACCCTGCCTGGGCTCCCCCAGCCCCACTTTACCACCACCAGGTACCCCCACGCCCCCCTGCCATGGCTCCCCCAGCCCCACTGCAGCACCCACAGGTACCCACTCCCCCTCCAGCCCCATGGCAGCCTGTTTGCATCCCTCCCCTGCCCTGTGTCCCTCTGCCTGCCCTGGCACAGGGTCCAGGTGCCACCTTCCCCTGAGCTCTGTCCTTCACTGGACGCTCACCCCGTGCAGGTGCTCATGGACCAACAGCTCTTTCCCCTCCATCCCACTGGGGAATTGGGACCATCAGGGCACAAACAGCCCCAGGGACAGTCACAGCCCCCAGCCCAGCTATGGCTGTCCCTGCACTGGGCTCCACTGCCTCTTGCAGAAGTGCCAGGGAGATGCCAGGAGCCCCCCACCAGCACCCACATCCCACCTGGAGACAGCACTCACCATTTCCCCTTCCTCCTTGGAGCTCTCCTCTCGCTCCTCTCCGCTCCCACAAAGGTGGTGATTTGGTTAATTAGGATGAGAGGGGCCAATTCCCTGTTAGGGCTGGTTTCTTTCCCGGCTGGAATTGTTGCTCCTCTCCATTCTCATGCTTGGGCCAGGCTGGTTTGCTGCTCCCTGGGCTGCTGGAGGGGAGTGTCCTGTGCCCTTGATGTGTGGTGTGACAGCAGAGCAGCACCAGCTGAGCCTCTCGGTGGCATCTGCTGCATCTGACAGCGCTTTTCAAGCAGGTGTTGGCAGCATCTCCTCCAGTTTGCTGGGGAACCTGAGGGAGGAGCTCAGGGGGAAGGAGCAGGGCACAGAGCTGAACCCCAGGCCTGTTCCATGCCGTGGGCTCTCCTGGGAAATGTTCTGCCCTCCATCAGCTCCACTCATGCAGGATGTTGTCAGGAGGAATGGGAGCAGCTCTTCCAGCTTGGGTGCCTTATGGTTCCACTCCCAATTCCCAGCCCTCGCTGCAGCTTCTGCTGCTGGAGCTTCCTGGTGCCTCCTGATGCTCCTCTGGGATTTCACAAGCACCTCAGGCTCTCCCCTTTGAGGTTCATGCCCACACTCAGCCCCGGATCTGCAGTGAAAACCAGGAGACTTACAAAGCCGGGATGGAATTTCAGTGCTGTTTGAAACAATATCAACTCATCTGCTCGACAAAAGCTGAAAAATCCGAGCATGAAAAACACGACTGGTTGAGTTGGAGACGTGTTTTTAAGAGGGCAGTGGTGGGGGGAGGCTGTGCCAGAGAAATCCACGGCTCATTTCAATTCCCCAGGATGAAAACTCGATTCTGGCTAATTTGAGCATCGTCATTAAACTGTTGTATCAAACCCATAGAGTCAATTAAGCACATCCCCCCCGGCAGGGCTGCCTTGTTTTCAGTCAGGGGATGGGGGGAATTGCTTGGATCTCCTTGCTGGGAGTCAGGTGCTGCTCTGATTTTGTCTGATGGAAGATGCCTCCCTGCCTGCTGGCTGGATTTTGGGGGAGCAGAGTGCTGGCAATGCTGAGGAGGAGCAGGGGGACCACCTTGTCCTTGTCCCCTCCCCAAGAATCTCACCAGAAAAACAAGTTATTTCTGTCTCACTGTGCCTGCTTTGTCCCCTTATTTTACTCTGAGGAAACCAAGGCACAGACAAGTGATTTTTCTCAGGGTAAGGGAGGAAGCAGGTTGTGATTCAAGCCTGTGATGTGGGTTTGGCTCAGCCCTGCTCCTGCTCCAGGAGCTGCCCCACTGCTGCCTCCTGCCATCAGCTCTGATGCCCATTTAGCATCACTTTGGGCTCTAAAAAGAGAGCAGGACAAAGATGTGGAGGAAAGGCAGCAGATTGAGGTTCCCAGCTGGGCTTCCCTGAGCTGGAGCCCCACACTGGACATTGGCCCTTGGTCACACTCTCCAGTTAACTCAAATTAGCTTCAATATGAGCATTAATCAGAGAGGAAAGAGATTGAGGGGCTGGAGCGGGGCCAGAGAAGAGCAACGAGGCTGGAGAAGGGACTGGATGTGGCACTGAGTGTCCTCTTAAACACCTCCAGGGACAGAGAATCCACCAGGTCTTGATCCAACCCCACTGGGATCACCAGCCCAGGGCACTCAGTGGGGTTGGATCAAGGGTTGGACTTGATGATCTCAGAGGTCTCTTCCAACCCAAGTGAGAAGAGAAGAGCAACGAGGCTGGAGAAGGGACTGGATGTGGCACTGAGTGTCCTCTTAAACACCTCCAGGGACAGAGAATCCACCAGGTCTTGATCCAACCCCACTGGGATCACCAGCCCAGGGCACTCAGTGGGGTTGGATCAAGGGTTGGACTTGATGATCTCAGAGGGCTTTTCCAACCCAATCCATTCTATCATTCTGTGATGCTATGATTTTAGGATCTCATGCCAGGGGACAGGTTGGGCAGCAGGTCCCTGTTCTCTGTGTTCCCTGCAGCATTTGGGGTGCTGAGACAGGAGCTGGTGCCCTCCTTATGTCCCCTGGGCTCCATCCTCACCTGTCACCCCCGTCCCAAGAGCCTGACCATGCTCTAAATAGTCCCTTCCCCCCAGATGAAGATGGGGATCCACAAACCACGTTGCTCCAAACTCTGCCTCTGGCTGAGCAGCAGGACTGGGATGGAGTGGGGTCACCTGGGGGACACCTGGGGACACAAAGGTCATGGACTCACAGACTCATCAAGGCTGGAGGAGACCACCAAGATCATCCCCTGAGCTTTGGGGGGGACACACAGAAGCAGAAGGACCCCGAGGCTGTTTGAGTGTTTCAGGAAGGGTCCCTGCCTTTGGAGATGCTGTTCCAAGGGAGCCGGCACTGGGAGTGTCTTGACAAGTTTTGCTGCTTTCTGGGGCATTTTCACACAGACTCAGCAAAATGCTTTAAAAAAAAAAGAAGTGTGAGAGAAATAAAAAAAAAAAATCCCAGCTGCTCTGGCACACGCTCAAAATCCCCAAGAGTTTCTGGCAGAAACGTGCCAAGGGGACAAAAATAATTCCAACAAACAGAGAGGTGAACTCCTTTTTGCCCTCCATGGTGGAATGTGGGAGCTTTCCCTGCCCAACCCAGGAGGGAGGGCCTCTCCCTGCCCATGGGGTGCCGTGCCAGCCCCCTGTGCCCCGTGCCACGCTGGTCCCCTGCCAGCCCAAATGCAGCATTCCAGCCCTGCCAGCCCTGGTGACAGCCAGTGATATTTATCCCCTCTAAGGATGCAGCAGAGGGAGCCATGTGATGACTACAGGCTCTTAGTGGCCATTAATTTTGCTTAATGGAAACCTCGATTAACTCCTAGAAGGAATCAGCCCTGTGGCTCTAGATCCACGTGGAGGAGACCCTGCAGGAATGGGGCACTGGGTGCCCACCAGGAGCCCCTCTGGGTGCTGTGAGGACTCAGAGGTGTTGGAGAGCCAGTCCTTGCTTGGTGAGACGCCCTTGGCCCAGACACCCCACCCCCAAGTGCCCCTGAGCAGAGCCAGCCAAACCACAGGGACTGGGCACAACACCATCCGTGGGGCGGGCACTGCCAGGGCTGAGCTGGGGGGGTTCTTACCCCCAGAGGCTTTGCAGAGCCCCAAACACGAGTGGAGAGTGACACCACATGGCTGGAGGCAGCACCGTGCCCTGGGGACACCACCGTGCCCTGGGGACACCACCCCGGGTTGTCCCCTCTCCATGTGCAGGTTCCCAGCCTGGGTGACCTGCCAAGGTGGCACCAGGGCAGTGCCATGGCCTCATTTCGGTCGTGTTCCCCATCAGCAACCCAAAATGCAGCCTCCCCTTACCTGTGCCACTTTGGCAGGACTCCAATGGGGGGCACAGCCCACTGCCCCCCTTGGGGCTTTGGGGGGCACAGGGCAGAGTCGCTGTGGCACTGTGAGGGGTGCCCATGACCTGCCCTTACCGGGGCTGTTGCTGTTCCCTGCAAAGCCCGTCCCTGCTCACCCTGCCCTGCCCCCGATGGATCTTTTGATCCCTTTCAGAGCATAAACCCCCGAGGGGAAACATCTCCCCTCGGATTTACTGCCAAAGCCCCGACCGGGCGAGGCTGCTCTGCAAACACAGCCCGAGCCCGTGACTAAGCCCTGTTACTTTTAATAAATATTTGGTAATAACAATGAAAGTTTCTTTGGCCAAGTACCTGCTGTTTTGAGCTGTCACCAGCAGGAACACCATCAGGTGAAGGGTTTGAATCCAAGCACGAAGGAGAGGGACCTTTCCCCTCTCCAACTGCCTGGGCTTTGAGTGACAGCAGAGACCTCACCTGCCTTTGCTCCTGCTGGTTTCAGCAACCCCCAGCTGAGCTCTTTTCCATGTCTGGGTCAAAGTGTCCCTTCTGGCAGTGAAGAGACCCCAAGGTGACAAACTGCCACAGAAGGAGGACTTTCCTCCCATGCCTTTTTGAAGGTGCGTGTCTGAGTTTTGCAGAGTCACCCAGTTGGTCTCCTCAGGGGCTCTGCAGGCTCAGCAGCCCTCAAAGCCAGCCCAACTCTTTCCCTGCCCAGAGAGGAGGATAAAGCAAAGCATCTCTGGTGTGCCAGCATGGGCTGTGTTTCTCCTGCTGGCACCTGGCACGTGGGGGGGCTCAGCCCACCCCAGGCTGCCTTTCCAAGGTCATCCCATCCTTGCTGGGGCACAGAGGGGCTTGCACAACATCCAAGTTCCCCACGGAGCTGATCCCTGGGAACACACAGGCCCCAGGTGCTGGTGCTCCCTTTGCAGGGCTGCTCATCCCAGGGCTCAGCTCTTGCTCCCACAGCCCCCACAGCTGCTGATTTATTCCCCACGGCCAATGATTTATCCCCCACAGTCAGTGATTTATTCCCCACAGCCAATTATTTATTCCCAGCAGGTGGGGCCAGCATTGCCCAGCTCGTTTTCTCATCCTGGCAGCTGAGTGGTTTCTGTTTGCCCTCCTAATCCAGGAAGGTGCTCCAGGTGCCAGGACACGTACCAGGGGCACCGCTGCCAGGGGATGTGCCAGGTTCCTGCTCCCCACTGCGCTCCTTGGCTCCACACTGGGGTTTTCTGCAGCTGCCCAGCCCTGCCCAGCCAGGATGGCAGAGCCACCTGTGCCCCCAGGCACCTCCAGCCCCCAGCCTGGGGACAGTGCAGTGACATTGTGGGGTTGGGGGTGTCCCTGGAGCTGGAGAGCCTCATTCTGTCATTCCCTGCTCGACCCAAAAGCAGTGGGGAGCAGGAAACTTGGGGCTTTAAACCCAGCCTTGAGTGCAGCTTCTCAGGCTCTGAATCCAGCCCTGACTGCAGCTTCCCAGGCTTTAAACCCAGCCCTGAGTGCAGCTTTCCAGGCTCTAAATCCAGCCCTGAGTGCAGCTTTCCAGGTTCTAAACCCAACCTTGAGTGCAGCTTCCCAGGCTCTGAATCCAGCCTTGAGTGCAGCTTTCGAGGCTCTAAATCCAGCCCTGAGTGCAGCTTTCCAGGCTCTGAATCCAGCCCTGAGTGCAGCTTCCCAGGCTCTAAACCCAGCCCTGAGTGCAGCTTCACAGGCTCTGAATCCAGCTCTGAGTGCAGGTTCCCCCAGCCCTGGGCTGGCCGAGCTCAGTCGTTTGGGCTGAGCTCATGGGTTTGGGCTGAGCTCAGGGGTTTGGTCTGAGCTCAGGGGGTTGGTCTGAGCTCAGTGGTTTGGGCTGAGCTCAGGGGTTTGGGCTGAGCTCAGGGGTT
>VWZD01013826.1:26408-40627 GCA_013396695.1 Sakesphorus luctuosus | reverse complement strand
ATAGAGAGAAGGGGGTGCTCCCAGGGGTGCTCTCAGAGGTGATAGAGAGCAGTGGGTGCTCCCAGGGGCGCTCTCAGAGGTGATAGAGAGCAGGGGGTGCTCCCAGGGGTGCTCTCAGAGGTGATAGAGAGAAGGGGGTGCTCCCAGGGGCGCTCTCAGAGGTAATAGAGAGAAGGGGGTGCTCCCAGGGGTGCTCTCAGAGGTGATAGAGAGAAGGGGGTGCTCCCAGGGGTGCTGCAGGGGAGGGGGTGCTCCTGGGGGTGATAGAGAGCAGTGGGTGCTCCTGGGGGTGCTGCAGAGAACGGGGGTGCTCCCGGAGGTGATAGAAAGAAGGGGGTGCTCCCGGGGGTGATGGAGAGGAGTGGGTGCTCCCAGAGATGCTCCCAGGGGTGCTGCAGAAAACGAGGTGCTCCCAGGGGTGCTGCCGGGGGTGGTGAAGAGCAGTGGGTGCTCCCAGGGGCACAGCCATGCTGTGCCAGGGAGCACGTGGGCTCCGAGCCCGGGTCCCAGCACGGGGTCAGGGTGTGGGGCAGACACCAATGCCAGGGTTGCCAGAGGCGATTCAACAAGGGAGAGACTGACCCGGCTCCCTCGGGACAGCACCGAGGGCCAAACCCCTGCCAGCCCCTGCCAACCCCCGGCCTCACCTCCGCTTTCCACCCCGAGCATCCCGGCGAGTATTCCAGAGGCAGAGAGGAGGAGCGGAGCATTCCAGAGGCAGGGAGGAGGGAGGAGGGAGGGTAGCTGGCGGCTGCAGCCTGGCACGGCTCTCCCCACAGCTCCGGCCACACGGCTGACCCCAGAGTGTCTCCCGTCCTCCCGTCACTCCGCGTTTGTGTCGCCGCTGCCCGAGGGCTGTTCCCTGCCCACCCACCCCCTCCCTGGTGGGGAACAACCAGCGCTGCAGGCAAAGGGCAGACGCTGCCAACTGCTGCGTTTGCCCGAGATGTCGCTCCCTGGGTGCCTTCTCAGCAGGTTAAACTTGGATGCCAGGCAGGGCAGCCCCAGGAGCGGCTCCCCAGGTCTCTGGGAGGCTGAAAAGGAGCCTGGGGGGTGGGTCTCCAAGTCTGGGAAGCAGAAGGGTGGGCAGGCCCTGGCACAGGTTGCCCAGAGAGGTTGTGGCTGCCCCATCCCTGAAAGTGTCCAAGGATGGGGCTTGGAGCAACCTGGGTTAGTGGAAGATGTCCCTGCCCATGGCAGGGGGGCTGGTCTAGGTGACCTTTAAAGGTCTTTTCCAACCACCATTAGTGGAGACCTGATCCTTCTCTCAGAAAGACCCAGGTGTGAAGATGCCAATGATGGAGCTGTTTATTGGGGGCCACCCCACCAGTCTGGCTGTTGAGGGGATGTGGCTTTTGGGGGATCACATCAGCGTGGGGGACACATCCATGCTGGATGACACCGAGCCAGGATGTCTCTGCTGCATCTCGAGGGGCCTGTCCCACCTCCAGGCTCTGCTCCACCTCCTTGTGTTCAACACCACCACACTCAGCCCTGTCTCTTCCCACAACCAACCTCACTGAGGCTTCATCCAATAAAGCCCCTGCACCTCCTGGAAGCCCCCAAATGTATTTCCATGAGAGGAAGAGAGCGGGATGAAGCAGCAGCTGAGGGGCATTAAAGCCAAAGGAAGCATCATCTCATTGCTCTCCACATCTGACCAAAACTACTAAAGCTCTATTAAACTTTAGGAGCAACAACAATCAGTCTCAGCATTGCTGCCATTAATCCTGGGTAATTGTTTCTATAATTAAAGGCCCCATTGTGTCTTGTGTCTCCACTATGATTTATCAGATGGGGAGCACTCTTGCATGAACGATGCAGGGCTGGTGGGAGGACATCTGCTCTGGGCTGCTGCCACTGGAGAGATGTGCAGGGGCTGCCTCCAGCACTGGCTGATCCCTCTCCATCCCCATCCCTCCTGTGCACCTCAGGCTATCCAACCCCAGGGTGAAATCCCCATCCTCGAGACATGCTGATGGATCTCAGGGAAAGGCTCTGCCCCCAGAGGGTGGTGGGCACTGACCAGGCTCCCCAGGGCAGTGGGCACAACCCCAAGGCTGCCAGAACTCCAGGAGGGTTTGGACAACAATCTGGGGGACAGGGTGGGATTGTTGCGGTGTCTGTGCAGGGCCTGGAGTTGGACTCAATGATCTGTAGGGTTCTCTTCCAACTCAGGACATCTATGGCTGATCAACAGCAGGAACTGGATCCACAAGTGGCTACAGCAGAGATCAAAACTAACTAAGGGACCTGGGGGGACTGAGGGACAGGAAGCTCAAGAGGAGCCAAGAGTGTGCCCAGGTGGCCAAGAAGGCCAATGGCATCCTGGCCTGGATCCAAAGTAGCGTGGCCAGCAGGCCCAGGGCAGTGAGCCTTCCCCTGGCCTCTGCCTTGGGGAGGCCACACCTTGAGTGTTGTGTTGAGTTGTGGGCCCCTGAGTTGAGGCAAGAGATTGAGGGGCTGGAGCGGGGCCAGAGAAGAGCAACGAGGCTGGAGAAGGGAGTGGAGCACAAGTGCTGTGGGGAGAGGCTGAGGGAGCTGGGGGTGTTTGTGCTGGAGAAGAGGAGGCTGAGAGGTGACCTCAGCACTGTCTGGAAGTGCCACATCAGGGAAGTTGTGGCCAGGTGGGGGTTGGTCTCTTCTCCCAGGCACTCAGCAATAGGACAAGGGGGCACGGGGGGCTCAAGCTCTGCCAGGGGAAATTGAAGTTGGAGAGCGGAAAAAACTTCTTTGCAGAGAGAGTGCTGAGGGATTGGAATGGGCTGCCCAGAGAGGGGGTGGATTGCCCATCCCTGGAGGTTTTTCCACTGAGCTTGGCCGTGGCACTGAGTGCCATGATCTGGTAAAGGGACTGGAGTTGGCCCAAGGGTTGGACTTGATGATCTCGGAGGGCTTTTCCAACCCAATCCATTCTATGGTTCTGTGATTCTATAACTCATGGGTGAAACAGCCAAAGAGATGCCACCTCCTTCCCTGGAAAGGCAGGAGGGTTGGGATTCATGTCAGCAGATCCTGCCCTGCCTTCGATGTGAGCTGCATTAAAAACCTAAAACAAGGTGCTAAAACTTGCTGTTTGTTTCCTGGTGATGAACTGGAGGGTCTTCAGATTCCTCCTCTCTTTTAGAGACCCTGGAGTTGGTAAGGGGGCTGGCTGGGATGTGTAGCAGAAGATGTAAACCAGGAGAGGTCCACGGCTGCACAGAGCTGTCCTGGGCGTGAACCTTTCTGGGCTGTTGGCTCCTCCTGGGAAAGCCCTTTTGGTGGGAGAGCCTTTTGGGTGGGAAAGGCAGGAGATGGAATAATCAGAGCTTGGAAAAGCCCTCCAAGATCAGAGTCCAACCATTCACCCAGCACTGCCAGGCCCACCACTGAACCACATCCCAAAGTGCCACATCTGTGGTCATTTCTGGTCAGTCACTGAGGTCTCTCAGTGGGTCACCCACTTCCTGCTCTGCAGGAACAGCAGCCTTGTCAGGTGGCTGGAGCTCCTGGCAGGACGGGGTGACCCTGAGCCAGCCTGGGTGAGATGGGCAGAGCACAAAGTCCCCTGGGCACAGAGCAGGGACCTGCAGCCCCACATTGCAGGCACCTGCAGGGCTGGTACGTGGGAGCAGGGCTGGCACGTGGGGACACAGCAGGAGGACAAGTGACCTGATGTGGGCACAGAAGCATCCACAGCTGTGGATGAGGTCTCTGGGGAGAAGGGGGTGGCAGAGCAAGGAGGGGACAGGTGACAATCTGCACTCCAGCCTTCCTGGTGCCCTGAACTGAACCCACAGGTGCCTCCTCCTGTACAGACAGATCCAGGTGCTCTGGGCAAGAAACTCAACACAATCATGGAATTAAAGAGTGGTTTGAGTTGGAAGGGACCTCAAAGCCCATCTCATTGCACTCCCTGCCACAGGCCATGATCTGGTAATCACAGTGGGGTTGGATTAAGGGTTGGATTGATGATCTCAGAGGTCTCTTCCAACCCAATTAATTCTATGAGTCTATGGGCAGGGACACCTTCCACCAGCCCAGCTTGCTCCAAGCCCTGTCCAACCTGGTCTTGGACACTTCCAGGCATGAGGCAGCCACACCTCTGCCAGGGCCTCCCCACCCTCATAATACAGATTTATTTTTTCATTATATCCAATCTTGTCAGTTTGAAGCAACTCCCCTTTGTCCTGTCACTACAAGCTCTCATGAACAGTCTCCCTCCAGACAGACTGGCCAATGCTTGGCCCCTTGGGGCTGCTCTGCCCCCCAAGCTGGAGCCACCTGGCACCACATCTGGAGCACAGGTACCAGGAGGTCACCCAGCAGCTCAGCCCACTGGCCAGGGCTCATCCCTGCTCCCTGTGTGGGGCTGGAGCCATCCCTGGCTCTCAGCCATCCCTGCTGCCTCCATCCCAGTTCTCTGAGCTAATATCTTGCAGCATCTTAAATGGCCAAATTCAGATGAACAAATACAGTTTTTTGGAGGGTGCACTGTTGAAGCTAATCAGCCCTGAAAATGACTCTCCTTCCTTGTGTGAGTCACACCTAATGTATGTGCATATTAATGCTCCCAGCACTGCTCTTCTCCCCAGCTTTGTTTCCAAGAGCTCTCGCTGGGGTTTGGCTGCAGAGACCCAACCACAGCAGCTGTGGGAGAGGCACAGCTCAGCTCCCAGCTCAGATCAACAGGAATATCTGCACAGGGGGAGCTGACTGCTGGATGCCACTTTTCCATCACTCCACTCTCAGTGTGACAATAAATAAATCTCCAGGTCTCAGCTGGATCCCAGCCTGGCCGTGGNCTGGCCACAACTTCCCTTCAGGCACTTCCAGACAGTGCTGAGGTCACCTCTCAGCCTCCTCTTCTCCAGCACAAACACCCCCAGCTCCCTCAGCCTCTCCCCACAGCACTTGTGCTCCACTCCCTTCTCCAGCCTCGTTGCTCTTCTCTTCTCACTTGGGTTGGAAGAGACCTCTGAGATCATCAAGTCCAACCCTTGATCCAACCCCACTGAGTGCCCTGGGCTGGTGATCCCAGTGGGGTTGGATCAAGACATGGTGGATTCTCTGTCCCTGGAGGTGTTTAAGAGGACACTCAGTGCCACATCCAGTCCCTTCTCCAGCCTCGTTGCTCTTCTCTGGCCCCGCTCCAGCCCCTCAATCTCTTGCCTCAACTCAGGGGCCCAGAACTCAACACAACACTCAAGGTGTGGCCTCCCCAAGGCAGAGTCCAGGGGAAGGCTCACTGCCCTGGGCCTGCTGCCAGACTATTCTTGATCTGATGTAGCACCAGTTTCTCCACCCCACCCAGCTGTGACCAACAGCTTGGCTCCAGCTGGAGACCACAACAAGGGCAGCAGCAGCACAAACATGGCTCAAAGCCTTTGGAAAACTTCAGCATTCACAGGACATGAGCCAAAAATTCCTTTCCTGGGCACTGTGCACCTCTGAGGTGATGGCTCCATTTCCAGGGGTGTCAGTGCTGGCCAGGAGTGCTCTGGCACAGGTGTGACCATCTGCTCCCAGTTCCACCCCTTGTGTGCCCAGCTTTGAGCTAACCCACCCCTCAGGGGGTCCAAGGCATCTCTGGCTTCTCAGAGCCAGATAATCCACCAGGAGCAGAGATCAGCCTTGATGCAAAGCCCTCACTGGCCACTGCAAACCCCTGTAGGGGCAGCTCAAGGGTTAGGGTTAGTGAGGCAGAGCCCAACACCAGCCCTGCCTCTGAACCACCACCTGCTGTGCCCTCGGAGAGGCACAAAACCACTCCCCAGTCACCTCATCCTGGGAGATGAGCAGACCTGGGGACAGCTGTTTGCCCCTTGGCCATGCAGATGTGTAACCCCTGCTGGGTTTAGGGCATTGCAGTGCCCTGGCACTGCATCAGTGAAGAGCTGGATGCCCTTGGCACGGGCTGAGCTTGTACCAATCTCACCAGGGACAAATCAGAGTCTGCCCCATTGCTGTCACTGTCCCAGCAGGGAGATAAAGCTGAGATTGTCCTTGTGAGCTGCCAGTGACAGGCAGGAGCCTCCCATGGGCGACAGCACCAAGCAGGAGGGTTGGGATCCCCCATGGAGGACCCAGAGTGAAGCCCAACCCTATGCCATGAGAGCTCCCAAAGCTCTTCAGGAATGGCAGTGCCCCCTGCCCACTGTTCCTGCTGGCAGCTCTACTGGTTTTACTGGGACCACAGCAGGATGGCAAGTACCCTCTGCCCACTCCTGCTGGCAGCTCTACTGGTTTTACTGGGACCACAGCAGGCCCAGCACCACAGCCCATCAGCCCCAGGGCTTCACACCCTCCTGGTTGGATTTTCAGGCAGTGGGTCCCTTTGTTGTGCACAGAAGGTGTTGCTGGGCTGGTGTCCCAGTTCAGCAGGTGGGACCAGTTTCTCCCTGTGTGGGTGTGACCAAAGCTGGGCATTCTAAACCCTCTGGGCCATTGCCCAGCAACTCTTCCCAATGGCCCATTGGCAGCAGCTGCCCAGGGCACAGCTGAGCCCTCACCCTGGGAGCTGGCTGGGAAAGAAGCCTGGCAGAGGAGCTGGGAGAACTCCCCTCCAGGGACTCCTTGGCACCTCCACACCCACCTGAGGGCTCAGCTCTGCTCAGGGGCCAGCAACCATTCCAAAATCCCCCCTGACTCCCAGAGTCACATCCCCCAGTCTGGAACTCCTTGCCCTGAGGGAGGGACTGGGGGCTCCCACCTGCACCTCAGGGGAGAGAATCTTGGGCTTTGGAGACTTCTGGGACCACTTGTGGGATCCAAAGGAGGAGCAGAACCTGGACAGGAGGAGCCCACCACTCTCCCCCAGACTGTGCCATCATCTGCACCAACAGCTTTGTCCCTTCCTTTTCCTTTGGACTCGGGGGAACCACGTGGGGCTCAGCACAGGGGCCACCAAACCCCACTGTGTTTGTGCCCCAGGGGCTGGGTTACACTGCTGGGTTTGTGGGTTAAACCCAATTTCTCTTTGTGCCATTGCATTAATTGTGACATTGTTATTAAATTGTAACTCTGACTTATGATCTCTTTTGTGTTGGGTTCGTTTCTCCTGGTGGTTCACCTTTAAACCAGCACAGCTGGCAGAGGCAAGGGTGGGTTTGGGGGGTGCCCAGGGCCTGCCCCTCACTGCTGAAATGGGGGGAATAATTAGTGTTGGGAGAGGAGCAGGAGATTGAACAGGAAAGAGAAGCCCAAGGAGAAACATTGTGGTTTCATGTTTTTCCCCAAAGAGAGGAAAAAATTCAGCAACAAAAATTATGACCCATAAAGATGCTTTTGCTGGAAATGAATGTTTCCAATCCCAGGCAGTTGCACAGACATGATAGGAAAGAAATGCCTGCTGGAATATAGAACACCACAGTTAATATTTAACCTCGTTATTTCCAGCGTGCCAAGGCTGCAGCTGGGCACGTGCCCCCTGCCACAGCCCCCCCAGGCCTGCAAGCTGCCCAGCTGGCACCCCTGAAGGACAAACAGCAGCAGTTTCTCCTTGTAGGAAAGGGCAAAACGCTCCTTGCAGCCCCGGAGCAAAGCTGGCGTGGGGCTCCTGAGCCTCTCCATTACCAGCCTTGCAGGGCATTTGTTGGGAAGCACAGCCTGGCAGAGCCGTTTCTCCAGCCTAATTAGCCCGTGCCCAGGGCTCAGAGCCATCAGCTCGAGGAGGGGAGGATGTTGAGGAGCTTCAGCCCCCAGGGGACCCCCAACCCCCCCCACCCCTTCCCCTGCCTGTCCCAGCCCCAGCTCTGCATCCCCAGCCCTGCTGAGCTCCCAATGACAGGCCTAAGGGAACCCGCCCCTGGCTCCTAATTGGATTTGCTCATGCTAATTAGGATCATTTTTGCCTCAATTAAGCCATTTGTTTCCCTCCTCTCAGGTCTAGCACAGAGCCCTTTGCAGGCTGTTTGTGTCCTCTGTGGACCCCCAGTGTCAGGGTCACCTCTGCTCCCCCTCAGGCTCCACCAAGGACCATCATCCTCCAATCACAGCATTAATCCCTTCATTTGATCCTCTCCTCATTCCCATCCTTCCCATCCTCCTCTCAGTACCTGCCTTGCTCTTTGGTGGCCTTAATCAAGGAGGTGGGACCATCCCTGGTGTCCCCCACAGAGCCACCAAGACTAAGTGATGCCCAGAGGTGACGAAGGTGCAAACCTCAGCTCTGGGACCCACATCCCACAGGATTCCCATCATCCCAACCCCTCTGGGCTGCAGGAGGGACAGGGGAAGGTGGTCTGAAGATTTCTAGGGGGTGCACAAGGGTGGAGGGAGGGAATCTGCTCCTCAACTGAAGGGAAAAGTGAGAGACACCACACAGAAGTTGGGCTTGGATGATGGACAGGCAGGAGAGACTCAGGTGGGCACAGCCCCTCGGTGCCCTCTCCCAGAACAAAGGATGCCAAGGAGGGCTCAGTGTGCCTCCATCCAACTGGAATTCCACATCAGGCTGCTCCTCACATCATCCAGCCCCAAACTGAGCCACCCTGTGCCCTGGCACATGTCCCTGAGCTCCAGCTCCTCACACCAGAGGGAAAAACAGGCTGAAAAGCCACAGACCAGGACAGAGAAGAGTGGGGAAAAGTGCAAAAAAAATGCTCAGAGGCACTTCAGGTTCTGGACAGACTCTTCATCCCTCCCCTGCCCAGACAAAGAGGGCCCAAGTCCCCCCAGAGCATCCCATCCTTTGTGTCACACAGATCTCAGAGTGGCTGCTCTGCCCCAAACAGCCTTTCAGCCCCAAACCTGCACTCCTGGGGTGTACAAACCTCATCCTTGGCCAGCTCACTGCCTGTGTCCCCCAGCAGTGGTGACACCCATGAGGCCACCACCAGTGGCACCCGCAGGCACCTCTGCAGGCTGAGCCTTCACCCCCTGGCAGCTGCACAACCACCATCACCCTCCTCTTCACTGGCAGCACAAACATCCCCCACCCACTCACCTGGGAGGGTTCAGTGATGACCTTGGGCTCACGAAGCTCCTCAGCTACTTCTGACTCAACCAAGCCATTTCCTCCCTCCAGAGGTCTCCAATCAGGGCTGAAGGGCTGAGGAGCTTTGGGCATAACTCATGGCAGGCAGGTGGGCACAGAATTCATCTGCAGGTTGCTCAGAGAGGCAGATTTAATGCTGGTTTCTACCTCACTACATTTAAGCAGAGTCACTGTGCAGCCTGACACCCACACAGGGACCAAAGCCTGCTCTCCATCTCCAAATCCAGTGCTCCTGAAGCTCGGGAGCAAGAGGAAAAGCCAGCAGAGATCTCAGAGGAAGCCCTTGCCTTGCTACGTGCCACTAAAGGCTGGTTTATTTTATTAATTTCTGCTTTGAAAGCTCTTGCTGCTGAGAAGGGGAGAATTACTGAACACAAACAAGGAGCAAGTGAATTAATGCAGAGCCCAATGCAATATCCAGGAGCTGCAATATCAGCTCCTTTATCAATCTTAAAGAAAAGAAAGAAGAAATGTTGCTATTATGGAGCAGTAATGAAAGCAGAGCTGTTGAGGCTGCAGATAACACCAGGTAGGAGACAGAGCTGCATTTAAAGAGCCACAGCAAGGAGGGGGAGCAGCTTTGGGGCTACTTGAGCTGGTTTGCACATTAATGGTGCACAAATAACAGGTCAAATCTGGGATAAAAATAGCTCTGCCTCATCCAAGACATTCCCCACTGAAGCAGAGGAACGAGGAGGCCGTGCCAGCTCTGTGCCCACATCTGCAGGGGTAAAAGCCAAGGGAAGAGTCCCAAGGCTGCAGCTCCAGGAGGTCTGTCCTGATCCAGCTCCTCATTTAGAGCCCTGGAATTTCTTCCTTTAAGTGGTTCAGTGCCAGAGAAGCCCTTTGATCCATCACAGTGATCTGGCAGAAGAAGCTGCACAGAACACAACGTGCCCCAGAGCAGCTTTGGATGGGAGAAACAAACTCTAATTAAAGAGCCATGAACCTCCCTGCCCACAGGATCCCTGACCTGGCAGTGAGGACACCTCCATCCTCCTCACCTGCCCTTGAGCTCCCTGGGGTTTTTAACTCCCACTCTTGCCTTCAGCCCACACGAACTGGGGGGCAAGAACAAAACCTTGGGACGTTCCAGTACCTCCTTCCTTCAGCAGTTAAGAGGATTTATACTTCTCCAGAGGCTCTGCCTGTGGCACAGGGTGGGCACAGCCACCACCAGCTGTTCTCTGCCAGGCTCAGAGCAGAGCTGGCCTGGCCCATACAGGTTAAACCCACCTGAGAGCTCAGCTTACTTCTTACTCACATTTGGAGGAATTCCTGCTCTCTGCAGCCTCAGGCAATGGGATTTGGCCCAGGCAGTGGCCAAAAAAAGTCTCTCCAGAGCTTTGGGTTCCTTCAGGCACTGCCTTTCCACCCCCCAAATCCCTGTTTCCTCACCTCCTGTGCTGAATGAGTCCTCTGTGGGATCTCTGTGGAAGCTCCAAGCAGAACACAGAGCAGACGAGACAGACTGGAGACCTCTGAAGGTTCCCTGAAACACTTGGGCTCTGTGTTAAACTACCTGTTTTATCCCAAGGGCTGTTCCTGTGTTTCTGGGAATGCTCTGCACGTGGATGGAGGTTCCTCTGAGGCACCAGCCAGCCCAGGGCTCTCCGAGGACCACTCAGTGTGTCCAGCTCAGGTATTGCCACGACTCCCTCCATCCCTCCCATTCCCAGCACTCCCAGAGCCATCCCAGGAGCCACCAAAAGCCTCTCCACAGGATGGCTCAGAGCCCCTGAGGTCCATGTCACCTGGTGCACAGGCAGAACCCACCAGCTCCAGGCACTGACAGCAAATCAAACCCCAATTAATATGGAAAAAAATAGGGTAATTTTATTTAAAACTTCAAAAAACTTCAACAGAGCATTGAGCTGGCCACCTTACTCCAGGCCACAGCTGTCCCAGGGAATCAGGCACTTGGCAGCCCCAGAAGCTCCAGGTCCATGGGTCAGGCTTTCCTAGAAAAACAGGAGAGATTTTACCCCCAACACCGGCTGGCATTGCTGGCACTGGGGCTGCTGAGCACAAATCAACCCACCTTGCACCTTCCCTCACCCTCCCTATCCCTGTGAGCCAGGAAGAGCACCAGTTTCCTGGGAATTAGGGGGTTATCCACTGGCTTTTTGGGATCAGATGGGACCAGAGCAGGGAGGGACCCCATGGGATGTTGTTGGCAGTGAAGACTCTCCCACAAGTCCTCCCCATTTTAAAGTCCAAGATACCCAGGACAGCGAGTCCCAAAGGGCTCATGGCAACCTGCAGGATCAGAGGTGCCACCCTGAGGTGCTCAAGGGGCATTTGGCACTCCTGTCACACAGGGGTGGCAGTGCCAAGGACACTGTGCACACCCAACATCTCAACAACACCCGAGGACTGAGGTTGTCTCCTTTCCAAAGGAAAAGGATGGAGCCCCTCCAACCCTTTCCCAAGTCCCCTGGCAGTACAGGGAATGTGTCACAAAGGCTCAGAGCCTGGGGACATCCCCCAGGCTGCAACACCTCCACATTTGTGCCACTTCCCAGCTCCACACTAAGAGGGTGTGTGGGATTAAGTCCCATCCTGTGACAAACTGGTGCTGTCATCACAGTTTGCATCAGCTTCCTGCCCACTGCTCACATCAGCCTGGGGCTTCTGGGCATCACCAGCACCACTGCCCACTGTTATTCTGCTTTTCTGTTCCTTGCTGAGTGTCTCTTAAAATGCTTTATGAGGCTAGAATAATGAAATCTGGTTTTAGTGGGAAGTAGAAAATTGTTTTTTCTAACTTGTGTAAGTGTGTGTTATATTGTAGTTTTCTTTTATTTTTCTCTTTTCTGTATAAATATATATAATTAGTTTAAGTTTAAACCTGTTTCCAGGTTTTTTCTCAGCAGGGGGAGGGAGGCTTTGATTCTGTACTGGGCAGTTGGCATTTTGCCAGCTCAACCCAAGACAGGTAAATGTGGAGCAGCTTCCCCACTGCCAGGCCCAGCTGGACCCT
Organism: Sakesphorus luctuosus; assembly: GCA_013396695.1. Lineage (NCBI taxonomy): Eukaryota > Metazoa > Chordata > Aves > Passeriformes > Thamnophilidae > Sakesphorus > Sakesphorus luctuosus. The sequence continues at coordinate 28,664 of VWZD01013826.1, read as the reverse complement.
TCAGTGCCAGCAGCTCTGGGGGCACCACTCCCTCCTGAGGGCTGTGTGTCCTCTGCTTGCAGGGGAGGGACACGGTCAGAGCACAGCACAAAACCCACAAGGGGTTCATGACATCCAGAACGGTGTGAGCAACCCCAGACACCTTTCCTTTTATAGCCAAGGGAACAAGGACCTTCCAGCCCAGTATTGACTGGTGTCTCCAGGAATGAATCCACATGGAGCAGGAACACTCACCAGGGGATCCAAGGACTTCTCCAGCCTCAGATCTCATGCTGCACTTCAAGTTCCAGCTCTACCTCGGTGTCGTTCAGGGACTGGAACTCCTCACTGTCTGATTGCCCATCCGAGGGCTGGGGAGGGAAGAGGAAAAGAGGGTGAGGAAGGACACACCAGTGCTGTCCCTGCTGGCACTGGGGACCCCCCCAACCAGAGGGAAACATCAGTGTGGTGGGGTGAGGGGGGAGCCCACACCTTTCAGACACTGCTGGAGTGACCTCGATGTGCTCGGTTGGAAGGGACCCATCAGGATCAGAGTCCACCTCCTCACTGGACACCCTTCCCCCCCTCAAAGTGGGGACAGTGAAGGAAATCTCTTCCCAGCTCCCTGGGCACTGCCAGTCCACCAGGAGCTCACAGAAGTTAAACCACCCCCTCAGCCCCTGAGGACCAGCCAGAACATCGTACCTCGTATGTGCTGTCTCCGGAGTCATCTTCTGGCAAGTCCCTCTCCAGCACCTCAAACCAGGACTCCTGCTCCTCCAGAGCCACATCATCCCTCTTCCTCTTGCTGGCTTTGCTGAATGGGTTGACCAGAGCCTCCAGGATCTCTGCAGAGGTTCACAGGAGGCACAGTCACCACACCCAGGACCAACACACATGGTGCTTCCCAGCCCCCCGCAGGAATTCCAGACCAGGAACTCCTGTTCCTCAGCTGCAAAGCCTCCAGAGGGTTCCAGGAGGCCACAGCTCTTAGCCCTGGGCTTGTTGAAGTGGCCCCAGTTTGCTGGCAGGTAGCCGAGGAGGTTCTGGATCCTGGTGGGCACCACAGAGAGGAAAAGGTGCTCGAGTCTCCCGCGGCGCCTCCTGGCGAGTCGTCCAGGCCTGGAGGGAGACTGTGTGGGGTGGAGTTGGTTGGTCATGGTCTCCACAGGGAACACAAATCCAAGCAAGATGGATGCTCTCTGAAGGAGCTTCAGCTGCAGAGAGAGGTACACCAGAATGTGTGAGAACTTCCAGGTCCTCAGTGAAAGTCTTAGACCCTGCTCTGCTCCCAGAGTGGGGCTGAGACTGGGACCAACTTCAGGCAGGTGCAACAGGACCCCTTGGATTGTACCTTGTTCCCCAAATCCTCCCCTCTCTCCTGTGCCAGACAGGGAGAGAAACAGGAATGTTGCAACCACCATGAGAAGAGGGGAGGAAGGCAAGGCCAAAGCAGGCAGAGGGAAAGTCTGGGAGGGGGAGGAAAGTAGAGGACAAGCACCCACTGAGAACAGGGCACAGGGAAAATCATGGAATGGCGGGAGTTGGAAGGGACCTCAAAGATCAGCCAGTGCCACCCCTGCTATGGGCAAGGACACCTCCCACCAGCCCAGGGTGCTCCAAGTTTATCCAACCTGGCCTTGGACACTCCCAGGGATGGGGCAGCCACAGCTGCTCTGCCCAACCTGCGCCAGGGCCTTGCCCACCTTCCCAGGGAACAATTTCTTCCTGACATCTGATGATGTGGAAGGACTGAAAAAAAGTGACTATCTGACAGAAGACCCAAAAAACTGCTAAATCTTGAGGTTTTACCACCCCACCTCCTGGATCAGGCTCCTCCAGCAGCAGGAACAGCACTTACCAGGTACTGGACAAAGCTCAGCTGAAAGAGCTGGCACAGGAACCTGCTGGAGAAGGAGGAGGGATCACTGCTGGTGAGTGGCCTCACCTAGACAAAGACAGAGAAAGGTGAGACCCTTCACACCAGCTCTGAGAGTGCCCCCAGCAGAAACTGCCCCTTTGGCACCTGAAGGACCTTTACCTGTTCCGGGCTTGAGCCCATCTTAAGCTGCTGCTGCTGCTCCATGAAGCCCAGACTAGATAAAATCACCAGCTTAGCCCAGGCTGAGGCCCCTCAAGGTACTTATAGCCCCGGCCCACCTGCTCCTCCTTACACTGATGAGCTGCTAATTGGCAGGGCAGCCCAATGCCCTCCAGTTGGGGGTCTCCTGATCCTGATCCTTGTCCTTGTCCTTGTCCTTGTCGTGGTCGTTGTCA
>VWZD01013825.1:39185-66354 GCA_013396695.1 Sakesphorus luctuosus | reverse complement strand
CATGGAGAAAATAATATGTGTTCAACTCCCAGATACACTTCAGTGTGGAAACAGGGTTCTTGAGGGCACCAACATTGCCCAAGTCCATTCTGTTTCATTCTTAGTTCAGTTGTCAGACTACAGGTTATTAACAGCTGAAACTCACAATTTAAAATGTTCTTCCGTCTTTGAATTTTTCACCTAATGTTTTTCTTTAAAAATATCTTGGTTTCTTTTTTCTTTATGTCCATGTAAACACAAAGCAGACCTTCCATAGCCAAGAAAATACGTACAAAGACCACTTGTTTCTCATGATTTTCAGAAACATCACTTAGTGACCTTGGTGATGCATTAGATTGTATTCCCCAGGATGGGCATGGGGATACAGAAAGCGAGATCTTGGAGTGGGATGGTCTCCCATTTTAAATACTGCATTACCTGCTTCTGTTTATATTTTTTTAACTTCCCACTGTTTATTGATGCTCGTATTTTCTCTTCAATGTGAGCTTACAGCACAGGCAAATATTTGCATTTGAGTAGTAGCATGTTAGAAACCGAAAATAGACAGCAATGGTTAAACTTCTCACACTCATCATTGTTCCCCATTCCACTGCATTTATTTCCTTTCCATTGCCCTCAGCTTGGTGCTGACAAATTACATTTTCTCTGTTCAGATTTTTTACTCTTTCTTTTTAAGTCTTTCATCAAATACACTGTGTTAGTGTCTACGGGCCCCCAAGAGAGAATTAAATGATGTAACTAACAGTCTTGAAGGCCATTTTCTATTAAAATCCAGTTGCTTTGTCTTATAATTCTTACTGGTTGGTTTTTAATAGGTTTCTCCCACAAATACATTTAGTTTCAGAGCAATTTTATAGAGCACACAAGCCTTGTATTTGGGTAACTGTATGCTTTTCCAGTCTGATGATCATAAAATATTCCATAGATGAGAGAATCCACAGAGAGTTCCTTCTTTTTGAAAAGACTTAGTCTTTGAAACTAACAAATAAGTTTGTCATGAGACTTAACTACCCTTTAAACTGACTGTGCTTCCTTCACCTCTGAGCTGATGTTCTTTAATATGAAATCTGGTCAAGTAGTCCTCCACGTTTGCTCTTGATGGGCAGTTCTCTCTTTCAGCTCTGTCATAGACACACAGACATTTGGCAGGAACTAAGTGCCGAATTATATTCTTCTGATATAGTTTTGCAGTTTATTCATCTATTTATCATGTTGAGGAAGAGAGGCATTAAACAGTATAAGGAACTAGAAAATGAGAGTGATTTATACGAAGACAAAATGGCATAATGGTTAATGACTAAAGATGAAAGCAGAAAAGAAGCAATTGGGAAGGAATGAACATATACAAAATCACTTGATACTAGAAGAACATGAAGATAAAAGCAAAAGATGGAGCAAGGAGAAAATAGGAAATAAAAAAAAGAATCATACATGAAGTCCATGTTAACACAAAAAAATAAAGCAACAACAGGAGCTGGAGAAACCAGTTGAAGATTTAGTCAGGTAGCTGCACTGGAACACATTTAACAGCAAGCCTGGCAAAGAAAGTAACCAGACTATATTAAATCCTCCAAATTGAAATAAAATCCTCAGTTAACAGTTGTACTTTGGTAGGGCAGACTTTTCCCTGAGAAGTAGTACAAGGGAATTCTTGTGTTCTAGTAGAGAAATTGGCATTATACAGCCATGTANGTAGAGAAATTGGCATTATACAGCCATGTACTTGTATGAGAAAGCTGCTATAAAGACATTATTTTTTCTCCTTAAAACATTAGATGTTTTGTGCCTGCTCGAGCTGGTATTCAAAACGAAAATGCTTAGAAGTGCTGCCTTGGATCTGTTTTGCCAAGAGAAATGTTTGATTTCCTTTTTGCTTTGTGCTTAGAATAATTTAGAATTTTTTATTGTCTTATATATCTCACTTCTGTATTTCAAGTCTGTTCCTCCATTAGCTGAGATCTTAAGCTTGAGTAATAAGCCTAGAAGAAACCCCTTTATTTTCCAGATTCCATATTTAGAACCTGATTACTTGATATTTTAAGCATATAAATATTTATGCTACTATGATATCTCAGTGGCACTGGAGTGTTCCAAATTTGTTAAACAGCAAAATATTGAAGCAAGATCCTCCTTCTTGTGTAACTATACCAGAGCTTTCTGCTAAAATCACAAATAATTCTCTGTTTCTGCAAATATGCAAGTAAAGTCTTTCATGCTGGACAGAATAACAGCATATTACTGGCAAGCCCAGGTGAACAGCTATGGAAATTAAGAGGTGCAGACAGCCTCATAATCATGGCACCAAAAAGTGTTGTTATGGAAACTGAGTTTCCCAGGACACATCTGCAGATCTTAAAATATTTCATCTTATCTGGTAGGTAGAAGTTTGCAGCTGCTCTCTAGATACAGCATAAGAACTTACCAAGAGCTTTTCAGCCATCTGTGGTTCAGAAATTGCTTTCCTCTGAGAGACCAGCAGTATTTTCCCAAAATGTTCCATTTTGTTACCTTCTTCAAGACATTGTTATTGAATAGAAGCACAACTTTTTGAGCAAGATTCTTCAATGCAGTAAGGAAGTATTGAACTGGTACTTCCATAATAAACCCTGACATCAATGACATCTTCTTTTAATGCTGCAGTTCATCACTTGTGATGTGACTCTAAATCTCCATAATTTTCACTTGCATGAGGTAGATACTATACTCCATTAAATCGTTTAGATTAATTTAGCTCTTAATTTTTCAACTAGATGCATATTTATTCTCTCTCAATGAAAAACTTAAGAAATGGCAGAGCTAGCCGCAGACCATATGCAGTGATTTCTTTTCATGGAAATGATTTGACAGTCAATATTTGTTCCCTTTAATTTCAGTGCCCGAATTAGACTGGGTTTTTTTTTGCTTTGCTTTGCTTTTGGGGGTTTTTGCTGCTTCAAAATATCACAATTCTTCTAGCAATAAAAACTGCATTATATGTTCAAGCCTACAATGGATGGTAATACATAGTCTTGGAATACATGACTACTCATTAGTCTCCAAGTATTAGCTGATTTTTATGTTATGTGTTGTAGTAAAGAGATAATAAATATGATATGAGGAAAAAAAATGCCCTTAGGTGAAATCTTGGCTTCATTGCAAATCAATGCCTAAACTCTTATTTCCCATCAGTGGGACACAGACTTTTCTGTCCATGTGAGAATTGAAAGAGAATTTAATTTCTTTACTTGTGAGAACCTGTATTATGTGATTATTTTATTTGAGTTTAATTCTCAGTTATTTCTTCAGGCAAAGCTCCAATTGCAATCTCTTGTCTCCTATAATCAGTGGGAATTTTTCCTAAGGAGAACATTTTGCCAGTGTGGTGCAATTTGTTCTTTTTCATTGTTTATCTTATGTCCATTTCATTATTTCTCTTACGGGAGAGTAAGGGAAATGGGCAGGTTTTTGGAACTGAGTAAAGTGAAAAAGAAAAAACAGACCCTGGAAAAGAAGCAACGATTAAATAGGGTTGATCAAGGTTAAATTTATATTGTGAATGAGGAAAGGGCTGCCTCACTTACATAGTCCCCTTTCAACCCAAACCATTCTATGATTCTATGATAAAGGTTCTGTCACTCTTTTATTGTTTGGGGGTTTTTTTGTTGTTGTTGTTGTTGTTTGTTTGGGTTTTTTTCAGAAAGGGTAGTAAGATAACTCATCAAGAGGGTTGAAGGAGTTGGCCCTTGAGCCTGTGTGTTCCTTAGAACCATTTGTTTTCCTATTTCCTCTATGACTTCCTGCCACCCCAAGTCCTCAGGACTGACCTCCTGTCCCAGGAAGCTGCCTCTCCCGTTGGTGCCTGCGGAAAGGGCTGGTTACCCAACTCATCCCCATTTACCTGTTCTATTTCGCAGCTCTGGCTGCAGGCACAGCCTTTCCCCTGTCAGTCAAGGTCCTCTTGGTGGCTTCCACTACTAAATTGTCTCTCAGGTGCCTTTGCACGTGCCTTTCCAGCATCAGGGGGTAGCAGCTTGCAGTGCTTCAGGGATGTCAGCCTCCAAGGAGAAGGGCTGCAGCAGGTGGTCTCCAGGGGAGCCCCAGCAGCAGCAGAGTGTGTGAGGCACAGGATGAGGAATGCACTGCTGGTCCATACAGTTCGCAGGGGTGGCCATTCAGCCCCACCTGCCTATGGGAAAAGTGGGTGACAGACAGACACCATGCATGGGGGGAAATTGTTGATGTCAAACTATTTCATCTTGCTCTCTCTAGCATTCACCTTTTATTTTTTGCATTATCTGGAGCTTAAGAATGGAGGTGGGCTGTGTTCTGTGGTACAGATGTGACCTGCCCATGGATACTCTCTACTGTCCTTCAGGAACCTGTGCTATGGACCTTTCTGGAAGGCACCTACTCTTGCTTTCAACACTTAACATGAAAAGACTCTATTCCTTCTAGTAACTAGTAGAGTAATGGAATTGCCCTTGTTATTATTATGCCTACTTTGTAGTATTGCCCTGTTTTTATCTGCTAGAGAAAAATCTACCTACCCGGGTTTTTTTTCAAATATAAATACTTGTGGACTACAATCAGTGCATGTTACCTGTGATTTCACATTTTAAAAATAGATTGAGCTTAGGTTTGTAACTATAGGCAGGTTTTAAAAATCCAAGTTGCTCTTATACAACAACTTGTAAAGTCTGAGCACCCTATTGATGTATTTTGTGTAGTGTCCATCAGAAAAAACTGATGTATTTCAGTAATAGCCTCACTATGATTTGAGTAATCAACCTCATCCATTTAAGATTCATCCAATGAAAGGACCAAGTTAACTTCATCTACATCACCAAAGAGAAAGGTACAGTTGTGTTAGTCTTTGAAAAAATGCTTAGAAACTCAAAAAAATATGCTTGCTAGTGTCACATTGCAAGTCAGCCATAAGTGAAAGCCATAGAGAGAAATTGCAGCAGAATTTACCCCCACATTGCCATAAGATACTGGAATTTGTTAGCTTTTTCCTTCATCTCAGAAAGCAGTTAATATTTGTGCTGTTGATTTAATAAATATAAACAAAACTGCAAATCTAACAAAATACTTGAAAGTTCCTAAGCCATTTAACAATGTAGAATTTTTTTTTAATATCATTTGTATTTTTCTTTTGTTAGTTCACCTTTTGGTCACCTGTGCAGCAAACATCAGAAGTGTAAATCATTATAGGCTTTTAACTACAAAGATTTTATAACTGCTCCAAAATAAGGGTGAGAAGTTTTTCTTTGAATTTCCTAAATGTTTCAACCATTTAAAAGTTTTGGTATTGTCTTTTTTAAAGATTAGTTTAAATGTCTAGTCTATTTGGTGTCACTTCTCCTCCCATATAAAAATGAAAAATGGTGATATTAATTTTAAAAAACAAATCCAACCTTATCTTATATGCTTATAGGCAAGATTCTGAAGAAATGGGGTGTGGAGAGAGAAACACTTTTAGTTCTATGTTGCATAATAGTTTATTTTACTACTCCTTTGATTCTGGTGTGAAGAACTGCATCTGAGATGGTGCCATGTGTCCTGAGGGCTAGCTGCAGGTACTAAAAGAAAAGTTAAAAGCTATTTCACTCTTTGCACACTGTTAGAAATAACCAGGGGAAAAAACAGCCTCCAAAAGTAAAGGGGGAAATGTAGTTCACTGTAGTCTCCATATATTTTTCAGCACAAAATTATGAAACTCTTCAATTTTTTTTAGCTTTTTGTTTTTATGAAGAAATTTCAGAAGGCTCTTAAAAAGAGCTTTTGTCTGAGAAAAATTCCTAATTATCCTATTATTTACTATCAAATAAAAGCAGTTTTAAACAGAATTTATAACTAAGGTGTGGCAATATTTCAAATAACATATTAGTAGAGAGACATAAACTCTATAAATAAAATTAAAATGTGATACACATACAGCTGTATAATACAACATATACAGCTAACATCATCCATTTTCACACCATAAAAAGAGATCATTTATTCAGGTTCTCACTACTGATCTGTTTGCCAGATATGATCATGGGTTATGTGGTGATTTTCTGTTAAGCATTTCCATTGTTGATGGTAAGACTCCAATCTATAGAGTATCTGTCAACTCTAGTAATTATCAACTGCCCTTAAAATGATTTTTTTTTTTTAAAAAGGACAATATATGTAATCTGGAGAGAGTTGTAGAAAATAAATTATTTATGTATGCTGCATTTCCATATCTAATATATTCTTTGTGTGAATAAAAGATGCATAGTAGCTCTTTATTGGGTATGTTGAACAAGTGCCCAAATAATTATGTGTGACAATAAATAAAAGACAATTCCACTGTGTTTTATTTAACATCAATTATTTTTCTGTTAATAAGGTCTGTAATACTCTGAAATACTAGTAAATTAGAAAATTTGCCTCTTATCACAAGTACTTTAAAGATAACTGTAATGCTGGAGGCACAATACAGGTTAACAGCTTTGGGTTTTAGCTACTATACATTGGCAAATAAATGAAAAATATTTACAAAACTTTTCATTTTTTTCTTTTTTTTTTTTTTTTTTTTTTTTTAAAAATTTCANTTTTTTTTTTTTTTTTTAGTAGAATATCTGAACTCTATGCCAAAAACAGCTAATGAATTGAAGAGAGAATAGGAGAAGGTAAAAAAAGATATGGCTGGGTTTGACTGAAAAAAAACCCCACTGTGCATTTAATGATTCAGACTCAAGTTTTTTAAAGTCGGTATTATTTGTACCTTTAACATTATAAAAATTACACCGAATATTTTCAGAAATTGCAATTCTTTACCTCTTTGAAAATTTTGTTTTGTTCTGGGGGTTTATATTTTTTTTGTATATTTATTCTATTATCAATGTAATGGTAAAACCCTGCATTGCATATGAATAAACTCATTTGCTTCCAGTTCCCATGGTTTTTATTTTCTCATTCCTTACTTGACATCAGATCACTTAAAGATATCAGTCATTTTTCTTTTTTTTTCTTTTTTTTTTCCTTCTATGATAAACCCCTAAAAACCAAAAGGACACGTTTTCCAACTGATACATTTTGAAAATTGGGAGGAAACTGTACATGATAACAAAGTGGTGAATCCAGTGCAAGCCAGACTGTTCGTGGAAGTGCCTCGTTCCATAGAAAAAAGGGCAGCAAAGAAAACGGACATCCAGGCATGGTATCGAAGACTATTATGACAGGTGGAGAAAATGTGACTCTTGTTAAATTAGCTTTGAAAATACATCAGTGTTGCAGTTTAGAAGTGTCATCTACTGTCAGCATGCACACTCAGGGCAACAATTCGTTAGTTTTAGCAAGCCAGAATGTAACTTCAGTTGTAATGTCTTAGAAGCTTAATCAGGTTCAAATGCCGGTATACAAAGCCCAGACTATCATTTTTTCCATTAAGTTTATCACACATTTTAATTCCTTCACTAGTTCACAGGTTCCTGTTTTGGTATGGCAAAAAGCTTCCAAAAATTCCTTTTACAAAGCTGAATGTAATAAGGACTAAAATGCATTTTTGTAGACCATTTGTAGACCTTTGCTTGAATTAAAACCTTTGTTAACTAAATATTTTAAGCAATAGTTTATAATAAAATCCACAATATCTAAAAAGATATTCTTCCTTTTGGCCAGGTTAAAGAAGCCACATGATTCTTATTCCACTGGGAACGCTGAGCACTTGATAGGAATTTTCATATCTCAAAGTCAGTCCAGTGGGAATATTTTGACATTTCTTTAGAAAAATTCTAAACCCTGTTCTTCGCCCTCACTCACTCACAGGTGACAAGTCAAAAGCATAAGCCATTTCTGGTGCCTCAGATATTGTTTGCAGGATCAAAAGGCCCCTTTCTGGCTGTGAAATTCTGCAGATTGAAGTGTTGTATATTTCAGGACACAAGGCTATGCTTTGCTAAAGCTTCATCCTGGGTGTAAATATTCAGAATTTGAAAGGAAAACAGGTAGCTACTTAGAAAACTGACCTAGATTTTTCTAAATAATTATTACTAAAAATTTTAATTCCCACAAAAATGAGTTCTCATATGTCCCTGATTTAGCATGACCATATCCATTTAATAAGCAGGTTGTACTGTAAAAAATAAAGTGCATATAAACTACCTGTTATCTGTTTTTTGTTCTCACTTTCAAAATGCATCTCTCATGTATTTTCAATGTATTTTCTCATTCAGCACAAGGGAAGACTCGATGAAACTGAGAGCAGAGCTTGGCCTTGGGTATTCATTTCATGGAAGTATCTTAGCTTCTCTTAGAGTTTCCATTTGGAATCAAAATAATACAATATATTTGCATTGGATTTTTTTTTTCAGTTACTTTTCTGCCTGTCAGTTCTCAACCCCTAAACATCAGGGTTTAAGTAAAGAATGTCATTAGTAATGTTGGGAAAAATCACTACAATAAGACCTTCTAGAAATAAAAATACTTTAAATAAAATAATCTTTTATTGTCAAAAAAGCCCTTCTAACTCCAGATATAATTATCTTGCATGATGACCTTACAAATATTTTGTGACATGCTACAGAATCTGAAATATTCAGATTACCCCGATGTTGAGACTTTGTATTAAAATTTGAGTTTCATAACCTCCATGTGTTCCTTTCTTGCACACTTGCTCTCACACTTACTTGCTCGCACATTCATGGGCACTCACATATACTCTGGTACAACTTTACAATAAAAGTGCAAATGGTCTTGAAAAATGTACTTTACCTGAAATGCAGGTGGGATAGTAATACCATTCACATTTGGAAATGATTGAAGAACATTAGTAAACCCATTAATGTTATTTTATGGCCTCAGATGTTAATGTGTTTTGCTAATGTTGTTGCTTTTGATTTTATTTCTGGTTTGTTTGTTTGGTTCTGGGTGTTTTTTTTTTTGTTATTTTTTTCTTGTTGTTGTTGTTTTTTGCTTGGGTTTTTTTTGGTGTTTTGTTTTGTTTTGTTTTTTAATTCCTGATGTTTGAGTTGTTCTTTGAGGTGTAAAAGGAGAGAATTCAACAAAGAATTTAGCTCCTGTCCCACAGTCAGGGTATGGCCCCCAGTGCAATAAGTACCAGGTCTGTGTGGCATGGAATCTCCTTCTACCAAACATCTGAGTAAAATCATACAAAGATGTCTAAGTCCATTTTATAAGTTAATCCTGATAATTCAGAATGCTCTTCAGTTTATGCTAGATTTCTGGTTTGGTTTTGTTGGGGGTTTGTGGGTTTTTTTTCCTCTTGCAGCAAACCAAGTGACTCTTGGTTTTTGGTTTATTTTATGGTGCTTGACAGTAGAAGAAAAGCATGCAAATACAACTGATATCTTTGAACTGCAAGATGATCATACAGGAAAGAAAGGCTCTGCCAGATTTTTAAACAAATAGCCTTGGAGTCAGATTTGTAGTCAAACTGCAGTCTAACATTGCTATGTCTACAAAACAAGAGAAACAAGCAAGGCAATTCCTGGTTTCATGCCTCATAGTTTTGATTTGATACTCCATGTCATTGTGTCCTGTCAGAGGATATCATTGTGTCAGGTACTGTATAAGCAAAGAAAAAAAACATGGTACTGTCTCTAAAGGTAACTCAACCTCTGGTTTTCTTCATTCTGTGTAAATCATCTACTAATGATTTTTTTCAAATTTCATGAAGTGACTGAACTTTTAAATAACTCTCAAATTTCACCTGACTTTTCTCTCACTGAGCCTCCTAATCAGTAAAGATCCTAACCATCTTTGTTATCTTTTTCTATAGATGCTGACCTCATTCTTCCTTTTCTTTGCTCTTGTGTCATCCCTCTTGGATTACAATTTCAGAAAACTCCAGTCTAGCTAAATTTTTGAAGCAATTAGTACAACAGATAATTTAAATATTTACACACTAAAATAGTTAAAATATGAAATTATTTAAAACACTAAAGTTATTAATTTTTTTTCTGATAATATTTTACCATATGAACCTATCCAGACAGTTTTGATAAATGAACTAGTGTAAGATTGACATAGAAACATCAGTGTTGTTAATAGCAAAATGTTAATTTCTCTAAAATCCAAATTGTAGGTTCTTTCACTATACTACAGCAAATAATGGAAAATATATGCTTATTCTTTGTGCATCAGCAGAGATATCACATCATTTGTCCTTGCATGGGGAACACAATCTGCTCATATATCTCATATATCCCATAGTGTAACACCAGGTCTGTGGGAGATCTACAGGTAAGGGCAGAAGGATTAGAATGTAATGGCCAGAAATATTAAGAATTCAAGTTTGCTGCCTAGTAAATGCAATCTCTTCTGAAACTTGGGTTTTCCTAGTTTCACACAAACACACAATTATTTTTATTTTTTTTTCTTGGATTAAATGTCTGCTGTAAAACTCAAACACTTGTTAAAACTCCTTTATTCAACTTGTGACTGGATAGGTATTTGAGTAGAATTATACAAATTGCTTTTTTTCAGCAACTTTTAGAACAGTATAGAAGGGTACCACCAGACTATTCTAACTGTTCCCCAAGCAAACTGAAAATATATTTTCAGGTAGATTAAAGGTCATAAAGTAAATCAGAAAGCATAAATTGTTTTTTTAGATGCAAAATTGATATTAAATCTTCCTGTTAATATAAAATTAGAAAAGAACTATACTAAGCAGGTGATTTTAACATTCATTCAAAGACTTTTCTTTCTCCCAAGGCAGGCCCATGGGCTGTGAGAATCTTTACAGCTGCAGTTGAATTAATGGAATGATATGTGTTTACTGCAAACAAAAACTCTGGTCCAATATACCAAGTGCATATTGTTATTCTTCGAAGAATTAGGCGTTTAACAAAGCCTTGGAAAGTTCTAACTTAATGCTATAGGGTAGAAGACCACATACTTGGTATGACAGGTCTCACAAAGGGAGGAATAAAGCCATGGAGTGGTCAGACTGGCACTGGAGGTCATCTGGCTATAAATGGCCATCCAATGAACAGATGGGGAAATACAGACCAGGAGCTGGGAAAAGCTAAATTTTGGGAACAAAAAGCACAAAAATAAAGTGCTTAACATAAGTAAAACCACTCCATATATAATAAGATTGAATGTTACATGGAGTTGCTGTGAAAAGCATGTTACCAAACAAATAAACAAAACAACAAATAAACAAAAACATAAGAAAAAAGTTCTTCTTCCTCACTCTGGAATATGACAGCATTAACTTCGACATCATATTCCTCCCAGGAGAAAGCTGGAGAATGCTGCCCTCTCACCACACCTGTACACAGACTGAAGTCAGTGACTTTGTGACCCAGGAGAGCAGCGTAAGTGTAAAAGGGCAGATGCCAGGAATATTTTCTATACTACTTTTAAATATATAGTGTGATATTTTGTTTCTTACCCATTTTTATCCATAATTCTAATTAGGCAGACAATCTTAACTGATTCTATTATTAGATTGTCAAGATAGCCAAAACGCTTACAAAAAACCCTTGGCTTTACGCATAAGATGTCTCATTTTTGCCTTTAACAAGATTTTCAGCATAAAAGCCGATATGTTAGCAGTTTCCTAGACACAAACTAATGAAAATTTTCACTTTGGAAACAAGTTTCCAAGACAGGTAGAGAGGTTTCCAGCTCTCCAGTATTTTCAGATCACAACAGTGTGCCTTTTCAGAAGACCTCATTTCAACAAATGCAAGGTATAAATTAATTAAAGCAAACTTATTGCGTTCACTACAGAGATGACTCCAGAAAATGGAAAACAAATAAAAAAACCAATAAACTGGACATCAGAATGTATGATTATCTGATCTTAAATTTTGTGATTTTTATTTGGAAAGGATATGTATTCCTGGAACAGGAATTTTTCCATTTCCTTCTTCCATGAACTACTGTGGTGTCCCAGGTTCCTGTAATGCAACTGGTTCTGCTTCAGCAATACCCGTGACTGCTGGAGTTCCACTGACTACTCTGGGACTTTGTGGCTTTGGGCTCTGGTCCATAGATTGTCTTCTTGTAAGAAGAACTTCATAACGCCATTAATAGAGTTATTAAAAAAAAAAAAAGGAAATGAGATTGAAAAAAATAAACCAAACCTGTAATTGTCTTTAGATTTCCCTGGTGTGGAGGTTAATGTAGATAAAGGGGAAGTATGTGTAAGCTTACATATTTCTGGAAAAGTTTATTATTTATTGCCTGTTCATTTTTTTACTCCATTCATTTATTCTCTTATTGGTCAACATTTTCTTTTATTTGTTTGTTTTGCAATTATAAGCAACCTGAGAACAGGTTTTAGTGGGGCTTTTTTTTTTGTGGTGTGTTTCTTTAGAGATCTTTTCAGAGTACTCCTTGATATTTAGAAAACAGATGGTATTTAAGAAGTAAAGTCTAATTGCAATCGAGAGTGAATGATGAACAAATTTAAAATTAAATTATGTTCGCAGAAGTATCCTTATATCTTGTTTTGCAAAAGACTATTTCTTGTTAAAATCCTAGCATTAATCAGTAGATGGTTGAATGTGTATGCTATTAAGTTTTACATCACACTTGAATTCTCCTAAGCTGAAAACAGTGTATTGTGGAATGATAATTGAAAAAGAAAGTTAATCTAAAAAATGTTAAACTCCTGTAAGTGCAGGTTTCATGTGGCTATAAAATTGCATATAGAATTTAAAGACATTGTTCTAAGATTAGTGTTGTGGAAGCAGCAGTTGACATAGACTCATCTCTTCCCAGTTTAATAAAAGAGAGAAGAAAGAATCCAAGTTAACACATTCAATCTAAAAGGGACTTGCAGATAAAATTAATAGGGATAATAGTCAAGCTAGTTGTGACAGAATTAAATTTACTGTTTGTAGGAAAACTTGGTAGGCCATAGTTTCCGCCAGCTACAGTGGGTGCTTGTTTTCCAGAGAATGTCACAAAGATTACTATTGAACTGGAGAATCTTCTGCTTTGTTACCTGGGCTATCTTGTGCCCATAGTTACTTCATTTCATTATTTCTAAATCATCTGTGATGGATGTTCATATCCAGTCTGCATGGCCTCTGAATATTTATAGCAGTGGCAATTCTGTGATTTCCTGCTGGAATCTAATTATTTCACTGTCTGGTTTGAAAGTTTATTGGCTGTTTCATTCTATTAAGTTGAATCTGTCTTTTCAGCTGCACTTTTATTTTATTCTTCTTAACTATTTTCTGACATTCAGAGAAGCACAGGAAAATGCTCTGTAACTGTAAAGATCAGCTAAGGCAAGAGAGAAAAAATGAGCAAGTGCTGCTTTTCTTATTATGTATAATTCTTTTCTTATTATGTATATAGGAGTTTTGGAGAGCAGAACATACAGGTCAATATAATAGAAATAAGACTAATAAGATCAGGAAATTGAGACAAAGCAGACCCGAAAGTTCGGTGAACATATAGTCCACAGGATTACAGATAAGAAATACCAATCGAATTAAATCTGATTAAATGTGAATGGGCATGTTTAAACTGTTGAAATCTATATTTTGGTGTCCCTTTTTGACGAAACATCTTACTTTATAAATCCTAAAAAACTATAAGGTAAGAATTCTCTCATCCAACAGAAGAAAGTATTTGACTTATATGTCTGAGCAATCATTCCAGGTTTAAGGAGTGGGATGCATAACTGAATAGGAACACACATTAGGTAAGTTGTCTTGCACGGAAATTCTGTGTGTAAATGACTTTCGTCAACATCCACACATGGATGTGTCGAGGGATGCACTGTTTCTGAACCTGGCAAAAACAAATATGTTAGGGGATGGAAGGGGAGAGGAAAGAATTAACACATGGAAGGGTGGTGGAATAGACTTGGCCAGCAGCCAGGAACCCATCAGCTGCTCACTCATTGCCCCTCCTCACACAGGGCAAGGTGTGAAAAGAGGATGGAAAAGCCTGTGGGCTGAGATAAGAACAGGGAGGTCACTTACCAATTACTGTTATGGGCAAAACAGAAAATTTGCCAGTTAGATAGGTTTGGGTGGTGACAAACAAAGAAAAAAATTAAAACACATTTGCCCCCACTTTTCCAGGCTCAGTTTCTCTCCTTCATTAGTGATTTCTCTACCACAACTGCCTGCCAAGGAAAATGGGGATTTGAGGGTTGTGGTTGTTCCATTCCCAGCTTCTCTCCATGGCTCCTTCCTCCTCATTCTTTTCCTCTTCTATTTGGGATCCTCTCCACCTGCAGGATAAACTTGTTCCACAGTGGTTTCTCCATAAGTTGCTGGAGTGCCTTGCTGGGGAACCTGAATCACCTCCCACCCCTCTCCCCTTGGAGCTCTCAGGGTTTAAATTTAGATTAAACCTGTTTTACTCTACACCTGAGAAGAGGCAGTACCACCGAGGCTTCTGGTGAGCTGACCAGACCAGCAATATAAAGCAGCAAACTTCCTTGTGACAGTTTCGCTTCTGGATCTGAAATGGTGAGTTTAGGTGCTTCATTAAATTTTCATAAAGGACAATGTGGAATTAAAAATATAAGCAGGATGACTAAATACAGACAGAAATGAGGAAGAATACCTCTGAGATAAATGTTGTTCTGCCATGTATTCTGACTCCAGAAATATTGAAGGAAGCTGCTTTGTGATTATTGAAGGCATTAGAAATACATTATAGTAATGAAGTAGAAATAATAATGAAATAAGACTGTTGTATGACGTTCATTAATTTTTCCTATTGTAATGAACAACAATATACTTTTGAAAAACTTGTCATAAACTATCTTTAAAGTTGTAGACATTTGTTTGGTGAAGGTTTCATCTATGTTATAAAAATCCAAATTTTAAAAAGATATCTCATTTAGAAACATCTAAAGAACCCTAGATACTGCAAAGTAAGGAGCTAGGGACTTAGCCAGCTGTTTGGGTAGTTAGAATCTCCTTTATTGTGCAGCTGCAGATGCAGGAGTGACTTTGAAGGTAGCTGGCATGGAGACTGGAGCGAAGACAGAGAGCTAAGTTTTTCCCATGGTACCCACTGGCCATTACTTCTCCTTGATTTAACGTCAGGTAGGGACTTTTCTGCAGTCAAAGTATCTGTCAAGAAGATCTACACTTTATGCAGCATGAGAGCTGGCCAGCATACTGATGTAAATCTATTGTACAGTACCTTTCATGTGGCTGTGAAATAGAAACTCTCCTTTGTTTTGATTGTGACATTTTCCAAGTGTTTTGCAACACTTATGGGAGGGACAGAGTTTATGAGCTCTACTAACTTCTAGAATTGTTTGAAAATGTCTATAAGGCAGGAGAAAGCTATTCCTGTTAAAAGACAACACTGTTCAAAGCCCTTGTAAAAAAGTCCCTCTCCAGCTTTCTTGTACCCTTTAGATACTGGAAGGTCCTATAAGATCTCCCCAGAGCCTTCTTTTTCTCCAGGCTGGACAACTCCAACTCTCTCAGCCTGTCTTAATAAGATTAACAATTTGGATTAAATTGTTAATAGAACACTCCAATCTAGATTGAGAACTTTGTGAACAGAACCACAGAAAATGGTGATGTGCTAGAACAAAGGAATGGGGAGATTTATCAACAGTCACACGTGTGGGAGATGGTGGCAGTTCAGAAGAACAAAAATGAAGCTAGTACTTAAATCAAGAAATGCTTTAGATAAGAAGTAAAGTGGGTTTTCATTATGTGTAACTCTTGGTGTTCCAGCTTCTACCTTGGTCCATGGCAGAAGCAAACGTGAGAAAAGGAGGCATTCCCAGAGAGGATGATTCCCAGTCCAAACTGTACAAGCAGAACAGTTTTTCAAAATATTACAGCCAGGATTTTCCTAACTGATTCTTCCTCTGTTAGATTTCTCAATATGATTTAAGTAAACTTGAACTTTAGCAGGAAATAAACGTGCATACCTGAAGAACTACCCTGCTGTTGATGAGAATCAGCTTTGGAAAAGTCAGTTCTAAAACACCTTTAAAAATAATTCCAAAGATGAAAACTGAAATTCTGTAGCTCTTTATTGGGTTGAAACTCATCCTCAGGGTACTAAGAAAGGAATTTTTCAGTAAGCTACATACTACAGTAACAAGTATGCATCCTGCTGGTAAAATCTTGTTACAAGTTGCATTGTTTATTTATTGTTTTGGAAGCCATTCTTCTGTAGGAGGTAACACATCTAGCTGTATCAACGTGTGTATTTCACTTGCCATTAGTAGTGTTGCTGATGCACAACCTTGTCTTTTTTTTTTTAATTTTTCTGACAAACTATATTTAGAATTAATGCCTTAGTTTCCATTACAGTCCTAACAGAACAGTCAAGAACACAGAGTAATAGCAACACAAGTAGCTTTAAAACCAGTAGTTTCTCATGGTTGAACACAGTCTAATGTTTGATTCTGTAGCCACCCGATTGTGGCTCCAAGGATATTAGAATGCAATCTTAAGATGAGTTTTCTGCACATCACCAGCAACAGGACTGCAGCGAAAAGTTTTCTGGCATTCTCAATTACCAGTTATTGGCCAAAGACTTGCATCTGTACTACTACAGGGGGCTTTGCAGAGTTGTCTCAACACCAAGTTAAGCCCCATCTTACTGTGCCTGGGTGCTGGGGCCTTTGTTGTCTACAAGCCTAGCTTCCAGTTGGGGAATTTCTTCCTCAGTTTGGAGCCTTCTTTTTGTGCCTTTTTCCAGGCATTTGAAAGTTTTGTTTGGTTTTATACAAAGCTTGGGGATAAAGAGCTTTGGTTAGTCATGCAGTATTCAGAAATGTTGTATAAGAACCCCAGTATGACCGAATGTGCAAAGCTTGAATACTTCTCATGTCTAAAATATCTCACAATATAAATATACTATCAAACAAGGTAAAAACTCTTAGTCTTGATATTTCATAAATCTTTTATAGTTTCAGCATCATAAAATGAGAATAACAACCTATGCAAATGAAGCAAAACCACGTAAAGTTAGTTGTTTTAGCTGTTCACTGATATCTTTATGTGCAGCAGCAAGGTTTGATTAGACTGCAGGCAGAGGTGTGCCTACACATGCATTTGCTGATTCAGAATTAATTCTTAAAAGTAGATATTTTGAATATATGCTTAAATGAAACTCTAAATTAATATTCAGGACATAGTAGCTTTCCTGCCTGGGTCATAGCCTGTTGCACTGTGTACCTTACTGGATGAATTCCAGTTGGCCAGGGATTAACTTGTGTTAAACAGTTATTCTAAAGTCCTTGACATAAGTCAGAGTTCTGGAACATTTATAAGGAAACAAAAAATTACAAGGGCAGGGTGATAAAATAAGTCTGTTTGCTGGAATATCTCCCTATAATTTTATTCAGATGTAATGCTAGTCTACTGCTGCAGAATATTCCCAATAGCATGGAGCTCAAAGTAAAGCCAATTCTTGGAATCTTATTTTCCCCACCTGAAATAATAGCAAACTAACAATAACTAAGGCATTCTCCTTGCAGTGAAATTGCATGAAGAAAAAAATATATCTTTGTAGCATATTTTATTTTTTATATTACATACTAAAGGCAACTGGTGTATATATTTTTTTTTAATCTACTGTGCAGTAACAGCAACTTATGGTATAATTCTATGTACATGTGCATATGTTCTCCCTCAAAATACCCAAGTAAATTTTCTAAAATGGTTTCCTGTACATAATTTAGGGGTGATTTCGTCTACTGCTAAAATTACTGACTGGAACTTCAAATTGAGCTCTATACAGGAGACTTAGCCTGTGATCATGACAAACCATTTCAGCCCAAGACTCTGCAGCTTGTCTGGCACTGATGTGCCATCGCTGTTGTACTGTGTGTGCAGCAGCATCCCTGAGCTGCCTGACACTGTAACACCAGCTCTGAAACTTGCACTGTGCACATTCAGGGTATTATTCTTTAAAGACTTCAGTTGTTGGTAGATTTCTGTAAAATGCTGATAGAGTCAAGATTGATACTGTCTCATACTGTTAGAAACAGCTAAGAAGGCACACTTAAATACGAAGATACAACTCAGTTGGAGTCTAGGAGCATTCTCTTTTTTAATGTTTCATTCAATTCTTTGCTTTTTCACATCTGTGTGATTTGCTTATTTTTTCTCACCTCTTGCCCTTTGATATTCTAGATTAGATTACATTTTGAATTACTGGTACAACTTCCCTACAAGACAATACCACTGGAAAACATATGTCAGGTGATCTAATTAGAATAATTTGAGGAGCATTAAAGCCAGCCAAGTATTTCAGCTCTACTGAGTCACAGCAAGATTCATTTTCCAAGATCTATTACCAAATCCGTGTAATGGTTTCTTGTGCTACTGAAACTTGGTCACTTAACAAGCATAATAGTCTGCTGGAAGCACATGGATGTCATTCCAAGCCCCTGCCCATAAGATAAATATATTTGTCCATTTATGTCTTTTTCCAAAGTCTAAATAGTAATATAGAAATGCAAAGAGGGACTGTTGAATGCTGGGTCACTTAATACCTTTCTGTAAAGGTATATTTCATTTAAGTCTAGAAAGCAGTTTATATTCAGAAATCATTTTCAGGTGTTATTTGGTACATGTTCAAGATGATGTAGGCATACCCATTCCATAAGCATTTACTAGTGGAGTCTGAAACTCTATATTCATGGCAACAGCAGTTTAGATTGCCTTGGTTTGCAGATTTCTTTACTTATTTTCCCTTCTGCTTGCTATCATTTCACATCTCTTTTATTCAGTTTTCTTAGACAAGCTATCAGCAGGTAGCCGGGCCATGGAGGAAACACAACCTGCTTACAAATTAAGTCTCATCTTGTGTAGATGTATTCTTTTGACATCACGGAATATACAGAATAAGACCTTTCCATTTACCTCAGGGACCAGCAACTTCTGCCGAGAAAACAAGTGTAAAGAAATGAAAGGACTCAGACATTTCATAGGAATGCCTCACACACAGTTTGAAGCCAGGAAATCTTTAACGTTTGTGAGCTTGACAAATCTCTCTCACCATCACAGCGCTCCAGCAGTGCACATCTAACCTCAGGTGCTGGGCCTTGGGTTAAATGAATGCTCTCCCTTCAAAATTGCTAACCCATACTCAGTGGATAAATCTGCCAGTTCCTTGGCAGACAGGGTGAAGGCTGTAAAGGAGGGAGGATCACATTCAAATCCTCCTGATATATCCTGCTGGGGGCTGTGGGAGCAAGGTCCAGGGTGGTGCAGGAAAGGATGGCATCCAGGTGTGGGTGGTGCCCAGGGCAGGGCAGGGCAGGGCTGTATTTGTGCCACAGGGCTAATGGCAACCCCAAGAATTTCTCTCCCTGCCTGCCTATCCTCTGCAGCTGCCCTTTCAAGACCTCTGGAAGCCCCAAAGTTTCTTTCTACAGGGAACTCCCATCCTGCCTCAGGCACTCACTCCTGCTGCTGAGGTTCTACCGTGCCTGTCAGCCTACGAGCGTGTCTGTGCTCACCAAGAGACAGATTTCTCCTTCCTGGCTTTGCCCCCATCCAGCCCAGCACTGGCAGTGTGGTGCCGAGATGAGGAGCTGCCATGGTGAGCTAAGCTACTGTCGGAAAGGAGAGAGGGAGGCACAGTCCCAACAGCTCAGGACTGACCAGCCTTGGCCATTTGCAGCTGCAAAGCTTTCTGCCAAGGCAAGGGACTGAACCTGAAACCTATAAATTTTCCCAGTAATTAAGTTGCAGCTGAGCTGGTTTTTTTGCATATTGGGGAACTGTGGGTTCTCACATGGAATTTGTGGTATCAGTCACTTAATTTTTTTGCACATGTTTTCTTGAAAAGTGTTTCGGTTTGCTAGCAGGCCTTTTCTAAGCACGTCTTTTTCTTGACATGCTATTTATGTTTTCTGATAGGCACTTCCATATCTTTTTTCATTCAAGGAATCAACAAAGAATTGGAAATATTCATAAGACTTCATTTTCTTGACAAGTCAGAGGAGTGGATCACTGTCCTGTATCCAAAAAAATCTCATTTCTCTGAAAAAAAGTAAGTCTTCAAATAAATCTGGAGTTTGTACTGTAATCTACAGCACTTGTCTTTTTTTGTAGTCATGTGCAAGGATTATTTAAGGAAAGGAGATTTTTTGCAGAAGGCATTATAATCCCTTTGACATTACTCTTTGCTAGCGGCAATGTTAAAGAAAAGAGAATTCTGTCCAAACCTATTTATTTTCTCAAAGGAGATGACTAATGATGGCAGAGTATTTTTCATTAGACTTTCAGAAAAAGAAAACAAATAAATCTGAAAGTAAAGAATCTTTTACTTCAGTGACTGCTGATTTGGAGAGAATTTCATATATAATCTGGGTCTTTTTTTTTTCCTTCTCCAAAACTGCTGTGTTCACACATAGCTAAAAGCTCTGTAAATTCTTCTATATTCTCTAGATGGTATAAGCATGATTGTTTCTTTAGACTTCTGTAAAACTAGTGTAACACATTTGTCTTCAGTGAAAATACCATTGATTTAGATGGGTTAATTTATATTGGAAACAATTTTATAAGTAATGTGTAAAGTTTGTAATTATAGAGTGCATACTGAAATTTCTTTTTTTCATGAAATTTTCCCTCTTAAAGTGTCATTTTAAGAAACAATGGAATTTGATGGGATATCCACATTTGATCTGCCATGCTGCATACATTATAATGATTCATTATAATACTATGATACTACTGACTCCAATATACTATAATTGCTATAATGAATATTGACCTTTTTTTTTTCCTCACAGACATTGAAATGGGTTGGGATTCTTTTTGGGTTTTTTCTAGGAAATGCATCACCCTGTAATAGAAATAGTGAAATATAGGAAAGGTTGTGAAATTTCATATAGTTACACAAATATGGAACAAGTCTACTGAGATAATGGAATTGCTTGAAATTAACAGAAATTTGAATATTGAATTTTATATTTACAACACTGAAGCTGAGATTAATTTAACAAACAGGGAATTTACATTACTCATTTGTGTGATGCATTTTGATGCATCACACTAGATAAGTCATTTTGATACAATACTTATTCAAAAACTTCATGTGGAGACAGTATGATTTTAAATTCCCTTTCTGGGCTAAAACTACTATTGGTTAAGAGTTTTTTAGAGAATATTTGCATAAACTTCCACTAGCTGTACACTGAACTACATGTTCCATGATTCAAGCTGATGAAAAACCATGGCATAAACCTGAAGTAAATATAACTAGTATTTATATGGGATTAGTAACATATTAACTCTAATGTAATGAACACTAATCACATCCAGGTAACAATCAGCCACATCACACACTTGGCAGAATGGAAAATTTGCTTGTTTGAAACGTGGTAGACACAGCCTGGATCCAGGAAAGCTTAAATCCTTTTGTTATATCTATTGAGCATTTTAAAAGAACTGCATAAAGTCCCATGGTAACTTTACTTTTTGATTTTAACATCACATATTTCAGAATGTTACACTGAGCTCTAGTTAAACTGAAGGCATCTATTAAGCTTTTATTTCTGTATATCACTCTCCATCATTTTCAGCTGACTCAAACCTCATTCATGTTGGAAAATATTTTGCCCAAGAGTGCCCATATCTTACAGAATTCAAACTATTTTCAGAATATATCCTAGAACTGAAAGCTGACCAAACAAATCAATCATCACTGATATGTTTTTGCTCTCTCTAAACTAATTATGAACTTGGATTTTTTCAGTCTGACTTCTTTACAGTAACAAATAAAACTTTCTAAGTTATCTTGTGAAAAAAAATTGCCATTTCTAAGATCTCTACCATCATTTTCTTTACTTTCTTCAGGAAAATTAATGTAAATTAGAAATATACCACAACTTAAAATAAAATTAGAATGAATAAAAAAAAAGAAAATGTTTGTTTGTTTGTTTGTTTGTTTGTTTTAATTCACCAGACCACTACCAAAGGCCTGAGTTGCTTCATAACAATTTCTACTGAATATTTCTGCACTGAATGTTGTCTACACTGTTTAGCAAATGGTCAAAGCAGAAATGCATATAGTTTTGATAGATCTGATTCAGACCTCAGGACAGTACTAATCTGGAGACACTTTGGTTAAAATTCATGGCACGGCATTTGTGTAGAAGTGGGAAAAATGGTAATTTCTAGAAGTCATACTGTACCGAGTTCATTTTATGTACTGTATTATTGCTACTGTTTTCTTTAGTCTTCTTCTTAGAAACAGTGTCTTCAAATCAAATTATCTTGGTTCTAAGGCATGAACCTTAAATTATGCTCAATCTGTAACTGAGTGAATAATCTCGTCCTTCTGGATTTCTTCCTCTTTTTCTCCGAGTGACTGTTTAGCATTAGAGTGATAAGTACCAACCAGATGCCTTAACAGCAGGCCTTGAATGAGTTGTGTCAGCTAAACCCAGCTAGAACCAGTGTTTTAGTATCAGTGCATCTTGACACTGTAGTCAGGAATCTTTGTGTTGCACATAGTATTGTATTTCCTTTTCTTTTTGTATGAAAACATAACCTCTATAAAATCTGAAATCTGAGTTTTCTTTTAAAATATAACACTGAGGGAAACAGTTACAACAAAAAGACAGTTGTTTCTTTGACTGAATGATGCGAACTGCATAACCTAATTAAATTCTTAGGTTTTTGTATTTGACCCTGAAATCTCTAGGTATGCACACCTATTTAAATGTTTTTGAAAAGACCTGTAATGAAAGTAGAATCCATTTAATTTGAGTTTTGTTGTTAATGATATAACTTGTCAGACACTTGTTTTTCACACACACAGTAGATAAGCAATCTCTTATCATTTACATTATGCCACTTAATTTTATTCCGGTTTGGGAAAGATTATTTTTTTTAAGATTTCTTTTTGCTACTGTTGTAGACCAAAACTCACCTGCTATCAACAGTGATCAATGCATATATTGGAAAAATATTTTTTCCCTCATGGCTGCATAACATGAGAATTATAGAAGTCTGGAACTGATGAAGCAAGAAAAAAAATCAGTTTTGCTCAATATTTGGCAACTGCGGATAGGTCCCAGTAATATGTTGTGGTCTACTGCCCAAGAGAGCTGGGCAAGTGTGAAGTATACCAGGTTAGCAGCTTCAACTCTTCCATTTACTTTTAAAGCTATACCTTAACTTTGAAATCTATCAAAATCTCTTTCTTGTTTGAAAACTGTAGTCAGGTACAAACTTATGTACCAGCTTGTGTAGCAAGGTGTTTGTTGCATTAACATATCTTTCCTTTGCCTTACTTCTAAATCAAGTCCAAGATGTTGGTTCTTTATTGACTGACTTTCTAAAAACACACAAATGTCTGCCATGACATTTTCTCTATTCTATTTTGTCGTCTCTGCTCATTGTGTTCTTCCAATACTGCACATATTGGTCTATTCTCCTTAAGTATTTAGAGAATCTTGAAAGCTTTTTAGGCAGCGGTTCTGAAAGTGAAGTTTATGTTTTCATTTATTTGGGGGAATTTTTTTACAAGGGAAGATGATTTTATTGTGATTTAGAACCACAAAAAGCAAGGGAACTACCTTATGCTGTCTTTCATTGACCTATGAGAAGTGTGGAACCATGGTGATGATTTGAAGAGATATCTATTGAGAAAACTCAGCAAACAAGGTATATTTTTGGAGATCTCTGTACTGGGTGAAAATTTTCTGAACTCCTAAAGGGATACCAAAACCCCTGGAAAATCCATGTTATGCTTTTGAAATGCATATTCCCTGCCCTTTCTGTTTTAAATATGGCTGATTGCTTGCATTGAATATAAAATATTTTACCTCGATATCTCATCTATTATATTTAAAGTATTACAGAACACTTCATAAAGCCGTAATTAAAATACTGATAGTGCATTAAATGTGCAAGTAAATGTATCAGCAGTTATGCACTCAGCTGTGGCTTATGCTCACCTATGCACTTTAGTATTACTTTTATTAGAGGGAATGCTGACAGGGGTTCTTAAGTCATGTCCTAACATGTGAGAGAAGTGTTTCATACCACCATCTGAACAGAGCAGATTTTAGAGACAGAGGCTGTCTTATCCCAAATCTGCACTTACATGTAAAATGTGACTCCATGGCTCTGTATGTCTTTGTGACTGAGATGCACATCCAACTGTCCGTCACACTGGGTGGAAATGTGAAATTTCATTCCTGATGTTGACACGAGCAGGAAAAAGGAAGAAATTTGTGCTTCCATTGTTTCAATCTATGCTAAAGTTGCAAGTGCACCACTTTGCATTTGAAGAGACTAGTCCTAGAAATTAGAGTTCAGACTGAGACTTTACTTGTATAACTTTTACCATTCCACCCTCAAAGTAAAAAGTAAAATAAAATAAATAAATAAATCCTTTCTGGTCACCTGAACTGTTTGCTGGAAATCTTGTGAGGGTTTTTTTCTCTGTACAGTACAGAGTGAAACCAGAACAACTAATTTCTAACTTAATGCTTTAACTTAATTGGGATAAATCAGTACTTGAGATAATGGCAGACTAGATTGCTGCTTTAAACCTGACCTACTTACATCATCTTCTAATCTCAAGACAAATATTTCCTTTATCAGCTTATCCTCACAGGTAGCAGTAGGTATCCTCTTCTGATTTATCACTCAATTTAGAGCAGCCTCTGCGATCTCTACAGATTACTGATGAGTATTTTTGTTTATAACCACTGTGCCCTAGTCACATCCTCTCTTGTGATTATAGTGCTATAGAAGCCATTTAGTTTAGAGAGTTGTCTGCAGTGAATAGTCTATGAGGCTTGATTGGTCTTTATTTTCATCCCTTTGCTGGGCCTGTTGAGATCACCTCGTCAGATAAGCTTGAGAACCTCACAGATCCTTCCTTTCTCACCTCCTGAGGCACCTTTGGCAGTAGCTAGGAGCCAGGTTCCTCTTTGTCCAGCTTGGTCCCTGGTCTCTCCAATAGCAAGGCTGAGCACATATTTCAAACAGAGAGTTTGTTCAATATACATGTATATATACATCGATGGCACAGAAATACAACACACAATATATGTTTCCACTATGACAGTCTGAGCACTATCAGTGGTTTTTTACTAAAATTGTTACTTGGAGAGCAATATTTGTGAGGAAAATATACTTGTATTTAAACATATGTTCTCACTATCCCTGAAAGTAATCAAGGAAAAGCTTTTACCTAGAGGAGAATAAAAGAAAAATAGAATATATGTATAGACAAAGTAAAAACAAAATTATACCTTGGTTTAAATTGAGGAATGAACTTCTAGTCTTACTGTTTAACATTTGAAGATAAAGTCTCTACAAAGCAGGAGCATCCACACCACATATTTTTCCAAGTGACCAGTATTTTGTGAATCTAGATTACTTATTTGTTCATATTCCTGGATCATACTTTTCAGCCTATCATTGTTTTAATTTAAAATATAAAAAGTTGAAACAAAGAGAAAATTCAACATTTGTGTGAAGAGTCTCATATATCCTACAGATATTATTATTATAGCAAAACTGTCAAGAAAAGAATCATGAAAAGGATAGCATACTGTGTGCTGCTATTTCTTCATACCTTGCAAAACTGATTTTTTCACTCTATTGTTATACATAGTCTCATAAATGTACCTGAAGGTCTTTGAATGTCAGATGCTGTCACATATCACCCACTGAAGAATAACTAGAAGACTGTACTTCAGGTAACACAGTCACCTCTTTATGTAAACTTCTTCTATTTTTTCCTTGTGTTATGACTAATGACAGTTTTCCATTTACCTTCACATAAAAAGTAAGCATTTCTTAAGTGGTTTTTTGAACGTGCATGACAGTTGAACAATGTGGGTCTTTTATATATTTAATTTAAAAGCAATACTGCTCTTAAACAATGATGAAATTGTCATCTTCTGACTTGCTTTAGATTTCCCAGCTTTATTAAAAAAACATACTACATCAAAATTCTTCCTACCTCTTCTCTACCTTGCTCTCACTAGCAAAAAATTCTAAGTTCTCTCAAGACACTGTTCACAGTTGAACCTCCAAATGATGTGGCAGTGGAAATAATTGGGAGCCTTTGTTGTATTCTTTTTTGTCGGGGGGAGATGGGGGTGTGGGTGGCAAGATATGATAATTCATACTGACTTTGTGGTGGTACATATTTTCCAGGGCACATATGAGCATCCAAGGGGCCAGAATGTCTTAAAAAAAAATCCAAATATCTTTCTTCTTATTACAAAATAGGATATGAACTCAGTCTTGTCTGACTGATTACACTCATATGTATGTTTGGCACATTCACTCCCCATATGTACAATGAGTGTGGTTTAGCTCACAGTTATATGAATTTTAGCTAACATATGGTTATGGGCTGAATTTATTAAACATGGTCTAGTTAGGAAATTGATTTTTCAGTCTAGTACTTACCACAGTAATTATTAACAGCAGATAAAGTAATTGGAAAGCATCTCAAGAGAGAATTTATGAAGACTCAAGGATATGTTCTGCCCTATTTATTTTTATCGTTACAAGATACTGCATTCTTTAAGTTATG
The DNA here is from genome assembly GCA_013396695.1 of Sakesphorus luctuosus. Classification (NCBI taxonomy): domain Eukaryota; kingdom Metazoa; phylum Chordata; class Aves; order Passeriformes; family Thamnophilidae; genus Sakesphorus; species Sakesphorus luctuosus. The sequence continues at coordinate 39,891 of VWZD01013825.1, read as the reverse complement.
TTTTCTGTACACAGTTACACTTTTTATGTTTACTAAATACACAACTATATCTTACATATAGAGGTTTACATGAAAGTTTAAACAATCTATAGAAATTAGATAATTTAAGAGTAAATACAAGCATGGCTAGTGAACATCTGATTTTATCTATTTCCCTGCAATCCTCCTTAGTTAATTTTCCTTTTCAGTGCACAAGCACATTATACAATTCCCCAGTAACTTCAAGGCAATCCAGGGAAGTCCAGGAAAACATTTAAGGCCCCATCTGACAACTTATCTAAGAAATTAAGCTGAGCTTTGGACCCACTATTTTGCCCCTTTTACAGGACCGACTCCAGAGAGAACTGAGCCACTGGACCCACACAGGCAAAGAATGAGAGAAAAAAATATTTCAAGGGATATCAAAAGCAGATTGCAGGTGATGAAACCTTCTACATTCCTTCATGTCATTTAGGTCTGTAGGGATACAGTGATGGGAGCTGCTCAGCCAGGAAAAATGCTAAAAAAAATACTTTCAAGTGCAAGTATATTTTGCAGAGTAAAATGGCACTTAATAAAAATTAAAGAAGTGGCCAGGTCTTTTCTTAAAGCCAGCTGTTTGAACAACCCCATAGCTGAGAGAATCATGGACATTGTGTTGCAGAGGAATAGAATCATAGAACCATAGAATCGATTGGGTTGAAAAAGACCTCCAAGATCATCAAGT
>VWZD01013825.1:27718-38708 GCA_013396695.1 Sakesphorus luctuosus | reverse complement strand
GACACTCCCTCCCAACTTGGTGTCATCAACAAATTTGCTGATAATGGACTCAATCCCCTCATCTAAATCATCAATAAAGATGTTAAACAGGACTGGACCCAACACAGACCCCTGGGGAACACCACTAGTGACCAGCTGCCAGCTGGATGCAGCTCCATTCACCAGCACTCTCTGGGCCCGATCCTCCAGCCAGCTCCTAATCCAGGAGAGGGTACACTTGTCCAAGCCATGGGCTACCAGCTTTTCCAGGAGTATATTATGGGAGACAGTGTCAAAGGCCTTGCTGAAGTCCAGATAGACCACATCCACAGCCTTCCCCTCATCCACCAGGTGGGTCACCTGATCATAAAAAGAGATCAGGTTGGTCAGGCAGGACCTGCCCCTCCTAAACCCATGCTGGCTGGGTCTAATCCCTTGTCCATCCTGAAGGTGCTGTGTGATTGCACTCAGGATGATCTGCTCCATAACCCTGCCAGAATAGCTCTGCTGGGGGTCCAGCTGGGAGCAGATTACTTGTACTGGATCCCTTCTTTCCCTGCCAGGAAAAGAGTTACAGTTGTGGTTTGACCTTTAGTTTGGGCTGTAAAACACCTCTTTCACCTGGAGCGGTGGAACACTCTAGTCTTCATGTCACAGGTTCAATTTTTAAAGCCACAACTCTAGCAAGGTTCTAAAAGAAACTGGAAATTTATATGGGCATTCAGGCTACCATTTCACTTCAAGATTTAAGATGAAAGATTAATCTATATTTCCCATGGGGATCGTATACAGACTCCTGAAGCACTTGAGTTACTCCCAACATCATACACAGAACAGAGGGTTCAGTGAACCCTGACTTTGATGTGGTACAGCAATTACATATTCCTAACTCTTCCCTAAGGAACCAAGGTGGTTCACTATGACCCTTACAGTGACTCAGACTCACTAGTAGATTATATCCTACTCTGAAAGCATCCTATATAATTAATGAGACTACTGCAGAGTAATAATTAAGTATCTTTGCATGTTCAGATTGCAGTACTGTGAAAGAATGGCTTGAGGGACCTGCTCTAAAGAAATGTAATCCCAGCCATCAGGCTGGTCAGAGACTCTTCAACAACCACAGAAAGGACTAGAAGAAGAAACAAAAAATTTACTCTTTAACCATAATAAATTAGTTTTTCCAGACCTAAACATTGCATTTGAAAAAAAAACTATTAGTACATGATCAAACAGGGTTTTTTTCCATTAAAATCATAGTTAGTCCTATATCTAGAGCTGCATGTTTGAAAGTTGACAGTACTTTGTCCTTAAAAAGGAAGAATTTAGAACAGGTGCAGCATTATGGTCTTCAGAACGTTATTATGGAAACATGAATAATGTCATTCAGAAGGTTAGCCATCTGCTTTCTCAATATCTGTTACTGCTGCTGCAGCAGCAATGTAAAAGTGATACACATGACTATTTCTGCAACAGATTTAGCAGAAAAGTTGTGCATTTTGTCGAGAAAAGTATGTCCTATTTTCAGTTTGGTTTTAATATGCATGGGTAGAGTATGTGTTTTGTAAATATTGTAATGACTATAATGTGATCCTTTTCACTTGGGTAGTATGCATCATGTTTTACTGAGATTTGCACAACATTTTTGTGGAAATTGAAAACTAAAAATCAGTATTTTTGTGATTTAGAATAGTTTTACTGCAAACTGTGGTTATTTACAAAATATAAAATATTAGAAGGGGAGTAGCTTAGATCTCAGATGCGAACTGCAGATAGCACACTTCTAGAGCATCAGCTGTGATATGAGTACTAAATTAGCATCAAAGATCCAGGGCAAGTGTCATCTGGCAAAGAAGGGAAACGTGAGAGGGCAAACTAACTTCAAAAACCAGCAGAATCTATCAGTTGGAGTCAGTGTTTACAGGGGCACTGTTATACCAGATTTATTAACAAGCCTTTTGAAAATGACAGAAACACCACCTTTTAATGTTGTGAATAGCAAGTAAATCTGTCTTTACAGGGACAAAACGTTTTCATTATGGCACAGAGAATGAAACCTTCCTAGAAACTGACAGGAAACAAGGAAAACTAAATAACTGCTTAGAAACACGCAGTAGGAAAATAAATTTTATCAAGGTCAGGACAGAATTCATATCATGCTGTAAACACCACAACAAAAAACCTGCAAATGCACTGCTGGCTACCAGGGACACAGCAATCTCAACTGCCCTAAACACATATTTACAGCACAGAAACCTCTGTAAATATTTAGTGAGTGATAATGAGGGTTGATTTATATCAAAGGGATTCAAAATTCTTATCAAACAGAATGCTGTTAAGCACTGGAGTGATGGCAGAGGAAACAAACCCACTGTGAATGCAGGAGATAGAAATCAGACACACAAAGCAATTTGCCTTGCTCAGCTGGAGTAGAAACACTTCAGGAAGGAAAACAGTGAAACTCTTTCTTGGTAGCTGATGATGTGCTCTGCACACAGTCTGACGAGATCAGGTCCCCAAAAGGTGGGCTCACCTGTTGTTGTGTAGTACAGACAGGGCAGTCAGGAGGGGGGGTTATCACTTGCACTATCAGGGTCCCAATTACTCTAAGAAATACCAAGTGTACCTTCTGCAGGGAGTTCGCACCTGTGAAGTGTAATGGCAGAAGTACAGATCTTAGATTCATTGGTCTGCTGTGGCCTCCCTGGGAGTATAAGAAGCCACTCACTATACAGACACATTGTTATCTGTTGCCACATAGGAATCAATCAGAGACAGCCGACCAGGGCACTATATATGTGTCCTGGGGCTTCAGACAGTGTGACGGGAAAAAAAAAAATTACAGCTACAGACCCTCAGTGGATGTTCTTCACTGTAAGAGGCAATGCATGGACTAGTTGACCAAAACACCGTATTGACTGTGATGCCTTGAGAAACCCCCAAAACAGGACTCTGAGCCAATTTAGTGTGGGATAAGACAAAAAGGTAGATTCTTTAATGCCTAGGCTTAGGGCTTTCAGGAATACATGATGACGCCTCTCTGAAAACTGATTTCCATGGTTTTTATAATATTGTCCATCCAATCCTCAGTTCACACATCTCTCGGTCCAGCCTCATCTTGCTCCTGGTTACATCTCCTCAGGATCTGAGTCAGGAGTTAGTGGGACCTCTTCTTCATCATCTTTCTCTTCCTCAGCACACATAGGGCTCCTGGAGATTTTCCAGTGTTCTTAGACCCAAGGTTGTTGGCTTATGTTTATGTCTCGCTTTGCAGGCCTTCTACCTTAAAAAGAGTCTAAACAGCTAAAAGAATTTATGCTAGTGATATGGGGTAGAGGTTGGCATGCAAAAACATTGAACTTCATACTAACACATTAAAGTCTGCATTTTTACTACAATTATAATTACAATTACAATTACTTCTAAAATCTATAAAAATGAAAAAAATCAAAAACCCCTGAGGCATCACCTGTGCAAGATGGAGTTCAGTTAATGTTGATAAAAATACAACAATCTGACTTTTCCTTGTGGAGTGTTTGGCTGTTCAACTTTAACACTGGTTTAATGCAGGGCTTTGGTTGCATAATTTCTTTTGCTTGCAATCCTTTATTTCGATGGCATATAAAATGACATTGATCTCTAATTTGCCATAGTACTGAGGAATGAAGAGGTGAGTTCTGATGAAAATTGGACGTGGAAATAATAGATAATTATTCAACAGAAGGAAAACTATTGCTTAGCAGTCTGAAAGAGTAAGGCAAGGGAAGGAATCTATGGTGATATGCATTTGAATTTCCCTTCACTCAGATGAGAGAAGACTTAAACTGAGACTGCCTTAGAAATTTCAGCAAAGTCATCAGCATTCCTTTTGTGTACAAAACAGATTAAAATGAAGGATTAGGAACACATTATTTAATTAGGAATTAGAAAACTGCAGATCCATTACAAATCTTGTCCCTTAGCAGTATTTCCTGTCTGTAGTTCCATAGCAGTGAGCAACACTTTTTGAGGCTTAGGGTTAAAAAATGAGAACAATGTATGTGTGAGGCTTCTAAATCACAGGAGATTGAACATCTACATCAGAACTATCACAAGGGAGGACAAACAACCCCATCCATAAGAAATGGAGAAACATTTGGGCAAACTCTGACAGCAAGACAGTCCCAAGTGTGGGGTGATCGCTCTGATAAGCTCTTGATGAGTTGAGGGAAACACCTCCACCCCTTGGAGGGATGCTGAAAGGACAAAGAGTGCTTATTGATGGGGTTACCAAAGAATGGAGTGTTACAGAAATGGCATGGCCTTTTTTCGAGCACCCTGTGGCACCCTGCAGAGACGCAAACAGCCACCACTCAGGCATCTGTTTATCGCCCCCAAAATATTAACTATAGTCACACAACCTACCTAAAGGAAAAAAAGTTATAAAAAAGAGATTGGGCTTGAGCAAAAAACTGGGGACAAAATTTCCACCACCTCTGGGAGGGCAACCTATGAGCCATCCTGTCTCCTCCACGCCATCAGACATTGCAGGGGTAAGCAACCAAATACTTGCTTTATTTTCCTATGCCTTACTAATTATAACTTGTTATAGCTCACTGGGTGTATATGTGTTAGTGGGAAGCAGCTAAATTCTTCCTGTTGCTTTTCCTTTGGGTCACTGAGTGTGTTTAAATGTGATGTTGAGCTGTTGTGTTTCTGTTTAGTAATCCTGTTAGGTAAGTTTGTCATGGGAGGGCTATACCGCAGGAGTTGCCTGTAAAATGTGTTTTGTGCCGGTTTCTTTTAGGGTATTTTGTCATCAATTAATCCTGCAGCTGAAAGTCATCATCGACTAAGCAATGCATATAGTCATTCTCACATACTTGCATTAATAAAAGTTATTTCGGGAGCTGTTCTTGCTATTAAGTGTGGTCCATTACCTGAGTATCAAAGACCTTTCCAGGTAGTGTTGTGTTGTCCTGTGTTGTCTCTTCAGGTGAGACGCAGACAGGCTAATCTGTGTTATATATCCTTTGATGTTCTTGGACTCTTGTAGTTAATAAGTTCTGCCTAGCTAAAGTGTGGTCTTCATAGGAAGGTCGAAAATCTTTTCCGCCTGCGTTCTGTCCTGTGTTTGACAGGCAGTGCTGGGTTCATAAAGTTTCGATTGTTCTGAAAACGCTTATGGCCAATAACTTTATATTAATATAGGTGGGACTAGAAATCTTTGCATTTCTGCCCCTCTCCCTCCTTTCACACGATACCCAAGTGTGAAAAGAGACTGAGGTCAAACACACCATATATATAAAAACTAATCAACAACAATCCTATTTACTGAGATGTGTGAAATGGAATTAGAGGGGCCAAGTAAGTGCAATATTTTTTGTGAAACAGGAATATTAATTTCTTTTTTAATTATTATTTTCTTCTTTCCAGTTGGCCAAAAAGAAAACTCCTTCAATTCTAGCATGAAAATAATATTCTTTTTGCATGCCCACAGATACTATTCCCGTAATTTCTGTCCCCTGGACAATTTAGACAATTTAAAATTATCTCATTTCTCAATTCATTTGCATGATACAAGGGCAGTCCCGTGGCGTAGTGGAGAGCACTCCAGTCTCCGACTCCCAAGGTCGCGAGTTCGAGTCTCAGTACAGACCGCCCTGGCAGTTCAATGCCTCCCTGCCATCCCATCCCGTCAGATCTTGGATGCGAAGCAGGGTCAGCCCCGGTTAGTACCGGGTGCTGTAGATAGTCCTAAGGAGACTTCACTGTCACTGTCCGAGCTTGCTCGGCCGTGGCAAATGGACCTTAGGACTTAAACGGTGGGGCCGGTTCTGTGCACGCTGTGCCTCACCTAAAAAAATCCACTGCGCAGGCTCAGAGGGCACACCCACGTGAGGTGAGCCCTTCCCAAATCTTCATTCACAAAGATTGGCCATTATATATGCATGATACAAATTGGTCATGATTACAATGCACAGTAATTATTCATAGATTTACTAGAAATCTGCCCATAATTGTCATGCTGTCTATAGGAAAGAAATGGCTGAAGACAGAAGAACAAATAGAATATTTAAATAAAATCTTAAATGAAGCAAATCTAGAGTAGATGGGTCCATGGGACAGTAAGTACAATACTGTGAAACTGAACAACCTTATTAATATTTATTTGTATCCCAAATGAAGAATTAGAAATTTTGGGACTACCTCATGGCCTTACTCCAGGGTCAGTCTGACCACCATCAAATTTTGTATTATATTTTATTTATATATATATATATATATGTATGCATGAAGCAGCTAAATATACAGAGTATTTGTCTGACACATCATATTTTGTAATTTAATTCTATGGGGTTTTTTCCAAGTCCAGTTAAATGTCTGTAAGCATCACAAATGCAGCTGTCTGCATGTGAAATAACTATCCATACTTACAATAAAATCTGTATTTTTTGCTATTCATAAGCTTTTGTTTCCACAGAAATTGTTGTTGGAGGCTGTATAAGATTGAAATGGTAATGTTTTGGCAGCCAGAGGGCTACTGGAGTAACTGCTGTGAGAAGGCACTAGAAGCTGCCCCTAGGCCTGAAAGAGCCTGTTTCTGTCCACTCCAAGAGAAACCTGCCACAAGCCAAAGCTAGGCCCATCAGTGGATGTTGGTATCATCACTGTCGCAACACATTTAATAAAGGGTAAGAAATGCTCCTGGCAGGAGCTGTGGCCCATGAAGAGTAGACCATGGAAAAGCAGGATTCCCAGCAGGAACTGTGCCATGTGGGAGACCCATGCTGGAGCAGCTGGTTCCTGAAGGACTTTGTGGAAAGGACCCAAGATGAAGCAGTTCTTGAAAAACTGCAGCCTATGGGAAGGACTCAGGTTGGCGAAGTTCATAAAGGATGGTTTCCTGTGAGAGACACTCCATGCTGGAGATGGAGAAGAGTGCATGGAGACAAAAAAGCAGCAGAGATTAAACATTATAGTCTGACTGTGGCACTCAGTTCCCCATCCTCTGGCACCACTCAGGAGTTGAGTGAAGTTGAACTTGGGAAGAAGGGAGGGATGGGGGAGAGTATTTTGTACTTATTTCTCACTATCCTACTCTCTTACATTAATGACAATACATTAAATTGATTTCCCCAAGTCGACTCCATTTTGCCCATGATGGTAATTCTTCAGTAATCTCCTGTTCTTATGGCAACCCAAAAACTTTTCATTACACATTGTCCCTCTGTCCAGTTGAGGAAGGGGAAGTGACAGAACACCTCAGTAAACACTTCATGGCCAGTCAAGGCCAACCCATAATAGAGTCTTGAAAGTATTATTCTGCACAGTAATAATTGTTTTGGGTCATCCAGAACAGATGACTGCCACGTTAGAGTGGTTATCTGAATTTCCATCAGAAATGGGTTTTAAACTGCAGAGCAGTAGACAGTCTCTTTTTTTTTTTCTTTCTACAAGAGGAACTCAAAGAGGAAATTGGGNGGTGAGCCCTTCCCAAATCTTCATTCACAAAGATTGGCCATTATATATGCATGATACAAATTGGTCATGATTACAATGCACAGTAATTATTCATAGATTTACTAGAAATCTGCCCATAATTGTCATGCTGTCTATAGGAAAGAAATGGCTGAAGACAGAAGAACAAATAGAATATTTAAATAAAATCTTAAATGAAGCAAATCTAGAGTAGATGGGTTCATGGGACAGTAAGTACAATACTGTGAAACTGAACAACCTTATTAATATTTATTTGTATCCCAAATGAAGAATTAGAAATTTTGGGACTACCTCATGGCCTTACTCCAGGGTCAGTCTGACCACCATCAAATTTTGTANGCCCATCAGTGGATGTTGGTATCATCACTGTCGCAACACATTTAATAAAGGGTAAGAAATGCTCCTGGCAGGAGCTGTGGCCCATGAAGAGTAGACCATGGAAAAGCAGGATTCCCAGCAGGAACTGTGCCATGTGGGAGACCCATGCTGGAGCAGCTGGTTCCTGAAGGACTTTGTGGAAAGGACCCAAGATGAAGCAGTTCTTGAAAACTGCAGCCTATGGGAAGGACTCAGGTTGGCGAAGTTCATAAAGGATGGTTTCCTGTGAGAGACACTCCATGCTGGAGATGGAGAAGAGTGCATGGAGACAAAAAAGCAGCAGAGATTAAACGTTATAGTCTGACTGTGGCACTCAGTTCCCCATCCTCTGGCACCACTCAGGAGTTGAGTGAAGTTGAACTTGGGAAGAAGGGAGGGATGGGGGAGAGTATTTTGTACTTATTTCTCACTATCCTACTCTCTTACATTAATGACAATACATTAAATTGATTTCCCGAAGTCGACTCCATTTTGCCCATGATGGTAATTCTTCAGTAATCTCCTGTTCTTATGGCAACCCAAAAACTTTTCATTACACATTGTCCCTCTGTCCAGTTGAGGAAGGGGAAGTGACAGAACACCTCAGTAAACACTTCATGGCCAGTCAAGGCCAACCCATAATAGAGTCTTGAAAGTATTATTCTGCACAGTAATAATTGTTTTGGGTCATCCAGAACAGATGACTGCCACGTTAGAGTGGTTATCTGAATTTCCATCAGAAATGGGTTTTAAACTGCAGAGCAGTAGACAGTCTCTTTTTTTTTTTCTTTCTACAAGAGGAACTCAAAGAGGAAATTGGGTTATTCTCAAATTAAAAAATCAAAGAAATCATGGCTGTTTTCTCCATTACATAAAAATTAGCACTATCTGCAGTTTCTTGCAAAGTGAAACACTTTGGCTGTTTGTTTATGAGTATTTCGGTGAGCCTTATTTTTATTTGTCTTAAAAGATGATGAAAGGTAAAGGCACAGTCCTACATTTCTAAAATCCTTTAAATTACAGGCTGGGTGTTTCTTGCTAGTTGTGCTTGAAGATACTGTTTTAAGGTGTGCTTTCACCACTAGCAAGACCAGCTTTAAGAGGCTTTTCACTTTTTACCTTTTCCCTTTCTGGTGAAATATATATCCCCTTGAGCTGAATCAGCACAGCTCTTTCTATGGCACCTTCTGCACAGGAACTTGTCACTTACTCATTTTACAGAGTATTATCCAGTGTGTGATAAACTCACTGGAAAAAGCAAGGTCTGGGAAAAACGGTGCTCAGAAATCTTTTAAATGAGATTTGCCACCAGAGAAATTGTGACATGCAATTCCCCCCTGGGATCTCCTACTCACCCTCGGTTACCATCCACCATGAGGGCAATTGGAGCTCATCTTTATTGGTGAGTGAAATGTGGGGTCAAAAAAAGAGTAGTGACGGAAATACTCTGTGCGTTTCTTTATTAAGTGACCCCAAAGGACACACATTTCAAAGATTCTGTCAAATTTTCTGCCAAATGCAGCTACATATTTACTTACATTTACCTATATCTAAATGTAATTGACTTTATGAATCCCACTTACACAGAGAACTAGATAAAGGGTATCATAGGAAAAAACCCTGTGCATAGTTGGAAAAGAAAACATACACATTGTTGCATACCCATGCTTGTTTTTAAATTAGTCAATTTTTTCTGCTTCATTACCCATACTTTGCTTATCAGATAATTATTCAGCTGTCTGAATGCAGTCATTCTTGTGATTAACACAGTTTAAATTGGAATTAACCTTGTTACAGCCTATAGTCTTTTATAAAGAATGATCTTCATGTCTGTAGACTAATTGCACTGAGAAAGTTCACTGCAAAGACATAATTAATAGTCCATAATGTTGGGAAGGTGACATTTCCCACTTTCTTTGAACTCTCAGTTTGGTATTTCAAAGCCTGGATAAGGTACTGAATCTAGGATATTTAATCTGGAGTGGTGTCTAGTCGATAGTTAACTGAAACTGCTTCCTTTCCCCTAACAGCAATAAACCAGAAAGAACTAATTACCCCTTTTTATAGGTGCAATTTGAACTTAAAACTCTAGAGAGAGCATGAGTAGTAAACCACCGTTATAGTTGATTTCACCATCTGCACCTTAAAATTGGGACTGTGGAACCAGCAAAAGAATGCACAGAGCATTCACCACGGAAATCCCCTAAACAAATCTTGTTTTCTTGTAGGGAAATTTTTCAGAAGACAGGATTAATTTAGGAGTATTTTCTGATTACTTGTAAAATCGTTTTCCTTAAATGCATGCATATTTCATTTAATCCATCATTAGTACTTAATTGATGCTCACTCATCTAAAGATAATATATTGATATTTTTGTGAGTTTAATGAACACCACTTTATTAATATATTTTTTGCTTCAGCCTATCTGAAGAAAGAGGCCTTAGGTGATTCCTCTAGCAAAAATGGCAACCATCACTTATCTGAATCTAGTAGAACTTGTTGCTGTATTGTTATTTTCTTCTGGTATTTAATTATTTTTCTATGAATAGGCAGGATCTGTTACCTCCAATATAGTCCCTCAAGCCTGATACTTTTTAATTCTTCTGCTTTACTGTTAAGTTGCCAAATGCTATATATTTCTTTATCTTCATAGTTGTTCACATAAATGAGAAACTATTAGACTTGTTTTTGATTTCTTAAACATATATTTTTGTTAGGCTGGAGTTTTCAGAAAAAGAGCAAATTTTCTGATTGGCAGCTGAAGGATTGTCTACTTTCCCCATATTACCAGTCCTTCTGCCCCTTTGCTGCTGATTTTGGAGTCTTGAACAATGCATTCGTTTTTTTCAAAATTTAAAGCTCTCACTCACAGATTGCTTTTGACTATTAATGTTTCCAAACCACCTCACAAGAATTTCCTGAATGGGTGCACTCTTCTTCAGCACATGCTGTGATTGTAGCCCTTTGAATGTATAAACATCCATTTAAATTGTCTCAGTGTCCAGGAGAAATTCTGTACTGAATCTGAACTTCTTAAACCCTTCATTTTCAACAGTATCTTTCTGTGTTTTCTTATTGGTTTTCTTTTTCAGTTATTCGGTCTCATTCAACACTTCTCTGAAATAGATGAAAAAAGTCATTTTGTCACCATTTTGCTTCACAAAACCTTGG
>VWZD01013825.1:2040-19605 GCA_013396695.1 Sakesphorus luctuosus | reverse complement strand
AAAAAAAAAAAAAAAGTGGGTTTAGGTCTAAATAAGATATGTAGTATGCACTACATAAATTTCTCCGTGAGTTTGCTAGTTTCTGAATATTACATTTTGACCTATATTAAAACTCCAAAACTCTAGGCATCCAGCTGTGGAAGCTGAATAACTAAGGCTCTTGGTTCATAATTTTCCAGGAAGACCAGATGGAGAGTGAGACAGGTAGAAGCTAGAAAACTGGGGGCACTTATCTGACATGCTGTTGTGCTGATAAGCATGAAACCTTAAGTACTTCTTACTTTCTTTGCCTGGTAATTTTCAGGTAATATTCATTATAGAATCAACAGAGATCATGATATGTGAGCACGATAACACTCTTGTACACAAAAATTTTGATTTTTTTTTTAATTATCACAGTTTTGCTGTGCTTTTTTTATCAATCTGAAGCATTATTTCCAATCGACTTTGGTATAACAGTGGAAACATATGAACTATGAAGAATCGGGNNGGGGGGGGGGAAATGATACTTTTGTCCAATTAGTTTCTATAACACTAGCTTGTGTGTTAGCATGACGTTCTTTCTTCTGAACACATTTGAGATCAAGAGTCTTTATTGAACTAGTAATAACTGCAACTGTCCATTTTCAATGCTAACAACTGTCTTGTTACCTTATTTATTGCTAAGTAGATTTGAGTAGAAGCCAGTCACATCCATGACGTAATTGTGGTTGGTTTTAATTTTTAATATTAATTAATAATTTTAGTGAGCATAGATTAAAAAACAAAAAAAGAAAAAATGGGAAATATAGAAAACTCGGTTATGAACATTTCAGTGCTTGTACAGGCGTTATAAGGATACTGAAAAAACCCCATTTGTTTCCTTTAAATTAGATCAATAGCAACAAAATCTGGTTTTTATATCTTTGAATACATCTAGCTTGGAGTCAGCTACAGATAAATGTAATTTGAGGTCACGCTAGATTAAAAGACCATTTATATACTGTTTTGTACTTTTGCCCTGATTTTAGGCAGCTCATCTTCCAAGTACTAAACAAAAAGTCTGGAAGCCTCAACTAGAGTCAGAACACCAGTGTTAAAAGTGTTAGTCAAATAAGCAAGATAAGTGGCATGGTTCAAAATGCTTAAAATTTCAGTATTTTTAAATTTGAATGCTCAAATTACACTAGCAAAATAAAAGGATCATTAACAAAATATGAAACATTTTAAATCAGTTTCAGAATCTTTTATTACCTGCTTTTGCTTATTTTAGAAATCACACTTTGAAATTTATTTTTCTAATCTAATAATAATCTCTGAAATAATAAAGCTGGAATTTGAGTCAGGAGACCTTCCAATCAGATTCATGGCATCAGTGGGTGAGAGCTGGCAACTAAGTAATAAAATAGGGGGATAGCTTAATTTGGGTGCATCACTGATAAAACCATATAATGCACAGTATAATTCAGGCCACGAAGCTGTTGCACTGATGGCACGTGCACTAGACTGCTTTTGCTAAGTTTAACATTTTAGGGTGGACCTTTGCCAATTTAGATGCCTCCTTTCTTCAGTGCATCAGAGGAACATGAGGATAGAAGCCTCCTTCTTAAACTGTTCTAGGAGATACTAAAAGTGGAGAGAAGATGGTAGCACCATGACAATATTTTTATATTTGAGAAGGAAATTGCATTTGTTTAGTGGGAAGTTTTCAGATATCTAACTTGATAATAATAATATGCAGGACAAACTTCGCCCTACAATGGAAAGTGAAAAGTTTTTTTCTGTGGGAATGAATTTTTATATCAGGGATAAATTAAAAATTTGAATAAGTTTTGATAGACTAGAATAACATTGTTGGAGTTGGACCTTGGTACAGTAGCCAATAAGGGCTATTAGGCTTTTAATAAGTACAAAATGTGTGATGCCATGGACATACCTTCTTGTTCTGAACTTAAATGATCCTGTAATCTAGACTGGTCTTATTCAAAACATTTTTTAAATAGTTGTTTACATTTCTTTTGATATGTATTGTTGATATCTAACCTCTGTACAACTGTGTAATCTGCAATAGGTGAAAGACTAAGGGTCCCGGTTTCTGATTTCTGAAAAATTCAAATCCTGAAAATGTTTCCATTTATTTTCCCTTATACATTTGCTGACTTTCACTCTTCAGATAGTTCTATTTCTTTCATTTTTCTGAACTCGTGACTGAAGGAAATGGATACAAATTTGAATGGATCTACGCAGGTGTTTTAGGCAAGTGTCACAACTACGAGCCACAACATAAAGGATGTTTAGTTTCAAAGGAGCCATGGAATCTGCTGTATTGGCCTGTCTTGGTTTAAGCTGGCAAAATGCCAACTGGTCAGTACCAAGTCAGAGCTTGGAATAAGGGGTGGAATGTTATGGGTTTAACCAGGTGGGCCTAAATTTAGATTTTAAAGTTCAGACTAGGCCTGGAATTGTCAGCTGACTTGAGCTGAGCTGGGCTAGCTAACAGCCGACTTCTTCTAGCTTATGGTATTGTATTCCATACCATGTTACGACATCATCTCAAAAGGGGTAAGAGCCGGTGTGTGGGAGTGGCTAGTCAGTTCCGTCATGGCTGAAGTACAGACAGGGCGTAGTGCAGCTCCTGTCTTGCTAGAGTAAGCCCTGCTGCTCCTGCTACCGCTACTTGCGTTTTGTTTGAGTTCAGTGAAGTAGAAACATTTTGTTGTTACTCTTTCTGTTGTTTGCTGGGTGTCTTTTGGGGTGCTTATAAAATTACAGTAATAGAATTTGTTTTCACTGGGGAGTGGGGAAGTTATTTTTTGTTATTCCTAGCTTGTGTAAGTGTATGTTATATTGTAGTTTTCTCTTTTCTGTATGAATATATGTAGCTAGTTTAAGCATTAATGTAGTTTAAGAGGTTTTTTCCCTTTCTCCCTTTTCTCAGTGAGGGGAGAGAGGCTCTGACTTGGTATTGAGCAGTTGGAATTTTGCCAGCTTAAACCAAGACATGGCACATGGATAAAGCCACAGGAAAAAGAAAAAGAAAAAATCTGATAGACTGATTACTATAAATGTGTTTTGTTTCACCTGTACCAGAAGATATACACTGGGATGCAAAATGTCTGATGTTTTGCTTAGCTTTTCTTTGATGGTCAATATTATTTAATTTATTTTAATGAATAATCTGAGAAAAGACTTATTTATCAATGTCCTGAGAAGCATTTGCAATACAATTCCCTTCTAATGAAATAAAGGAGAATGAAGAATGATAAAGTAAACTTGCGAATAAAAATCTTCTACACTGTGCTAGCAAGTTAGGATTTGTTTAATGTTTTATGAGCTAGTTTATAGAGTTACCATGCCCTTCAGTTGTGTAGGACTGGTTAGATGATTATCTGTCTGGATTTTAGAAGCTGGATGGGCTATGGAACCACACTTCAACTATGATATAGATTAATAAAAAACTAAAGATATTCCATTGCCATGCTCAGAACAATGCCTGAACATTACATTGCATTAATGTCCATTGTCACGGTTGTACGATGTTGCTCTCAGAGGGCTATATAGTAACTGAATATCCTGTGAACAGTAAAGCTATTTAGATGTGTAAACCTTGACTGAGAAATCATTATAGCTATGCTTGACACCAGAAATCTGGCAATCAAAACTGTTTCCTTCTCCCCGAGCATGAGTCTTTGACCCAAGGCCAGTATCTTAAGCTTTCTTTCTCTCTGTACCACACAGCCTTGCATTGCAGTGCTGATGAAAATCAAAACCTGCTTGTGTCCATTAGTGAAAAGGACTACTATAGTTCTCTGAGAGCACAAATGTCTTAAAAGAAACACAATTTTGGATAAGGCTTGAGAAAGCCTTTTTTCTCTGCAGATTCAATTCTCACCTGTAGGAGTTAATTAGCAAGGGTCCAGCTCGAGTCTTGTTAAAATTTCTCTCTGGTTTGGATTGTGATCAGTACTTCAGCAATAAATGAGGTCAAATGATAAATGATTGAAGACATAGTGACTTTACAGCATCTTTCTTGCAGCTGAGGAAAAGGTTTTATTGCTTCATCCAGACAACTGCTCTGTGTGCTGTTTGATCTTTTTTGAGTTATTCAAAAAATGTCTTTCCTTCCAAAGAACAACTCTTGGAGTGACTTCTACTAATGAGGTTTCTCTGCTAGCACATAGTACGGGATCAATCCTGGCTTGGTGCACCTTGTGATATGGTTTAACAGACCAAATAATAATGAAAAAAAACTAAAATAAAAAGAATTGTTTAATGCCTTTAAATTTTATATCAGTTAAATTGGAATGTCAAGGGCAAGGTTTCTTTCCATAACCCCTGCCTTCTAAATCTTTAATCCTTCTCAGCTGAGTTCACATTAGAAAGTGCTTGTTTTCAACTGAAAGCTCCCATTTCTGCAGTCTCCTGGGTTATGTCAAAAGCATGAGAGCTGATAATGCTCCTGCAAAGCAAATACATACAATACCTGCAACTATGATTCTGTCACGGTGTGTAGGATGTGGTGCTGCAGATAAAGTAGCGCAACACAATGTTTTTTCACTGTGTCTCAAAAGTTACACTTGAAATCACATCCGATAAATGATTATATTTTAGAAAAGTAAACAATAAAAAAGGCACACAGAATCGGAAGTGACCTAAACTGAAATTGCATTGCAAAGATATCAGCACACTGTAGCAGCTTGGGGATAAGTTATTTCCTGCCAGTATTTATACATTCATCATTTTTTGCTTCTTAATAGAACTTCTGAAAGCTTTTTACTCTCTGACCTCCAGCTGTCAGTAGTAACCACCAACAGTATTTCATTTTATCATTATTTTTTTTTATTATAGCAATAATTGTGCAAACATATGTAGACTAAATGAGGGATTGGACATACTAAACAGCTTTTCTGAATTCCATTTTGGGCACTGCTTAAGATGAATTCCTATAAAGCTCCACAGGGGTTTGAGCCTTTCCTGTGGCTTGCCAAATATATTTTCTGTTCACTCCTGACAACTAAATGCGTCAGAAAAATTCACTCTCGGTTCTGTGGGGGTGGAGAAAATATTTTACAAGAGTTTATGCAAGGGTGATTGGAACCAGCAGCAAAGTCACTGCTGATATCACACATGCACAGATGTTTTAAGAAAAAAAATACCTTGAAGCAAGCACATAATTTTAGCAATTGATGTGGTGGCAAACACTGAATGCAAGATAATATTTTAAACTATCGTTTTATATAACATTGCATTGGCACATAATAAATGTGTGGTGGTGTGATTGTAAACAACATTATTGCCTACACAATACACAACTATGCCTTTGTGTATTTTCAGGCAGTCATCTGTTGCTTGTTAGATTATTATCATTTTTTAACCCTAATGATCCCCCAGCCATTATCTTCTCTGAGTATCCTAAATTATAGGTAACAAATGAGCTATGGGAATCACAGTCTGCTCCCCAAGCCCCTGTTAGAGCGTTTATGCAGTTCTGACCCTAACCCATGGATTTGAAGTGCTGAATCATTGGCACAGAGTCCTGACTTTTCCCTTTTCAAGCTGGAAAACCCTTCCAAAAAGTAGCCATCTGGCTTTGGCATAACAGATTGAGACATTCCCTGCTCAACTAAAAGATGGCTGCCAGGTCTGACTCAGCTGTGCAGCATAATTAAAGGTCTCAAGAGTGAGCAAAAACTATATTATAAAATTTCAAAGCTGAGAATTGGCTCCTGTTGACTTAAACTCCTACCACAGGATTATTTGGTTATGCTCGTACTGTAAGAGATACATAATAAACGCAAATGAAATAAAGGCATGACCACTGACCAAATGTCCAAGCCAGGAAATTAATTACTGTATAGTGAATATTTCTAAATCTTCTCATGGGTCTTTGAGTTTTATTCATATGCAGATCATGGATTTAATGGGAAGGTTGATATGGGAAAATTGGTCCTTGACTTTTTTTGGCCAGAAGATGACAAATTGGTTTACTTTGACAAATGCTGCAATCAGCCAGCACAACAAAATGTGTTCTTTTGAATCAACCAACTTGTAAGTCTTCAGTGTGAGAGACAGAATAATGAAACTATTTTCAAGTATCATGAAGAATTGACTTTTACTAATCTAACAAAAATTAAAATTAAGAAAGGTTGCAAATGGAACTTCCTCTGCCCTGCCATTCTATTCCTTATATTCAATACGAGAATAATTATCAAATGCCCTGACATCAAAGGCACTGACATTACACTTCCTTTTGGCTCCTCTTTTTCCAGGGGAAATAAAAGGCATCCTGTCTTTTAAATATATGATAGTTGCCTGGAAATACAAAAACAATGGTGTCTCAAAAGCTTTCCTTATTTTGTTTCCAGCTAAATTCCAGCCTTTCAAGTCAGCAAAGGTAATTAACCTAATACTGACTACTCTGTGTATTTTTATTTTGGTCCTGATAGACCTAATTTACCACCAACAGTACTAAAAGGATTCCCCCTTTAGCTTGTTCTCCCATTCTCCTGATAACTCATTAATGAGCACTAGCTTTGCTTAATGCCTGCAACACAGAGTAAATTGGTTTGCATAAATCATTCGCTACCTTCAAGGGACAAAATATTTTGGCCCACTTGGAGTTTATATTTCCTTCATTTTCTGTTCAATGTATTTAGAGGCCAATTTTACAGTATCCCTACAGGCAGCCCCTGTGACTGGTTTGGTATAGCAAACACTGAATTTGTGTTAGAGTAAGGCCATATCACTAAGCAAAGTGTTTAAATATAGTCTGTCATGAAATAGAATGGTACCCATGGGATTCAGCAGTGACTGGAGCAGCCTGCTCACCGATGCACTGAATGTAATAAACATTAGTGATGCTAACATCTCTAAATGGGACATCTTCCACTTCCTTCTGGATATTATCAGCTACTTAGAAAGTCTCTACATTCCCTATCCCAATGTGCAGTTCTTTCTAAATTACAAAGTTAAATAAATTTTGAATAATACAGGTTGATGCTACTACCTGTTATGGCAGGGAATACATATAAAGCTCAATTACAATCTGGGGGAATTCTTGAAAAATATAATTAATCAAATAAAAAAAAAATCAAAATTTCTCACCATCCATGAGAAGAAAATTGAATCTGCAGACATATTTTCATGCATTTTAAGTTCTTTATATTAAGTACTGTTTTATTATAAGATGAAATTAGCCTTTGGTTTTTTATTTGCTTTTGTTGTAAAGTTTTAATAAGTGAAGTTGAAAGCAAGTTTCTGTCTTTTCTTCTCTGATTTTTCTCACTTTTTCCTCATGTTTTATTCTGTTATTCCCCATCCAAAGATGTGATGTTTCCTTTCCTCTTTTTACTGCTTATCTTGGTTTTTGGCATTGCTAGTCATTCTTCTGGCATATTTAGGCATAAGTTTGGCTTTTTTATAGTCCCTTCTGCTTAATTTGTCCTTTTTCTAACAAATTGTTTGTTTTTTGGTTGTTTTATTTTTTTAGTTTAGATGTCTCTGACATGTAACTGTGACTGGGTTTTGTGTGTCTTTAGTAGTTGCACACCCACTTAGGTAAAGTGCTGACACAAAACTTACACATTGTTGTCTCTTCGGCTGTTTTAGTATGCTTGTATTTTAATTCAGTGCAAGGGAATATAAATTACAGACCTAGTTATAATTTATAGGTGCCACAGGCTTCCAGTTTGTCTACATCACCCAAATTGCTTTCTGAGAGAAAAATGTATACGGAACGACTTAATTGGTGGTTTGGGATTTCCAGCTGTTTGACAGTTGCTATGCAGTTCATCTTGACGTCTGTACAAGATTTTTGGTTGTCTCTGTAATGTGCACGCAGAGATACAGGACTGCACATAGAGCATGCCTAAAACTGCTGGATTTTTTATAAAGGAGCTCCACATACTGTGCATACATCTTTCTGTCTGAAATCTCAGAAAAATATTACAGCATCTGTCTGTTGAATAGATTCTTTCCTGTCCAGTTTGAGACAGTTTTTCTTCTCAAGTTTGAGGGATTTTTTATTATTTTCTTTATTTTTCTGAGTTAGAGTGTTCATGTGCCTTAACTCATATCCATTCTATGATGTAGGGATCATAGAAATATACAATCGTTTGGGTTGGGAGGGATCTTAAAGGTCATCTTCTTTCATCCCCCCTGCCATGGGATTGCACACCTTCCACAAGACCAGGTTGCTCAAAGCCCCATTCAACCTGGACTTGAACACTTCCAGGGATGGAACATCCACAACTTCTCTGATCAACCTGCTCCAGTGCCTCACCACCCTCAAAGGGAAGAATTTCTTCCTGACATCTAATCTAACCCTGTTCTCTTTCAATTTGAAGCCATTCCTCCTTGTCCTTTCACTACAGTTCCTGATGAGGAGTCCCCTCCCCACCTTCTTTGTAAGCCCCTTTCAGATACTGGTTACCTAGTATAGTTTGGATCAGTAAAGAGACTCATTCATGTATGTGCAATCATTTTATTTAAATGGTGTCAACACTTCATAAAAGCACAAGAACTGAGGAAACGGGCTTGAAAGAAAACAGCCTAGAGCAATGTGTTATAAAAGCTTAGGTATAATGCCTCCTATGATCAAATATACTGAGGTTCATATGGCACTACAGTGACAGCATTACTATTGTAGATGAAAGTAGTAAAGCAGTCATAGGATCTCCTGTGGGAATGAAATGAAAATGGAGTATTCTTTCAGCAGGAAAACCCTTACTCAGGAGCAGAGTATAAAGAAATGCCACAGGCGAGTAAGTTATATGTCCTCCTAAGAGATATATGTTTGGCCACTGGGGTTGGTGAATTCCTCCTCTTTCAGCTTCACAATCTGAGTCATGCTGCAGATTTGGGGGACTGTGCAGCCTCTGTCTTGCTCCTGCAAGTGTTGTGTTATTGGGTATTTTATCTCAAGGCTGAAGGGAATGGAAGCACATCAGCAGTTAGTGCTCTGAAGGGCAAGTGGAGTTATTTCTATGAAAATAAATAAAGGAAAAAAGTCTAAGCAACTCCTAGCCCAATAAAAATAATGAATGAGCTATGCTGCCCCATTAGATACCTTTATTTGTTAGCTAAATAGCAAGTTTATGCTTTACTGTTTCTGCTTGGTTTTGCTTCCTCCCAACCCATCAAGAAATCTGCTGACAAAAGGGAAGACGTTTTTCTTTCTTCTCTGCACTTGCAGCATAAGCCTTAAAGGGAGCATAAAGCAACTTCCAAGTAATTTCTTAACAATACCTTGTGCAGCATTAAAGACAGTAACACAGTCATTTCCCTTATGACTACGGTGAGCCTTTGCCTGTCTCCTACCCCAAAAATTACCAGCTTGTTAAAAGAGAACTCAAGAGATTAGGACTCAAGAGATTTATGTCTCAAATGCCTCTCATTTCATTCTCCTGGGCATCTGCCTGCACAAGGAAAGCTGTGTTGATTACTTCAATGATCTACCCCTCCTTTTGAATGGAGAACAAGTTTGAGCATCAAGCAGGATAAATTCTTTCAACCATTAAAATGAAACTTTTTAAATTGAAACTCAGCTTTGAAGAAGATTGTAAGCAGCCTGAATATCTAAAATATGAGGGAAAGCCCCTGCTTGGTAAGGGAAGTTAGGGAAATAAAAGGGAAAACTGGATTATTTTAAGTGGAACTAGAATTACTCAACTTCTTTTTTTTTCTTTTATTTTTTTCTGAGCAACACAACATACATTTGAAATATTCAGAACTGTGCATATTCACAGAGATCTGTCTGAAAGAAGAAATCAGTGAGGGCTCTTGGCACACACTGCACACTGTGTGTAAAGGTCCTGATCCTGCAACAACTGAGCATGTAGTGACAGGACAAGGAAGGAATGGCTTCAAACTGACAGAGGGAAGGGTTAGATTAGATACTATGAAGAAATTCTTTACTTTGAAGGTGGTGAGGCACTGGAACAGGTTTCCCAAGGAAGTTGTGGATGCCCCATCCCTATAAGTGTTTCAGGACAGGTTGGATGGAGCGCTGAGCAACATCGTCTAGTGGAAGGTGTCCCTATCCATGGCACAGGGGTTGGAACAAGATGATCTTCAAAGTCTCTTCCAACTCAGGCTATTCTATGTTACCTCCTTTAGCTGATGTTACCCACTGCAAAAAAGCTACTCTATGAAGGTGTAGGGAAGGGCTGTCTCAGAAAGACGAGAGTGAAGCTGGCAGGAGGAAGAGCCAAAACAACAATAAAGAGCGAGGCTCCTATGTCTTGGTTTGAGCTGGCAAACTGCCAACTCTCCAAGTACAGGGTCAGAACCTCCCTCCCAAGACTGAGAAAAGGGAGGAAGAGAGAGGGGAAGGAAAAAAACTTCAAGCCACATTTATGCTAAAACTACATATGTTTTTACAGAAAGAAAGAGACAATTAGAAGAAAGTACAAATATGCATTCACACAAGTTAGAGACAGCAAGGAATAATTTCTCACTTCTCAGTACACACACAAATCTCACTATTTCAACCTCAAATTATCTTAAGAGACTCAGTCCCCAGAGAACCAGGCACAAGTAGAGACAGAAGAACCCACAACAAACATTTTACTTCCCAAAACAACTGCTGGGCCAGTGCTGGGCCTGGTCCTCCCCATCTCTCTTGGGACGGCACCGTGTGTGTGTCCTCTTGGCAAGACTGCTGTGGGCTGACTGGCCAAGCCGCTCCCACCCTGACTTCTACTTCCCTGGAGAATGATGTCGTAATATGGTATGGAATAAACCACTATTGGCTAGAAGTCAGCTGTCAGCTCAGCCCAGCTCAAGTCAGCTGACAGCTTCAGGCCTAGTCTAAACCTAAATTTAAGTTCACCCAGGTGAACCCATAACATCCTACCAGTTGGAGGACCTGTTAAAAGATATGGAGGATCTTTCCAGTCCTCTGAGCTTTATGAGATATTTTGGAGGTGCAGAAGAGAAGAGGTGCTTGAAAGAGGTGATTTAAACTTTCCCTCAGCTTTTGCTTGCACATATGTATTTTTCACCATGTGGAACATCCCAAGGATTCTTAAAATGCATGACACAAAGCTCTTACAGGCAAATAGGTGCAAAGGCATGGCATCCATTTACCTCACAGGTTGGAATGGCTCTGGAGGAAATAGTTTCTCCTGACAAAGTTTGAAAAATATAGGGTTTTTTCCGACATTTCCCTTAATCAGCATAAAGCTTGGAATGAAAGTTCTATCTGATTATTAGCCTTAAATCTTAATCTCCTTAACTTGTCAGGTCCTTGCCACTACTTTCAAATGTTTAAACATAGATTAATAGAAAGAAGGCTGCAATCATGTAGCTATTAGAAGTGCAAATACCTTATGAGCTCAAACCCAAGACAGACAAAGTTTAAATTCAAAAGAATGCAGTTTTCAATTTAGTTGAGAACAGGGTGGATTATGAATTGTTTGTCACTACCACCTCACTGTTTATTTTGCTGAAGATTTGTAGTGGTAATTAAATGATGACTTCCGAGTTGTATCCATGGAAATAAATAGAGCCTGTCTTTATGGACACAGAAACGAAACTAATGTATTTGTGGAGTGGGAATTTTTTATTTATTAATTTAGCTTGTAGTACTGTGGGAATGTCTGCATTAATTTAAAATAATTGTTTATTTGTAAGTCCTGTGTTTTCATTTTTGTTTTCATAGTGCGAATAAATCAGACTTTCAGGTGTTTGAAAGAACGCCCAAAACTTCAACTTTGAGCAGACCTCAGTCCTGAGATGGTTTTAGACTGAAATTACCAAGGTATTTATTTGTAAATGATGGGCTAAACTCTGCAAAATTATCCACAACTTTGATGTCTGTGACTTTTCAATACATTATTCTGTCAGGATAACTCTCTTGCAATTGAAGAATAACAATTTTTTTCTCTATTGTTCAGTTGATTTCTGCCCTCTAGTTCTCTTCCCCATACTCTGACCCTTGTAGTAACAGGCACAGTCCTTGGGTAGCTGCATATTCAGTACAGTGCTATATAATAGGAATTTTCCTTTGACTTGGTATTCTCAACACTTAAGTTGAGTTTTCATTAAAATTCTGTTCCAGTTTTAACTGGGTAAGTCTGGGTTTGACCATAAAACAAGGCAAATTCCCATTTTTCCCTAAACCCCAAACAAATTAAATGGCAATAAGAGCCAGAAACACTGCAAGAAGTGATACCTGATGTTCAGAGCCAAATTCTATGCCTACTTCATGTCACTGTTAGTGCCTCCAATTGCATATGGAGTACTCCTGAGAGAAAATCCATTCTCTTCCTCAAATTAGCAAAGGAGGAAAAATGAGCAGCTGGTTTATTTTTCTGGCTCCCATCTGAATATAAGCTTCCAGGGCTTGTTTGAGACAATTTTGATATGATTGTTGTGTTGCCCTCTTTTCATTTCTCATAATGAATATACATCAAAGAATGTTTCCAGATTTCGGGATAATCTCCTGGTTTGGTAACTGATTTGTTTCTTTCTCGTTTCAAGGCTATATTGGCAGTTTCTTTCAAAGCATTTCCAAAGACAGTCCTTACAGCATTGTAGAGGCTTAAGTAACAAAGAATAAAAGTAGAAAACATGATGCTAAAACATAATTAAGGTCAGCTATATTGTCTGCACTTGTGACTGGGGGCAAGCTTCATTGGTTTGGTTTGGTTTGGGGTTTTTTTGCAAAATGAAGTTCCCTTTTGTCTCCTGTTCCTTCAATGAACAGAAAAGGATAAAAGGATTCAGAAGGAAGTTAAATGCAAGAGTTAACTAAAGGAGGGCCTGACTAACTGTTGGTTGATTGGAAACTGATGCTAAACTTAGTATGTATTTGCATGGGTGATACAAAAAATGCAACATCTATTTTTATGGCCTGACAGTTAAATCTTTTCCTGAGCTGACTTTCATCTCCTAACAGTCATTGTTAGAGTGATGTCATGGGTTTAAATGTTTCACATAAGACTTTGGAGTCCTTTTCTGTTTCACTTTGTGTTATAGTGCAGTGGCTGTCACTGGACTTGCAAGGTTATGGCTGAAATGCCATTGCTTTAGCTGTCCACACTCAGTTATTTTCATTTTCTGATGAGAATCTGAGGCTAAGAAAGCAACTGAACTAAATGCAAAAATAAATTTGATGGCTCAGTGGTTTCCCCATGAGAGTGTTATCCTACTTGGCCAAACAGTTGAACAGACATAGTGCTGTTTATATTCAGTCTGCCTAATGGGTATTTCCAGGTGTTCCTGGAGATCCAGGAGACCAAAACATGATCAGCAACTTCACACCGTGGTTCCAAAGCACTGCAGTAGTGGTGTTCCTTGGTGCAAACGAATGACTCTTCTGAGTCAGACTGTGGCAACCGAAAAGTTTTCATACACTAAAAAAAGGACAAGCTGTTGGGAGTGAGAATGAATACAGTTTCAAAATTATTTTTGTTGGTTAAAAAAAGGGAAAAGTCTAAAGGTATTTCAATAAAATAGTTATTATAGTATAGTAAGTTCAAAATCAATCAGATTGATCCTGCATTTGGAACTAATGGTAGTGATATTAGTTTGAATGCTCTCGATCTGTGTTTTGCTCTTTGTTTATCTTTGCATATATAACTGCATGATATTGGCTGCCCTGAGGGAACCCCATGGCTCTAGAAATTGTAACAACAGTCCGAGCAGTAGATGTTCCATGTTTTAAAGTAGGAACTTTGATTTAGATTTCTACTCCACCATCAACCAGCAATGCAACTGTGTATTTCTCTGTGTGTGATGACCCATGAAATGACAGCCATGATGGTAACACACACACAGAAGACATAGATCATGTTTTTCTCTCTGACTTATCTCCTTTCTGAGTTTTCATGGCATCCTTCTAGACTCTGAAACAATTGCCATCCTATGCTGATTCCACATGGCTAATCTTTAACTTTGGAAAAAGTTAGCACACGTAGTACAAGGAATTAAGAGAACCAAGAAGAGAGAATTCATTGTTTGCAGCCTGTCTGGATAAGCCATTTCAGAGTGCATCATGCATCCACTGTGGAAGCCACAGAAGATTAGTGCAATTTTAGCGATCCACCAATTTGTCTACAAAACGTGGCATTTGGTCCCATAAACTTTAACAAAGCCAAAAACTTTGCTTTGCCATGTTTGCCATAGTGTGAAATAAAGTTCTAAACTGCTATAATTATAGGAACTAAAGGTGGAATTGTTATTATATGTTCCTGGATAAACTTAAAATTTCACATTTCAGGCATAGATGCATCCTCAGCTTGCAGTCTTCCTTTATAAAAATCACAAATGTTAACTCAATAGTGTTAACTCCTGATGAAAGGAAACAGCATTACATTTTCAAAGCAAATGATTTAAACCTACCCTAATTCAAGCAGAATAAGAACACATTAAGGGATGACATGTCACCTGTTTCTCCATGTGGAAGGCTGAAGATCATTGAAAATTTCATAGCTTGGAATTATGTCTCAGAATACCAGAAATATTCATACTGGCTCCTGAAACCTACATTGTGCTTAGGAGGCACAAATGATCATTAATCAAGTAGGGTAACAAGTAGGAAACAACCTTCTACGTAAAGTTTTGACTCATTTCTGTGCAACAAAGTAGAATTTTCTAGAAAGGTCTAGATTCACTCCTTTTTTCGGTAACATATTTCAAAAAAGGGTTGTGAACGGCTGTAAAATCACTGAACAGTGCACTGGAAAAAGCTTCCTTTGAGTCTGCCTATTTCATTTTTGGGTGCCCAGCCTGTGTTCTCCACAGGCTGATTGTCATCAGGACAATTGATCTCATTTTCTGCCTATTTCAAAGATACCTTATGCTCTGCTAATAGCTATTTTTCCCCCAAAGAAGATAGCTGCTCACAGCTGCTATTCCTATCCTTTCTAGATGCTTGGCAGCCCCTCTTCTATCATGCTGAGAACAAACACCTGGTCATATAACTGAGAGGCCACTGGGCCCTTTGGAAGGATGACAACTAAGCACCAGCTGTTATCACTAAAAGAGTTCATGCATTCCTCTGCTCATCATTTCCTGAAATGTCCAAAGGAAAAAAGGTGACCATGAGTAAGCTGAATTGTTCTGTTAGCCACAGCCTACTCCTAGCTGTCTTCTTTCCATGGGAGGTTTGTAGCATATGTGCCCTAAACCAGTTGGTTTCAGAGACAATGTGGTCTTGCTGTGCTTGTACAGTATAGTTTATTTTGTACAAGTTAACCAGACCATAACATGTATACTTCAGATCCTAAAGACTGAGTTCTTTATATAGTAGAAAGACTGGGTACAACTGTTCTGTTTTGTTCTAGGTCTTAGGATGTATATTTTCTTAAAATTTTAGAGAATATTTACCATAGATTAAACTTTCCCAAATAAATATCACATTTTTAACTCACATCCTAACCACTCATTCACTTGTCATCTGTAAGCAAGCCTAACCTGTCAGGACTGATATGCAGGAAATGAGACAAGCATCCTGTGTGAAGTCATAGTTAACAAAATGGCAGCTCAGGCCTCATATTGAAACTTCGGCAAAATTTAATTACACTTCTGGGGTTCACAGAACTGATTTTCTCTGCTTATTAACACCAATCAGTTGACTTAACTTTCTCTATTTTATCAAATAGAGAAAAAGAAAAAAACCCACTGAAGTAGAGCAGTAAGATGATGTAACTGTCTTATATGCAGTAGCTGTAACTACTTCACAGCCCACTTCTCTAATGAGATTATGAGGCAACTGCTACATCAGCTGGTTGCTTTCTTTCTTTCATGGAGTACTCACCTCATTCCTGGCTTGATCTTCTCAAGTTGCTGCCTGGTAGCAAGCCCTTATCTAAGCAGCAGCTGATCCCATACTGTGAGCTGTTTCTCCCCTGTCACCTATTCCTTCCTCCTCACACTTCTGTCATAGTTCGTTAGCCAGTCCCTGCTCCAACAGTTATCACTTGCTGCCCCTTCCCCATCACTTGCTCAGTGACTTGTTCTATCCAATGAAATTTTACTAATGTTTTCTGTTAATTCAGCCCTTGTAATATAAACATTGCTGAGGGCTGACACAGCCTATACAACATCACTAATCCAGCTTCCAGTGCTTCCCTGGAAACTTTGAAGTAAAATATCCCACTTTTCTTTCAGCACATAACATCCACAGCACTAAGAAATTGCTGCTAAAGGTGAGCATTTACCTCAGAATTAGAGCTGTGAGCTGGCCCGTATTTTCCTGTATCCTTACAGCTCCAGACTTTTCTCTGGTTAGCTATGGGCCTCGTTTTCAATAACTACCAAACACGATAAGATAGCATATGTTAAAAAAGGTCACTTTTTATTAGTCACTTTCATTTATCTTCTTTTTTCTCTATCACAAATCCACACAGCAGTGTTCCCAGGCTCCTATGCTCTCTGAAAATCTCCTATGATTTTTCTTTTAAGATCCAACCATCAGGTTTAATTGAGAATGCAGAACTTCTGCACTGCAAGCGTAGGACTACAGTAGTGTATAGAATAGGATGAACCCCATTCTCTAATTCCAAAACTAATTTCAAGTGTGGTGTTTCTTTATCTGCCTTTCTCTTTGAATTATTTGTGCCATTCAAAATTCCGAAGACATCTGATCCAAAAGTAGGTTTCCAACCAATAGCAGTTAGAAAAGTAGCATCGGAATAAAGTACAAAGCCATCAGATTTAGGCCACACTCTCTGACTTTGTAACTATTTTCAATTTGATCAATAGGGGGAAGGCCTACATGAAGAATAGAAGTAGAGATTTTTGGTCAAAATATAGAAAAATGAGTAAGGAAAGATAACGGAAACTGACCATGGGGGAACAACTTCTCAGAGAAGACATCACACACAACATGGGGGTGAAATTAAAAAGCCTTTATTAAAGGAAGGAGCCGACTTATAATGGGTCAGTTCAGGGAGCTGCTTAGAATGGGATGGAAACTCAAAAGGGATTGGGTGAAACATGTCAGTAACCATCAACATCCAATGAGAACAGAGTCCTGGAAAGACGGAGGAAATCTGAGGGGCAAAATGGGTAACTGACAACCCAAATAGCCAATGGGAAACACCCATCAAGTGACAGGAGAACTGACCAATAGGGACTTGGGGATTGGGGCTGGATGGGCAGAAGAGACAGGCACATTTCTGGTGGACCACTGGCAGAGCAGACAGGGCCAGCATCCTCCGGAGGTGCTGCCCTGGCTCGGGCCTGCCTGTAGGTCCTGAATGCCATGGCCCTGTTTCACTACCCACAGCTGCTGCCCCCAGTGTCCATGCCACATGGCGCAGGTGCAGTGGTGCTCCCCAACAGTTGCAGGGGGGCCATGGTACTGTTGCTGGGTGATGGGGGTGGCGGCAGCCCCATGGCAGGGTACGTGCCCAGGTGGGATTNAATGGGAAACACCCATCAAGTGACAGGAGAACTGACCAATAGGGACTTGGGGATTGGGGCTGGATGGGCAGAAGAGACAGGCACATTTCTGGTGGACCACTGGCAGAGCAGACAGGGCCAGCATCCTCCGGAGGTGCTGCCCTGGCTCGGGCCTGCCTGTAGGTCCTGAATGCCATGGCCCTGTTTCACTACCCACAGCTGCTGCCCCCAGTG
>VWZD01013822.1:5278-34841 GCA_013396695.1 Sakesphorus luctuosus | reverse complement strand
TCCTCAAACCAAGACACCACCTATATGAGTCTAAGTTTCCTATATTAATTTTTCAATTTAATTACCTGTATTTCCCCAAGACAAATAATTTCCACTGTGTGGAAATTTATTTCTACTTTAATCAAATCAATGAAGACTTGAAGAAATGTATCTTTTCCAGCATGAATAAGTCAGTTTTATTAATGAACATTTCAAAGATCTGAAAGCTCTGTTGTAATCACTATTCCAGGTTGTCTGACATTGCGGCTATAATTTCCAGCTGAATAACGTAAGGCAATGATGGCTTTGAATGACTAAAACCAAATGGCTACAAGAAGTCCTTAATTAAGAAAACTAACAGTCATACAATTAATTTAATTAGGGCAAATAAAAATATTTCTTGAGCAATCTAAAGTAATATTTGTTTATTACTATCAGCATCTCAGTTATTCCAAGGAAATAAATTGATAATAAATATTGTCAAGTGCTTAGAAAGTATGACCAGCAGGCAATTTCCTTATTCTGTTTTAGAACCAGATGGAAAATGCAAACAGGGAAAGTGTGCAAGGCTGACTTGGACACCATGCTGGGCCTCAGTTGATGGGAAAGTTTGTTCTGTTACAACACAAAACACTGGGTTACATAAGTAAGTCACAGTTAGAAGGCCTTCCTATTGCAAAACTGTTTTCTTACCACCATAAACAAGATACAGCAGATGGGGGAAAGCTCACATCTTTGGATTTCAGAAGCCTTTGTGGATCCATTCTGCAGTCAATAAGCCCAGTGATGTGCCTGGTAACCAGAGGTAAAGCAGAAGGTAGAAGTTAAGCCAGTTAAAAAAACCAACCAAACCAAACCAAACCAAACCAGTGTTCTTTTCATAATCTGAGTAGTGAAATGCCCAGTAAAGGCCACGAGTGCTCCATTTACTCTGCCAGTTTTTTCCCTGTGTTTCACTATTCGTATTTCTTTTTATTTTGCAAGAATGTTCTTGAATATAATTTAAAACTTCAAACTGTGAAAATTACCGTTATAATTTAACAACTATTAATTTAAACAAGTAAAACTGCTTCAGTTTACTTTTTAGAGTTACATCTTGCTTTGTAACTACTGTAGGCTTAAGCAGAAAAGACACACCATTTTTTTGTGGGACTGGTCTAATAAAATAATAAGAGATTATGTTTACATTAGTTTTGGTTTAAGCTCTTTGCATTAATGCATACAAAAATTAAACACAAGTGTAAAAAGGAAAATAATGTATCAAAGAGTGGCTTATGTAGAGTGGTCAGGGTGATGAACAGGAACAGTTTGGTAGATTTATTTTCAGAAGTTAATATTGTTTATATAATAAACCCGACATCCTGATAGAACAATATTTTTTAAGAAAAATAAGCTCATGATAGCTTTTAACGATGAGAAGTATTTCATCATTTCAAATGAGCTGACTGAGACCTGTTGTGATATGTTTAGTTAGGCCAAACTTTAGTTTCTCATAGTAGGCCCTATGTTTCTGTATCAGTAGATACAGAAAGGGATACAGGCTGTCAGCTGACTTTAACTAACCAAAGAGCTATTTCACACCATGTGATGTCAAAACAGATATAAAAGAAAGAGAGGAGGAACTGCTCTGGCTATTATTATGGTGGCAGTCCTTGAGGACAGATGTTGCTCCCTCCAGCTGGGAGATCCCTCTGGAGATCCCTCATTGCTACTTTTGTGGGGAAGTAGATATTTTTATGTTAGCTTTACTCTTGTGTGTGTATATTGCTTTTTTCCATTTTTAGTTCATCCTTTCTGTGTAAATATAATCTGCCTTATTGGAAATTGCAGTGTTGTGTTGGGGGTTTTTTTCCCCTTTTCTTCCCCCTCTGGGAAAGAGGGAAGCTGCTGTTGACTAGGTGAATACTTGACATTTTGCCAAGGTCAAAACTACCACACCTGTGGTATTACATTCTATGTAATTTCTGTTAATCATTGTGGAATCAATTGATTTTTAGAAATTTGATTCATAAAAATCTTTGTATTAACTGTAAAAAGTTCTTTGTTTCTTTGTACCTCATGTACTTCTTAAAGTTTACAGTACTTAAGAAAACCAACAAAAGTATATATATATATAATTTTTTTAATTCACACAGAGGAAGAATACATAACAGTTTTCTGGGGCACTCAACAACAGATCAGACTTCATGAGGCCCTTCAGAACCTGTTGAAGTACTTGCTGAAAACACTCAGTGTCCTTAGGCACAAGCCTAAAAGAACGCTAAAAGAATAGTTCTATGAAATTACTACTTCAACTGTTTCTAATTTCTTTAATTTACCCAGACTGCAGGAAAACTTGTCACATGGAAGTAGCTGATCAGCTATACACTGAAAAGAAATTCATCATACCTACCACTGTTGCCTAAAATCAAGGAAAACTTTTTGAGACAACATTAGTCTGGGAAAAGCAGAGAGCAGTTTTTTAATGAAATTTTTCAGGTGCACAGAGCATATAGATGCACACCCTGTCCCTAATGATGAGCTTAAGATTCTTCAGGTGGGACCTGAGGCTCTTCATGGCTTGCCCAGGGGTGGGGGGGCTCTGCTCCATCCCCATCACCCCCAGTATATAGACCTGTGCCGCAATATAGGGGTCTTACAAATTCATAACACTATTTAATTTCCATAACTAAAAGTTACATCCAACCCAAGAACACTTCAGACCTTACCACCCTGATGCCACTCTGATGCCACCCCCAAACTGCCCTTTTGGAGCACATCCAAGAGTCCTGGGTATTCTGTCTTATTTTGACCACAATATGGCTTCTTGTTCTAGTCCTGCTACCATGTATCCCAAACATGATGTTCTAGCTTCTACCTCACCCTTGAGACAGAAATCCAGAAATGTGGCACAGAGGTAGAAACTGTTAGCTGCTACCTCAAATGTGAGAAACTATACAGCTGTATACAAATATACAAATATATAAAATCCTAAGACATCACCACAGTACAGAAAAACAAATTTCTCTTTGTGTGCCAGTCAACAGTTTATCTAACAGATGAACAAGTTATTCACATGCTGAAATATTGCTCCTGCACCAAAATGGTAGTGAGAAAAACCCAGTGCAAAATATTGTGACCTCTTGAACTCAGTCATCTGAAACTCATCTCTTCTGACTGTCATTGAAATCAAAGACATCCATTCAGACAGCTATAGTCTGAGCCCTGGCAAAGGGGTCTCCAGCAGGAGGGAGCATCTCTGCCCGTATGGGGGCACCCCAGCACACAGCCACTGGAGCTGGCTGTGTCCGCTGCCATGACCACTGGATCAGAGGTCATAGAATTGTAGAATATGATGAGTTGGAAGGGACCCATAAGTATCATCAAGTCCACCTCTTAGCCCTGCACATTACTATCCCAAAGAGTCAAATCACATGCCTGAGATTATTGTCCAAATGCTTCTTGAACTCTGTCAGGCTTGTTGCTGTGACCACTTCCCTGGGGAGTCTGTTCCAGCACCCAACCACCCTCTGGATGAAGAACTTTTTTCTAATATCCAACCTAAACCCCTCCTGACACAACTTCAGACCATTCCCTCAGGTTCTGTCACTGAGAAGAGATCAGTGCCTGCCCCTCTAATTCCCCTCATGAAGAAGTTGTAGACTGCAATGAGGTCTCCCCTCAGTCTAATCTTCCACAGGCTGAATAGACCAGGTGCCCTCAGCTCCTCCTTATATGGCTTCCCCTCAAAGCCATTCCCATCCTCATTGCCCTCCTTTGGACATTCTGTAATAGCTTAATATCTTTATTATATGGCAGAGCACAAAACTGCACACAATATTCAAGGTAAGGATGCACCAACACAGAGCAGAGCGGGACAATCGCCTCCCTTGATGAGCTGGCGATGCTGATGCCCCTCAGGACACAGTTGGCCCTCCTGGCTGCCAGGGCACTACATATGGCATTTGCTGCCTCTGTACTGGGAGATCAAGCAACACAGTACAACCTTCACAAAGCTCCCATTTAAAAAAATGTTTTGATGAGGATGACTCAAACTCCTGCTGTTTCTCCCTGGGCTTTCCTCCAGTGAGATCAACAAGCACAAGTTCAAGAGATACTTTGGAAGAAGGAGAACATCTCATTCTCCACCACAGAGCAAGCAGCCACACTAGTAGCTGCTAGGCAGCTGTTGATCCAAAGGGCAAGCAAATAAAAACACCAGCCAAGTTGGCTGCATGGCAAATACTCATTGCCTGAAAAACAACCACTTTTTAAAATGCATTTACTTCGGAACTGGGGAGAGAGAAGAGAGAAGGACACATACACAGAAACAAATAATGCAAACCCCGAACATTAAATATATTTTCATAAGAATCATGAGAGAAACAAAACAAAATAGAATGTTCAAAATGCTGAATACAGCAAGATTTTGTCCCTAAAATCAGAATGGGAAGAGAACAACTTTGTTTCTGAATTCATTTGTCACTTATCATCATTTTACAAGAAAAGATGATATATGTATGGCTAGGCTTCACAAATGAAGATTTGGGAAGGGCTTGACCCATGTGGGTGTGCCATTCGAGACTGTGCAATGGATTTTTTAGGTGAGGCACAGTATGAGTGAAACTGGCCCCACCCTTTAACTCCTAAGGTTCATCTGCCATGGCCAAGCAAGCTTGGACGGTGACAGTTAAGTCCTCGGGACTAGAACTACAGCACCAGGTATTCCCAGGAGGTCTCCCATCCAATTACTAACTAGGGCTGACCCTGCTTAGCTTCCAACGTCTGATGGGATCAGATGTCAGGGAGGCATTTAACTGCCTAACAATAAAAGGTAATAGGAACACTGTTGAAGAATATTTCAGTAACACAGGCCATAATGTGTTACTGGAAGCCTATGTGCACAGTCCAGGCCAGGGAGAAAGGGAAAACGGTGCCCCTGTGTTTTAGAACAGTAGCAAGAAGAACAGTAAACAATAAGAGGAATGTGGCAGTTGCTAGTAGGAACAGATAAACACCTTGATACCGACGGCATAGTTTTGAGAAGAGCACCAATCCAGGGGTTGGAGTCGTATGTACACCCCAACCATTGACCAATAAGATTCCTGTACTATTGTTAAGTGTGAATGCAATGTAAACAATAAACGGAGCAGTTTGACGATACCTCTAAGAGGAGAATGTCCTGTCTCTGGGTGTCGTAACCTGGATGAGCTTGATAAACCAACATTAGATTTAACCCCACCATTTCCCTGCTTCAGAACACACTAATGGCCCTTATTGCTATTGGCATATCACAGTGAGTCTACATGAGTTTGGACATCTGGCTTATCCTGCTTATCATGCACCTGATATACTTAAAATTTTTTATTAATTTGCTGGAGCAAAAATACAAGGGAAAAAGGAATTTAACAACAAAAACTTCCTGCATTTTTATACTTCATTCACACTTCTAACAATCACATAGTGCAAGTACCTGAATTTTATCTCAATCACATTGGAGATTATGTGAACATTTATGTACCAGCACATTTCCCCATCTCATTTTTTTCGTTCTGCCTCCCTGAAGATAATATGCCTTTGCATCAATGGCATAATCCTTCCTTTGGTATATCATATAAAAGTTCTGGTTCTCTTGCTTAAACAAATCTGAAGTTTAGGTCAAGACTTCTACCAGTGCTGGCTCTGGCACTGTCATTTTACTGTGAGCTCACGTCTTGGACTCAGAACCCTTCCACTTTCAGAAAATCTGCTGCTCTTTACTACAAAGAAATAATTTTCTGTAACTAACCTTTATAGAAATCACAGAAACATTAAAAGCACTCAATGCCACTGTGAGAGACCAGATTCGTATCTCACAGGATTATTTAAATATTGTGTCATATCAATCTCTGTGTATGTGGAGGGAGCTCTGATTGACTGCACTACCCCTCAGTCTGGTCTGGAGGGCACTGAGTGGTCTCTGAGCCAGATGTCCCACCTGGGAGGGGTGGCCACAGTGGCCAGAGCATATGAATAGAAGGGCACAGAGTCTTCTCTTTCTTTTCTCCAGTGGACACCATGTGAAGGATTCTTAGCAGTCACTATTGTTCTCTTGTTCTAATCTCACTCTCGGCTCCTTCTCTCTCTCATTACTTCTATTTCTTCTCTCAGTCTCTTTCCTTTACACTTTTCTTTATTTTGTCCTTAATCTCTTTTGGGTAACTTGAAACCAATGGGTTGTGAGGGTTGTTATGTGCTGGGTTCTTTAGTGAAATGCTTCTGCCCTAGTTGTATGTTACTCCTGTGAAACTTTTGCCAAAATACCTATATTCTCGCTGAATTAAAGGAAACCTCTTAGGAAAACTTGTCTGCATTTTCTCTTTACGCAACCTCAGGGTATTAAAGAACTAAAAGACTTTGCAAAAGTTTGGTGAGCAAACTGTTGGGAGTCTTAAATATAAGTGAAATGCCTGGGCAGAGCGTGACTTAAACCAAGGGCTTTACAGCCACTAGCCTAAGAAATGCATGGAGCTCTCTAATGAACAGTGTGAACTCTTCTGAGCAGTGAAGATATGGAATTGTCAAAACACATCTACCTGGCTGTAATATCTGTCAAGTTATACTTATTCCCACTGTAGAAAGTGTTAAGACTATTGAAAGTAAAGGTCTTCCACAAAAGGGGGACTGAACACTGTAAAAGAGGCAGTGAAACTAAGACTTAAAAGATCAACAAACTGAGTGAGAAAAAAAGAAGCGGGTTTGCGGCAATCAAGTCAAGGTGAAGATGCCTTTTCCAGCTCCCTCACTCATGGCTTTCACAAGTTCTCTGGGGCTCTTGCTCTTCCTCACCAACTATGTCAGTGCTCTGCAAGACTGAACAGTCACACAAGGTAGTACAGACATTCAACAGTCAATCAAAAATTTCTCATGAAGCCGTAAGGAAGAAATCTTCTGAATTCAGAAAATTAGCATTTCCAAAGGAAAACCTAATAATGCCTTAATAAAAATGATTCAACTCCACAGAAGTAATGGAAAAAGCAGTGAACTGCAGGAAGCAATGAAAATTACCAGTTTTCATTCATTCAACACAACGAAGGTGACTGAATTACAGTATAGATTGGCAAGACAGGAAAAATTCTTCCTCAGTTAATATGGATTTTTGATACAGTCTTACAGATACATACACACACCACACAGTTTTTGCCTTTTCTCTTACTCTGTGTACACATATTTTTCAGAGATAAACCTGGAGAAGGTTTCTTATTAAAAAAAAAAAAGTTTCCAGCCAATGTAAACTACTATGAAGAAGTCACCTTACATAAAAGATGGTTTCATGGCTCATGAAAATTTTCCTTTCAAGTTCTTTTAACCCTAAGACATGTATTTTCACATTTTATCCTGTTGAATTTTTTATTGCTCACCTATCACCCATGAATGTGAAATCATGGAAACAGGCTCTCCTGTATAGGCCTCATGACCATAAAAATTTCCTTTTGGTTTGGGAGAGTCAAAGTTGTGATCTTTCCTTCCAAAATACTTTTTGTAGATTTATCCATTAGTTATGAACTGTAAAATGTTTTAAATTCTTTGAAAGAGAAAACAGAATCTTATAGTGCACTAATCCAACGATTAAATCTTCTTTATAGAATCCCTCCCATCCAAAAAAAAAAAAAAGGCAAACAAAGGCAGGAGTGGACATTCTCATAAACAAGTCTTTCTCATCAGTGATGTAAGTTAAAGATAAGAAAGAAGGATAGTACTCATGATATGTCACATAGGGAGGTATCTCATTAATTTGTACAAATATCAAGGAGACAGAGCAGTGTCCAGTAACACGATGAGGCACAATGGGCACAATATGAAATATAAAAGTTTCCTTCAGAACATCAGGAAACACTTTTTTCTTTACTCTGAGGGTGAATGAGCACTGGCACATGTTGCTCAGAGAGGCTGTAGTCTCCATCTGTGCAGATGCTCAAAAACCGTAAGGAAATGATTCTGGACAACTTGCTCAGGGTGTCCCTGCTTGAGCAGGGAGGTGGAATTAGATGACTTCTAGAGGTCCCTTCCAACCTTAGCCATTCTGTGATTCTATTATCAATCACAACAATCATTCATGCACGCATGTCATAGTATCCGAGGAACTGGCTTATAGGTGAAAGCTTGGAAGAAAGGTGATATTGAAGGAAGACTTTTCTTTGAAACAGCACTGACAATGCACATGCATGATATTTTTAACCACTAATAAAGTCCAACTGCCTCATGTGACTTGGACAGTTAGGTAGAGCATTTGCTGAGAGCATGCATCAAACATTTTAAATAGTTAAATCAAACACTATATACATCCAGCTCTTAATTTTCAATAAGTTTCCTAAATCATTGCTCCTTACCTTGTTTATAATCCCTCAAAAGTCAATGAGTGGTGAGTACTTAATTCACACAACAGCATTGTACATAGAAACACTAACTCATGATTAGTGGGTCAATTAAACCTATAAAGTAGGCTTATGTGTTTCATTCAAAGACCCTTTGCAATGCCAAGTGTTTATTAGCAAATGACAACTCTAGCAATACTTGGTGTCCTGCATTAAATTTTGAGAGAATATTTAATGTCAATTTTTGCTGTGAAAATGCCAAGGAGACAGGTTGAAAAAGTATTAAAAATACACAAAATAATTTCCAAATATTTTAAGAGAAAAGCTCAGGGAAAGTTAATAAAGGAGGTACATTAACTTTTATTACCCATTTTTATGTTTTGGCAAATACAGGTGACAGGGGAAGTAGAGGGACAAGGACTGATCTCTTCTCTCTGGCAGCCAGTCACATCAGAGGAGGTTTAGGCTGGATATTAGAAAAAGGTTCTTCACTCAGAGTGCAATTGAGCACGAGATCAGGGCCCCCAGGGAAGTGGTCACAGTACCAAGCCTGACAGAGTTCTAAAAGAATTTGGATTGTACTCTTGGGCACGTAGTGTGATTTTTGAGGATGTCTTGTGCAGGGCTTAGAGTTGGACTTGATCTCTGTGTGCCCCTTCAAAATCAGAATATTCTGTGATTCTGTGAATATCCTGTGATTCTGTGCATATCATGAGAAAAAGTAATAATGTTCTGAAACAACATTGGTTTGAAGCGCTTTCCCTCCTCACTTTTACTTCCACTTTTTACAGTTTTTTAAACCCTTGCATATGTGGTTGATATATCCCATACACCACCCTGCTCTCAACTCTAGTCTCATCTCACTGAGTAGAGACAGAAACATAAAATTTATCCTGTAAGAGACTGCTTCTTAGTTCATAAAACCAGTAAATGAGCATAATCTAGACACCAGTACTATCTTCATAATAGCTTTTCACAGTTTCCATTAAACCAAGGTTTATGTCATTGCAGCCTTTTAATAATGAACAGGGGTGTTGAGCAACTTAGAAACTGTCTATATCTACTCTCTAACCTATGATTTCAGGTAGTTCCACTAGACAGTGCTAATGGTGTCTTGTCCAGTCTTGGCGACAGACTTTGATAAGAATTCAATTAGTTCCTCCCGAAATTTGTTCTTTTCGCTCCTCTGGGATTCAGAAGTGGGTGGGGGTTGGAGGAGAAATAGAAATGTAAATTAGAAGAAAACCCAGAATCTAATGAAATACTCACATTTTCTTTTTTACATTTCTAAAGTTTTTTTACAAGGAAAATATGGGAATGTGTACATTGCATACAGAAAATAGGATAGTGAATAAAATACATTTCTAAAGGTAATTTGCCTGTATTAGAAAATTTTATTCTATTTGGAATTTAGAAACTTGGATTTCAAAACCAGGATAGTATTTTGGAGTGAAGTCACTGTCTCCTGTCAAAACAACCTCTTACCCTCAAACCCCCCCTCTGTATTGACATGTAATCAGGTAGTCAAAGGTATTGATACAGCTTCAGGTGTGTCTTAGATGTTAAACTTCACTGAAGAAATAATTCCCCTTTGGTTTCTCTCTTGGTTGCCTGAGATGCTAATTCTCAGCTCAGAAAATTATCTCACACTTGACCAGCTTTGATACCTTAGCATAAAGGTACCTCTGCTGTGGACTTTTTCTGCACTTCACAAATACACTGCAGGGAACAGAGCAGTCAAAAAAGATTAAAAGAGAAATAAATAAAAAAGGTATAAAACGCCACAGACATTTTCAACATAATAGCTACTATTTTCTTTAGATTTCAGACATACTTTCCCAAATTTTAAGAATTATTCATAAAGAATATAGATAAGAAGCCAAAGAAGCAGATTATTTTCTTTCCTATTCCCTTGAGGCAATTTCACAAATGTTTGCAAGGTCAGCCACTGCACATGAAAGACAATAAGTCATGTCTTTAATTGTGATTAATCACATTGGTTCATCAGGCAACACACTTTAAACACTCATGTTCCAAGTATATATTTTTATATATATGTAGTATAACTTTATATATATACTACATAGTATAATATACTCAAGAAAATATGTATCTCCACAGCCATTGCTGGAGAGTCAACTTGGTTATGTTTTAAATATTAAGCTGTAAAAATATTATTTCTAAATACTATTTTTGATATACTACTATAATTTTTTGTACTGCCTTCCTGATAGAGGAATTGAGCTTGACCACACTGAAGCATCACATGCCACTTATGCTAAGATCAAGTAATCAACTCAGAAGACCTGACTATAGAATATTTTTCTGAAATAACTATATATATTTATATAAACATAAATTCTAAAATTATGTTATATATAAAAATTTTAAATTATGTATAATTATATGTTTTAATATATCTTATCTATGCATTTTGTAAATATCATCATCTTTGTCTTTGTTTTTGTTTGACCACATCAGAAGATGCCAATTGGCCATCATTATCCAACTGGGTGAGGAGATGAGCTTTGGTTAGGCTACTTTTTCTAGGCCCCTCTCCAGGAGGAGCAAACAGTGCTCTCCTTAAAAAAGGCTGCTTGGTCATTCAGGATGCTGCCACATGACACTGACATCTTCAGGGTCGGTCTCGGACGACCAATGTTCTGAACTGCCTGAATGCAGCATTGGGTCTGCAGCTTCCAGTGCTTCTTATCTGCTATTTCGACCTTCTCCTGTCGCTACAGTGCTTTGCAATGTGGGTGAATCCTTTGACCCTGTGCAATGGATTTTTTAGGTGAGGCACAGCGTGCGTGGAACTGGCCCCACCCTTTACTCCTAAGGTTCATCTGCCATGGCCTAGTGAGCTTGGACGGTGACAGCAAATACCTCAGGATGTACGTTTGGTTGGAGTATCCTTCTCTTAGATGGATGGCCTTACAGGGCTAAGCAAGCTCCATCTGCCTGGGTTTTGGAGTTAGAGTTGTTCTTCTCCTAGGATGGTTGCCAGAGAGCTAGTGAGCCCATCTTGCCCATGGACACGTTTTATCTGACCCTTCAGTTGAGACCTGTCTGACATGGGAGACCCTACCAGAGGCACATACCACCGCCAGCATAGCACACAACCTCATGAGGGTATGCAAGCTTCTCCCTCACAACAAGGGGGTGTCCCCAGAGAAGTTTCTGTAAATATATATGAACAATAATCTACTGGTACATTAAGCAGCAGAAATTGTTCCTGTTTACCCTATTCAGTACCAGAAGTATTCTGAACTCATGATGGGGCTGGCAAATCTCCTCTTAGTATTAAAAACCACAAGACTGTATAAATTAAGTTAGGGATGCACAGCTGAAATTACAATTTGTTCAAAAATATACACAAAGAGTTCATTGTCAAACAACATTTATATACCTTTTTGTGTATAGAATTCATGGATCCCTTGTTTTAGCCAGGAATTTGTGGCCAGATGTTTTTCTGTAATGAAAAGCACATATTGGCTGAAGCCTAATTTTTTTTAAAGAAAACCATCTAAATTATATTTGTAGCTGAAACCTAAAATTTATTTTAAAAAGGCACTTAAATTACATTTGTAGTAATAAAAAGAAAAACTTTTTGATTAAATGCAGAAAACGTAAATTCCACTTCAAAATAATTCATAGTCTAATTATGATATATGGACTTTCTATAGTATGATATAGTAATTTCATTTGAGTGTCTCATATTTCAAGTGAGGTATTTGTTTTTTGTCTTGCTTCTTTTTTGTGCACTTTTTTTTTATTTAAACCTGAAGTAGCATTTCCTGTAGGAGCTGCTCCAGGGCTTCATTTTCCAAGTGGGAAGCTTTTCCTAAACATGTTTGGATTTATAAAAACCCAAACTAATCCTTTCTACTTCTGTTAGGAAAAAACTCTCAATAAATAACAAAAAAGACCAAACAACAAAACCAAAACCACAAGGAACCAAAAGAGCTGATGATGGTTTCTAACAATTTTTATTGTACGGCTGATAGACCAACACCCCTCTCAGATTTTGTTGTTTATTTAGTGAAAATTCTTCCAATATATGCATCATTTTCTCTTTTCAAAATCATCATTATTGCAGGTATCTTCAAGCCCTACAACATCTACAGCTGAGGCCTGACCAGCACCAAATAGAGTACCATGACAGTAATACAATGCCATACAAATAGAGTATCATACAGTAAATTAGTTAATACACTTCAGAATGACTTTTGGCTTCCTTGGAACTGCAACATATTGCTAACATGTACTGTGGTGCGCTGTTATCCTTTTCAGCAACACTGTTGCATAGCTAATTATTACCCATTTTCTCACTT
This sequence comes from Sakesphorus luctuosus, assembly GCA_013396695.1. Lineage (NCBI taxonomy): Eukaryota > Metazoa > Chordata > Aves > Passeriformes > Thamnophilidae > Sakesphorus > Sakesphorus luctuosus. The sequence continues at coordinate 22,195 of VWZD01013822.1, read as the reverse complement.
GCATTTGTCTTCATTGATCTTAATCATCTCAAAATTTTATTTACCAAATTCTTTTTGAATTTTCAACCTGGATTTCAAGTGCTTGCCAGCCCTTGCACAATAAAACCCTCTAAAATTTTATCTTTTCTATCACGGAGAGAGCTGATAAAAATCTAATTAAGACTCAGCCCGTAATGAACATCATTTCAACTTCACAATGAATAGCAAAGATATTTTCCATTAAGCATCCTGGGCATTTAGTTCTTGGTAATTTGCTTCTGAAATGTGCAAGAGGTCAGTGTAACAAACCTGTCTGAAGTCAAACTGTATCACAGATGCTGCTTGCCACCTACCCAACAATCCATGAAAAAACTTTATCAGTTTGACTCCTTGAAAATCCATGTTGGCTATATCTTGAATCCTTATTGATCCCCAAATTAATTGCATACCAGAACAAATTATTAAGTGTTTGTAAAAGCATTTATGTAAATTACATATCTATAGTCAAATTTTTATTGTGACTAATTGTGGGATGATAGCCCTGATAAGCTCTTGATGAGTTGAGGGAAGCGCCTCAGCCCCCTGGAGGGGTGCTCCCAGAAGCATTGTCAGAGGACAAAGAAACCCCAGGGCTTTCCAGAAGTGCTAAAGCCAGACTGATAAGATTAACAAAGGGTAGAGTGTTGTGGAGATAACATGGCCTTCCTTTGCCACAATTTTTGGGAACACAGGGAGCCAACGCTCAGGCCTATGTCATTTGCCTATCACCCCAAAACTTATTATTTACAATGGTCACTCAACTCACCTAAGAAAAAGTATAAAAGAGATTGAACATGGGCAAGAGTTGAGGAGAAATACCATTGTCTCTGCAGGGGTAGCTGAGAGGAGCTGTCCTGTCTCCTCCCGCCTCTTCGGACAATGTAGGGGTGAGAAACTATGTACTCTTTATACTTTTTTTTTTATTTTTTATCTTGTACTTACATTCTTTCAATGCCTATTACTTCATACTTGCTATCTTATGTCTTATACTATGCTTATTTCTTTCTAACTTAAAAGGTGCCTTAAATCCTTATACTATGCTTTCATTTTTATACCAGTTTCACTGGGCTATATCTTTACTCTATAGGCACCTTATTTACTAACTGTGTTTTACTACTTTAATGCTAATTATAACTTGCTTTACACTTCATAACCTACTAGGTATGTATTTTACTTCATAGTGGTGGTTATGTTCCTTTAAGGTGTGTAGTTCTTTTTTAACATGTGTGTTAAATAGGACACAGCTATATTCTTCCCTTTTGCTTTGTGTTACAGAGAAGGTTGAGTGCAGTTCATTTGGTTTTCCTGTGGGGGTTTAGATTTGTGTTTTAGGTTGTTGTGTTTCTGGTCAGTAGTTTTCTGTTTTTAGTTAAGTCTGTTGCAGGGGGTATACTGCTTGAGTTTTATATTGAAACTTAAGTTTGGTATGCTTGTCTGTAGAGTGTGTTTTGTGCTGCTTTCTTTTGGGTTTTTTTGTCAACCAGTAAATACAATCATGCAGCTAAACGTTATCACCGGCAACGCAAAATCCACAATAACTGTCACATACTTGTATTAATAAAAGTTATTTCAGAAACTGTTTTAGAGAAAGTTCTTTCTTGTTATTAAGTGTGGTCTCATAGCAGTGTCAAAGACCTTTCCAGACAATGTGCTATGCAGCGTTGTCTCTTTAAGTGAGACGTAGACGGGCTGATCTGAGTTGTATAAAGCTTTGATGTTCTGAGGATGCTTATAGCTAATAATTTTATACAGAAAGTTCTCCCTGGCTAAAGTGTAGCCCTCACAGGAGTGTTGAAAATCCTTACAGGTTGTGTTCTGTCCAGTGTCAGGCAGGCAGTTCTGGGCTGCATAAGCATTCTAAGCAGATAGTATCAATGAAAACTATTGAGTCACACTAACTGTACAATTCTGAAGGCTTGAAACAGTATGCAAATATAAAGGTCATCTAAATGCAAAGAAACAGATGCAGCCTTTAATTAATACATCCCTTAGTATTATGCAATAATTTCAAAGTACGGTGTATTTAAGATAGATAGTATAATAGGATTTTATTTCTTTAACTGCTGTAATTTAATTTTATGGAAAATTATCTCCAAAACCCACATTCACAACAAAATTTAACATACTAAAGTTCTAGATAACCAGAATAAATCTTCTCTGTGAAGAGCAATTATCTAAGTACTGCCATTTCACCGTGTACAGGAGTCAGTCGACTTTTTTTTTTGTGAATTTCCTGAGTGGCAGAGAGCACCATGGGGGTCTGAGCACGGTAGGGCTGAGCTGTGACTTACAGTAAGTTTGATCCTTTTTTTCCCCTACTCCCTTATGTTCAATAAATTAAACTAAATTAAACCTTCTCCATGAGGAAGAAAACAGTTAACAATGAATAAACTCACTTATTCCACTTCTTTCACACAAAGAGCATTTTTTCTTATCCCTGTTACTTCTCAGGCAAGATATAGCCAGCACGTCAGGTTGACCTAGTGACAGCATAAAATTAACATCTTTGCTATGGGAAATTGATTGTTTCCTTCTCTTTTCCATTCACATAAACAGAATACATTCTAGGATTTTTAACCAGGAAAAGCTAGAAGACAAGGCAGAATGGCAACGAAATGACTGCGTAAGTAAGTTGATTCTTTACATATGCCACATATATGAAAAATAAACACAGAATTAAAGCATTACATTTTCCTAACTGGTTTTCTGAAAGCTGAACATGAAAAAGAAGCAGAAAGCTGCACTATAAGCCAGGCTAGAATCTTTTTTTAGTAACAAAGGTTCCAGAAAAGATATTCTACACAATTTTTCAGGTATGCATCCCTAATACGAATATTTCATTTGCTCCTAATATCATAATATCTGCATGCTTAATTCACTACTCACAACAGCAGATTTTTTTCTGAAAGTGTAGCAGTAGCAGCCTACAAAATTAATACATTCAAATCCCTTGCCGCTAAAAATCAATGAACTGACCAATTTTGAGGCAGACTTGCTTTACTGCACAGTAATGAAACTTAGAATTTTGCCAACTATTTGTGCAGAGATCTAACAAGCAGTTAAGGGCAAGGAGAGTTCAGTAGATATTTTCTTAAATTAATCTAATGATTCTGAAAAGATATACAGATGTCCAAAATTATCATCTGTAAGCAAAACAATTTTCAAACTATGTAGAGCTTTAACTGAAACTAGCTCACTTTAAAACCATAAATATGAAAAGCACAAAATGACAGAATGGTTTCACTGAGTTAATGAACTCTGCATTTTTCCTATATGATAAACCCCACTTAAATACCCATAAAGCCACAAACCTAATTTATTTTACCTTGTATTTATAGAGAGAAAACTCAAACTGCTTCAGAAAATGTATCATTATTCTAACAAAAATGGCATGCAGCTTTTTGTGTTACCCCAGCTGTGTTCTGTGTATCTTAAAATTCTAACATTCATTACTGTTTTACTTTAAAACCCCCTGTGTATCACTCAACAAACAGAGAGGTTGCCTTTTCCTCCTCCTGTGAAACAGGTCTGAGGGTTATCTTTCTGTTACCTATGACAAAATATCAAAAAATTCATTCTATCCCATCAGCCCATAAAAATAATTAAACTGTGCTTCCATTTGGTAGAAGAAATAAACATTTCTGTAGCAAGACAGAGAAAACAGTGGTTTGAAACTGCTTACAATTTTAGAATGATGACAGCATCCCTATTTGTGATGGGCATGCAGATGCTGCTCTGGGAAACACCAGATTATTCATTCCATTAGGAATTTATTTTTTTTTTAGAGACTGTAACATTTACAGATCTATTTGTCTTGTATTTTCTCATTTGCTCATTTTAATCTTGGCATAGCGCTAGCAACTTCCAGCTTTGTTTTGAAGTTCGATGACTACCTCCATGCTTTTATTCAAGTCTACACATTTTCCAGTATTTTACACAGGAAAGGGAGAAAACACTTAATGTCCCTGTTTCTGGCAACACTTGAGCTTTTCCCAAATTTATTTGCTGCTGATTGCATTGCTTGCTGCCTTTTGGTTTCTTTGCCTCATTAATTTCTGATATCTGCTGAACAATAAGATATGCTCTCTAATCTCCCACTCTCTCCTACAACCTTTCCAAGTACATCTAGCAAAAAACCCTATTTTGTTTGTAGGTTACTTCTGGAAGAATTACATTACTTTTGACAGGAGTGTGACTACTCAGTCAAGGCCAAACGTTATTTGTGCAACAGGGTGAAATTGAGTTTCACCTGAGTTGATCATGCATTTGTAAAGGATAGGTGTATTTTGCTTGCTGTGTATAAAATGTGGTTAAAAATATATATCACCATGATAAAAAAGTAGCTTGCATATACACACACACACACACACACACACACACACACGCACAAGTACTGTATTTTTCATTTACTCTTTTTGCATCTTTAAAGATTGCAATGATTATCTCAGTTATCCCATCACTTTGATTAAGTGTTCCTGATGCTATATACTTTTAGAATCATAGAATCAAAAATCATAGAATGAGTGGGGTTGGAAAAGACATCCAAGATCATCAAGTCCAACCCTTGGTCCACTCCAGTCCGTTTACTAGATCATGTCACTCAGTGCCACGTCTAATCTCAGTTTAAAAATCTCCAGGGATGGTGAATCCACCACCTCTCTGGGCAGGCCATTCCAATGCCTGATTACTCTCTCTGGAAAGAATTTTTTAAATTTCCCCTGGCAGAGCTTAAGCCCATGCCCCCTTGTCCTATTGCTGAGTGCCTGGGAGAAGAGACCAACCCTTACCTGGCTATAACTTCCCTTCAGGTAGTTATAGACAGTGATGAGGTCAAATCATTATATTATTATATTGATATCCACTTTCCATCACCTAAATGGAAATTTGTGCATTTTTGAGTTTCTGACTCAAAAATGCTTTAAAAAGTCACACAGCAACACAGAGTTTTAACAGCAATACAAAATGTTCTGAGAAATATAGGTGTGTTTTCCCTTAGGAAATCTAGACTGAAGGTCTGTTTGTGGGTTCAGCAGCCAAAGCACTAAATTAGAAGGGAAAATCTTCAGTCCAACTGAATTTTATGTTTTGCCAGTGAAAATGAGTTTCCTTGTTTTTTTTATCTTAACAAATACATCATTCAGTCACAGGGTGGTCCCGTGGTGTAATGGAGAACAGTCGGGACTCCAAATCCCAAGGTCGTGAGTTCAAGTCTCAGTAGGGACCATCCCCTGGCAGTTAAATGCCTCCCTGATATCCGATTCATGTCAGATCTTGGATGCTAAGCAGAGTCAGCCCCGGTTTAGTACTGGGTGCTCTGGACAGTCCCAAGTACTTCACTGTCACTGTCCAAGCTCATTTGGCCGTGGCAGATGGCTCTTAGGACTTAAACGGTAGGGCCAGTTCTGCGCATGCTATGCCTCACCTAAAAAATCCACTGTGCAGTCTGGAAGGGCACACCCATGTCGGGAGAGCCCTGCCCAAATCTTCTTTTATAAAGTTTGGCCATACATACATTCAATCACATAAACATTTTTTTTCCTTTTAAATAAATATGAACCCACAAACAAGGCGTTATTGCAAGAACTTGTGGGAAAACTGAACCTTCAATTCCAGCAACTTTCATCTCCCCTGAGATGTTCATTTTCCCCTGTTTTTAACAGTCTGGTCAGTCCACATTCTTGCAAAACTGCATGTCACCATTGTTATCTACAAATAGGAGATTTTCTATCAATACTATACATAAAAGAAACGGGTGTGTCAACTTCTATGTGCTCAGTTCCATCCTCTATCTCATGTTAAGTGGAAAGCTTTGCAATAGTGGTTTTTTTTAATAACCATAAACCTGCTCTCATTTCCATTTGACTACAAAGGCTATTACCTTGTTTTATTTCCTTTTGCTCCTCAAAACTAAGTTGAAATCTGGTTTCTTAAGAGGCATCCGTCTCCTCTCTTGCCACTTTACTTTTCCTAGCAAAACCAGCTCTCATATATCTGCTTTCCTGGTGATTTCTGGGGAGCCCTTGGTTGGCACCTAATACTACCTTGTCACTTTAGATGAGGGAACAGTTCTGTAGCTGCTGTGTATGTAGAGCTGCCTCAAAATTCAGTGATGTTCCAGAAAATGGGCTGCTCACAACAAATATGGGGTTTAAAACAGATTTACTATATCCATGTGATACTAAAAATAGAAATATGGAGCCAAATTTTGCTTCTGCCAATTCCCAGAGATGCAAAACACATAGATATTCTTGAGAGAGTAAGAAACCAATGTACCAATATACACAGAGAAGACCCTTGGTTTCTTACCCTTGTGGAACATAAAAAATAGTTAAATATACATACTTTTGCTTGTGAGGAATCCTTGATACTAAAGAGTTTACAGCCACTCAACATACAGACACTACTCTCCTCTCACAGTCAATTTATAGTCTGCAAATATTTGCCGTGCTTTAGAGCTTGTGCCCAAAATTTTATTCAGGGATGAACACTTCCAAATGATCTGAATTTTATCTGAGCTTTATCATTCCAGTCGTTTGTTATTGCTAGAAATGCTAAAGCATTGCTCTATTAAAAAATTAAATACATATTTTATGTTACACTTAAAAACACATACACACCCCAAAAATCTCCACAAAAATATTCACCCAGGCAAAGTGTCTGAAACAGAAGATTTTAAGATTTTTTTTAAAAACTAATTTTTTGCACAATATTAATACAGAACGGATGATTGTGAATTTTTTCATCACTTTTCACTAAAGTCGTAAGAGACTTTAGCTGTTTCCATGATCCTTTCCTATGTGAACTATGATTTGAATTCTTAGAGAGTAGATACAAAAAGTAGGTACAGAAAGCTTCACAGTGCTGTCTATACCTCTCCATACAAACTCTAACAAAAACCAACAATAAACAAACTTCCTCTCTGGGTAAGAATTACATTAAAACCTTAACACCTTCTTCAGGTAAAGTATTCTTTCCCTTTTTGACAGGTGAACCATGTCCATCCTCACAAAAAGTTGAAGCCTGTTTACCATGATTTTCCAGAAGAAAATGTTCTAAGAAAAAAGATGGTGAAACAAACCAGAATCCACTAAGGACAAGAAAAGATAATTACATAGCACATACAAAGAGGATGGAGTATGTGTCATATTTTGCCTTTTATAACCCTTACTGTTTTGATATTTTAGCGGCACATTTTTATGTGAGATGCTTCACACATCAAAATAATTTCCTGATTAAAGAAAAAAAAACACCTAGAAATATTGCTCATATTCAATGTGTAGGCTTCTAGGAATCATCTATAGTATGAATTTTAAGTCAAAGTAACGAAACAGTAACTTTTTATGCAATTAATTCCCCAGAGTTACTGGAAACTGCATTTGAGAACATTCACCTTACAGAGACTGAAGAAACAAATGACAAGGCTCTTGACCCCTCCAATCACTCCAGGGCAGCCTTTGTTAGCAAATGCTCCTCCTTTTGCTTCTCTGCAACAATTACAAATAATCACAGAGTGCATTCCTGCACATGCATGTCCAAAAAGCTAAAGTCGGATAAGCTCTATACCACTAAAATACTATACCATCAAAGCAGTAATGATAGCTGAAGGGCATTATTTAAGGAATGTCACTATGTCCAAAAATCTAATGGTGCTATTGGACATACTGCTGAGGAAATTCCCATCAACAATATGGAATACTTTTTCATACTTCTAAAAACCACCGCTTCACCATTTACATTCCCTGCCTCAGGAGTTTTAGTTAAAAGAATACATTATTTGAGGATTTAGGTTTCCACGCAGTAATCACATCTTAGAATGTGGTTGTGAGGAGACTTTTCACTGTTAAAATGTTTATTTTGAGCTAGAATCAGTTCTGTGTTCTCCTTAGAGCATAGAAACCACAGAAACACAAAGGAAGAAATCCTCATTTATTTCAGCATGAGCTGAAGAAGTGTCTGCAAGTCTTGTAAATTCTGTCAACACGCATCTTAAAAACCTTTACAAATGCAGCAGAAATGCTTAGTTTGGTTTTTCATCTCATATAATTGTACTGTCATGTAAATTTTAATTCAGGAATCCCTACTTTATTGAGACTCAAAGCTGAAGAACTCCTTGTCTTTCCTGGACTAATGTTGCTTGGAAAAATCAGGATTGATACATGTTATAGGTTCACGTAGGTGAGCCCAAATTTAAGTTCAGAGCAGGCCTGAAGCTGTCAGCTGACTTGAGCTGGGTTGAACTACCAGCTGACTTCTTCTAGCCAGTAGTATTGTATTCTATACTATATTACGACTTCATTCTCCAGGGAAGTAGAATCAGTATGGGAGTGGCTTGGTCAGCCACCCCACAGCAGTCTGGCTGAGAGGACACACACATGGAGCAGTCCCAGGAGAGATGGGGAGGACCAGGCCCAGCACTGGCCCAGCAGTCGTTTTGGGAAGTAGAATGTTTGTTGTGGGTTCTTCTCTCTCTGCTTGGGTCTGGTTCTCTGGGGACTGAGTCTTTTAAGATAATTTGGGGTTGAAATAGTGAGATTTGTGTGTGTACTGAGAAGTGAGAAAATGTTCCTTGCTGCTTGTAACTTGTGTGAGTGTATATTTGTACTTTCTTTTCTGATTGTCTCTTTCTTTCTGTAAAAATACATGTAGTTTTAGTCTAAACGTGGCTTGAAGTCTTTTTTATCTTCCCCTCTCTTTTCCTCCCTTTCCTGGGTGTTGGGGGGGGAGGCTCTGACCCTGTACTTGGAGGGTTGGCAGTTAGCCCGCTCAAACCAAGACAATACATAATTTAGGCACATTTAATACAAAAAGTAACAGTAAATATTAATGTCATTTCCCAGTTATTTTCTAAGCAAAACAATCTGTTTACAGTAAAATTTCAGTGCAAAGCATAGGATTATAAAGTAAAACAAAAATAATAAAACCTAAAATGTATAACTCATTAGACAATTCAACTTTTAAAAGAACTAGAAATAAGAAGTCATGAAGACTTTTTTTTCTTACTGTCACCTGCCTCTGCCCCTTAGTAACATTTTAGTTCACTCTGTTGCTGCTCTTTCTCTGACCTATAACTGTGTAGCCTAATTAATGCCACACTGATTAGAGGAGCTATTCCATGAACTTCTTGCCATTGCTATCCCCATTATCTCAGGAAGCCTTCTCTCTGTGTACACACTATTCGGAGAGTGAAGTATAAGAAACAAGTGAACCATGTACAGTGAAAAAGGCTTCAGAACCAGCAAAAGAATGACAGTCAAAGATGTTCAAAAATGAGAAGAAATTTACAAAGGATTTGAGAATTAATTGGCCCTTGATGAAATGAGCCTAAGTTAGGAAGCAGTTTTTCCCCATACTCCACAGTTGTTGGTGGAAGCAGTAGCACTATAATTTTAATGGAAAATAGTTAAATAAACTAATGGAATAATGATCTAAGAAAACTCCTTATTAAATGCAATATTTTGCATAAAATCTGGCTCAAATATCTACTTAATATAGAAAGCTGAAACTATTTTAGGGGAAAGATCCGTCTTCTTTTTTTATTTGCCTTCTTTCTCTATTATTTTCCTAATTAGCCCTTCTGACCACTGCTAGAAACAACATATTGAGTCAGAAAGACCTTGTAGCTCATCCAGTATGATCATTCTTCTCAGCAAAGCACATACAACTTTACTGCCATGTGATTTAACAAGTAGGACACTACTTCTCTTCTGGCTATTCTTAAGTTCTAAACCATGAATTCAGTAACTGTGCTCCTTCTGGGACCTCAGACTAGACCAATGTTAATTACTGGTATGAAAAAATATAAGCAGCTTTGGCTGGTCTTTCTGTGTGATATTCGCCTCTAAAACAAGGCAAAATACTCAGCAATCTATACCCAAGGAAAATTACTTGTGATTTAGATGTGGTTTAAGTGTAATGTTTCTCACACTCTCTAGTAAAGAAGCATTATTCAGATTTATTTTTTACACTGAAATACTCATTAACATCACATATATGGAGCAAATAATTTATTGAACTAAATAAAGTCTTAATTAGTAATCAAAATACAACAAAAATAGCTATTATTGGTTCAGTTACCATAATACATAGTCTCAGAATCCATCTTAACTGCTAAGCACAGAAGAGACTCAAGAGTAATTCAGTTAGAAGCTTTGTAGAGAAACACTGAATGGTACTTACTAAGTTTTCCACAAGGTTTCTCTGGCTCATCTCATGATGCTCTCCCAGGTCATAAGGCTGATACTGCCAACGTTTTGCAGGATTGGGTAGATACATCACTAAAACATCACCACATTTTCAGCTGGGGCAGCAGAAGAGAACCTTATGCTCAGTCTTGGGATCTTCTTGAGTTTATTCAAATATGCTTTCTTAACACATCTTGTTTTCACTTCACTGATTTCCAGGTGAAGTCTGAAAAACAAATGGTGGTATGCAATTTCCACTTTTGATACAAAGCTTTATACTGAGCAGATCACTTAATCTGACTTTCCATTCCTTGACTGTGAAATACCATTAAAACCCTACTTTGAAAATATTTATGAACTGTGCACATTATGCATGGTTTTTAATATGGTGGGTTCCCTTTACAAGTTGGTTTCAGATGTATTAGTGTCATGCAGCCACTAAGTAATTAACAGGGTTTTGTGCAGGATGCACAGACACATCTCACATATGCATATAGAATTACTATGTAGTTTAGAAGATGTCAGTTCAGGTCTCTGGGGGTTTATTTCTTGATTTTCAAGACATACAGCTTAAAAAACTATTTCTTAACAAAAATAAAAAACCATCAAGATAAGTTAGTTTATGAGAGTCAAAGACTAACACAGAAAAAACCCCCCAGAAATCCTGAGATAAACAGCATACAAATCCTCCCTTTATAATTAATACCCAAAATTTTGACTCTTGTTCTACTTAGATTCTAAGACTGTGCAGAAAGACTACAAATGTGGTCTTTCGAGCATGCTCTGCGTACCTGGAGGAAAGAGTGGTTTTCTGCTTCTTCCTACCTGAAAAAAATTATGTGACAAGCTCTGAAAGATTTCACAACTGTCTTTGAAAACATAGATTGCAAAAACACAAATGAGCGCCAGACAGATTTCTGCACAGGAGGCAAGAAGTGCAGATTCTTGGTTGAAAAAACATAAATTGGCAAAATTATTTGTATTCCTTTGTGCACAGCTTCAGAAGCACTACTGAAGCTTCTCCATGGTATACTTGCATCCCTTTAAGTCTTCCTGGATTTATAGCAGTGGTCAGAGACCCTTCAAAACCTAACTGCAGATAATAATCTTAACATTTAGCTGCTTATCAAAAATATCCCTTTGAGTCATAACTTTCTTATTTCCCCATTCGCTGATTCAGTGCTCTCCTTCCCTCCCCACTACTCTCTGCCAGAGACAGCAGCAGCATATTGCTGAAGAGCTGACAGTTCTCTGGTCTCCCATCCTCATTCCCTTTCCTCCCAACTTCCCCTCACCCCTCAATTCACAGAACTAGATGCATAATCCACTTCAGTCTCTGGTTTATTTTCTCCCTCACGGGTCTCTAGCTTGAATTTTCAAGTATTCTGACATCTAAGCAAGACAAATGCTCAAACACATCAGATTATCTTGCTTAGTTTGTAAGACACTGAATAGCTCAAGGGACTGCTAATGGCTAGAGAGCCTTTTGTTTACAGGCTGTGGTTTCAATACCAAATCATGCCCACAATGACCTTGAGCCAATTTTATCTGATGCCTGTTTCATGAGGATACATAATATGAGTGGTTGAGCTCAACATCCATTTTTACAATAGATGATCACAGCCAGCATTCCTATTGTCAGTCTCAGGGGAGAAACAAGCTGCATGCAGAAATGGAAAGGAAGAAATGCTTTACAAGTGCAGGTGTCACTGAAGCAGTAAATACACGTTACTCATCCTGCATGATGCAGTGCAGTCCAGTGCCATCCAAAGTTTCCAGCTTGGTCCTGGGAGTGATACACAGCTCTAAATGTATCAAGCTGGATTTATTAACCCAGGCATAGCATCTCCCTAGCAAAGATGTACTTCAAAACCTACCTGAACCCTAAACTTACATATGTCTCTAGAAAGTGCAGGCACACTTGCAGGTGTGAGTCATGTGGGGAGCACTGTTCTTACTTTGTGGGAGAGTCCTGCAAGGAGAGCTGCATTTGGATATGCCCATAGCTCTGTTGCTGTCATCACCAGGACTTAATTCACCCAACACAAACATATATTCCTTGAATATCTAAAATATATATCTCCTTATCCTTAAGACATGTGAAAGAAAAAAATCTCTTAAACATTACCTACAACTGGGTTGTTAAAAGGTCCATTTGCATGTGTAAGAACGTACTGTGCGTACTGGAATGTACAAGGGTCTGCCACACCCTATGTCACACTATCTCCAAGAGTGCATAACACCAGGTGTTAGGAATGAGCGTAGGCCACACAATGTTGTTAATGCTCTCAGCTTCCAATAGTCTGCCCTTCCTGAACTTCTACACCCGAAGGTTGCAACTGAACACTGGAATCAGCAGCCACCCATGTGGCTATACATCTATCTGTAACATTCCTCTTTTAAAAATTTGATTATATAGGGTCACAAATGGCTATGTCAGTAGATTTATATGCATATATTAAAACCTATGCAAAGAATGGTAACTAGGAAACAAACAAAAAAAACCCCAAAACCAAACAACCAAACCATGCAGCATAGCTCCCTAACTTTAGAACGGAACCAGATTAAGAAACTGGCTATATCCCACAGGCTCTTCCCATCAAAACGCCTCCAATTCTGAGTTACTGCCCACCAAAAGTGGAACTGTGTGCTAAAGAAGGGATGGTCTTTTCACTGGGACAGAGTCAAACATGGAGGATCAGGGAAGGGGGTATACAGATGTACAGATGTACTTTAACTTTTGCCCAGTTAAAGTCAACTGGAAGAAAGCACTTGATTTAAAACAGAAAATTTTAAATCTCTCCTGAGGAGAGGGTATGAATAGCTCACAGCTGCCCAAAACCTTCCTGTGATATGCATAAACTATATTTTTATTAGAGCTGGATTATACTAGCTGCTGTCCAGGAGGTTCAAATATCTAACCACTGGAGACAATCAGAAGCACACAAAGATCTCTGCATAATGAATATAAATATCTTTTCAAACAGAAAATCATAATCTACTCTGCTGTAATCAAGTCTATATTGTTGCATAAAGAATTTTAAGCAGAAGAGCAATAGAAAGGACAAGAAAAAAGAGAGGCATAAAAGAAATTTGAATATTTCTTCATGGTCACTCTCAATAATTTTTTTCATAAAATAGTTGTATGTGATAATTTCTTACTAGTTTCTTTCATTTCATAAGTGTGATTCTAGCACTAACAAGGTACTCTTTCATCCACATATTTTAAATCAAATCTTTTTTCAGGAGTTTCAAGGTGGATCTAAGATTTCAGCCTTTGATTTTGAGCCTAACTAGTGGCTGCAAAGGATAGAGATTGTCACTGCCTCTTGCCAGCACTATGGGAACCACTTTAAACAAATTAAAATCCTCTCAAACAAGGACAAGCCCAGTGCCAAATTTCAGGCCAGGTAAAGACCTGGCTCTCAAAGATTCCTTGAGCAGTTCTGTATTTCTTCTTCTTCCACTACCTGAGCCCCTTTTCTGTCACATAGCAATTTAACTGATTATAGACTTTGGCAAGTGACATTTCAACAATAGAGTAATAGCAACACCATTTGAATTTTACATGCCTGCTTTGCAACTTTCAGAAAAGATGATCATACAGGAAATCTGGGACCAATACAGAAAAGGCAAACAAAAAAAGGATTTACTGAAATATTTCAGTAAATATCATATTCTGAATATTCTAAAGAATAGAAAACATATTCAGTTATATTACCTGTAACAGGGTGGGTTCTAGAGTTGCTGAAAAAGTGAGGCTGAGCACCGTAGAGAGTTCAGAAAAACAGTAACTTTATTAACAGGTGTGACCAAATAGCAGGAACCCAAAGAGAAGGGAGAGAAGGAGGGAGACTAAAGCACTAAACCCAAACGTTAAGCATCCCAGTCACCAGAGTTACTCACATAAGGTTGTTATACCAACTCAGAACACTCCCCCAAAGGCAGAGGCTACATCTTCTAAGCATTGGCACACAGCAGGTATGCCTGCTGTCTTTTGGGGGAAAGAACCACCAACACCAAGAGCACGAGCCCTCTCACCTTTTACTGAGCCTGCTGGAAACATCTGCCTGGGTAGGTGAGGCCACCACCCCCCAGGAAGAGGTCACAGACCTGCTGCTCACTCTCTCTCTCTTCTTCCTTGCTCTTCCCCCCTCAGCACTCCTCCCAAGGCTGTCAAACGAATAGGGGACACTCAAGTAACTTTAGTTTATGCAAAGTCTGTCTTCAAGGATGAAGCCTTCACTCTATCAGCTTCTGTTCCCTAGAACTTGGCAGGAAAAGGATAAATCTTTTCACAGGTGGCATTGGCAAAAACACAGACCAAAATGTCAACAGTTTTAATTCCTGACACATTACCCTAGAACAGATCCAACTTTGTTTCTTAGCAGCAAAATTGTTTTAAAGGTATTCTCTTTACTGTATCCCATGGTTAGGAATTAAATAAAATGGAATAGAATGAATGAAAGCATCTACATTTTTTTCCTAGAAAGAGTCCTGCTCCAGAAAGACAGTGTAGATTGTTGCAACAGAAAGTACTGTACAACAGATGGCAATATTTGTTACCAAGACTTCCCTATGATCACCCAAAGTATTTCCATGCAACTATGTTGTTTATTGAATGACTATTTGATATTTACATTTTATACCTACAAACAACACATCTTTAGTAAGTGCTATTAAAGGGACACTGTGGGAGAATGTTAAAATGGACCTTCGAGGACGATGACACTGGGAAGCAGGTGGGACTTGGCCAGCTACAAATATCAGAGACTCTTGTTGTTGGAGTTAAAAAGTTATGTGTCTTACTGTACCGTTTTTGTTTCAGAAAGTTTTCTGTATCCCCCTACATGGTTGCCACCCTCCCTCCCTCATGCATTCCCCTGAGGCATTGTCCCCGATGAGTTATTGCACCACTTAGGCGGGGGGCTGTGCTGCCCCGGGGGTACCCCTGCCCTATGCTTCCAACACGGCCGCCACTATAGCTGCTGCTGCTGCCATGCGACAGCAGCCAGGGCCTGCTGGGGCTACCCCCGGCAGGGCTGGACCAGGGCCTCCCCAGTTCAGGATCACTCTTCCTCAAGTTGCCAATGCAGTCACCTGCAGTGTGCCTGCCCCTCCTATGCTTTTCCGCCTCTGCCCCAATCCCTGGGTTCCTATTGGTTAGTTCTCCTGTCATTTGACAAGTTGTTCCCCATTGGCTATCCAGTTGCCAGTTACCCACTCTGTCCCTACCCTCACCCAATTGCATGTAAGTTCCAGAACCTTCCCCTCAGAATCTTGTAAGTATCTGTGAGTTCCTCAATAAAGGTTAACTTTTGTGCCTTCCTTCCACTGGGTTGGAGTGGAACATTATTTCACGGTCGACACTCATCAGGGCACAATTAAATTTATTTCTTTCCCCCCACATTCTGAACAACACCTCCAGAATTTCTATTGCATCACACAGCCTTTTTTAGGATAAGTAGAGATAATTATAACCAAATGCAGAAGTGACTATTTTGGCAATAGATAAAAGTAACACTGGTCTCTCCACACTTTTATTTAAAACTATAGGTATGGAAAACAGTAAATTTTTCTTAAAGAGATAAAAATTATTCCAGTGTAGAAATCAGAAACCTCACAATAATCTTCATTAAGGGTTTATTTCTGTACAAAATGTAAACATAAAGCCATTTTAGAAAGATGATACTGAAAAAATACAAACAAGTAGAAAAAATGTAATCTGAAATCAAAGTTCATGTCAAGCTAGCAAGGCATGTAAGTCTAAGTTACATGCTAAATAAGTAGTCTGCATTTAAAATTCCTGAATAATCCTTACTCATCCATCCATCCATCCTGCTACTGTGGCAATATTTCCACTTATTATCAACAAATCCAAAACCAAATTAAAAAGATTACATGTAACCCTGTACAGTTTATGGATTTTAAGAACATGCTGGAAATGTGGTTTAAAGGAAACTTCAAAGAAAAAAGAATGAGAGAGAGAAGAGAAATTTTGTTGCAAAATAAATAATGGTGGGACCCACTGTGCTATGGATTAGTTTCCCAAGTTTAATGCTGAAAACCTCATCACTTGATTAGTTAAAATAAAGCATTGGGAAACATACATTCTAAATATACCAAGGCAATCTCGCACTGCATGAGACTGAACTGAACGGCATAACGCATATTTTTCCAGTTCTAATTTCTATGACTATGCCAATATTGCATTTAAAATGGAAACTAATGGCATATACGAAGCTTAATTATTTACTATCAGTTTTGATGTGTCCTAAACCACCCAATACATCATTTTATTGGTACATACAGATTTTGACAGGAACTAATCAACAGGAGGAGGTGAAAATCTCTTGGTTCTTTAAGAACATAATAGCTATTTACAGTCACAAGACATAAGTAGAGAGTAATAAGAAACAACAGGTTCTACAGCTTGTAAGAAAAAAAACAAAAGTCAACTTTGAGAAGGGGAGGAGGAGAAAAGATGGGTAGAATTGCTTCAAGGTAAAAAAAACCAACAAAACAGGCTTAGATGTCAGATGGCAAACTTAAATGACATCAGTTGATTCAGGTCTGCCATCTTTGAAATTGAAAGGGAGGCTTTGGCTATGTAACTGTAATAGCACACTGCATATACAGCCAGTGGAATCTTATTTGCATTCGTCTAAGTACTGATTGATATCCATATCACTGAGGGAGATCACCTACAGACAATTTG
>VWZD01013820.1:36391-46790 GCA_013396695.1 Sakesphorus luctuosus | reverse complement strand
TTGATTGCTTCTGATACATAATTTTAATAAATCATTTCCCAGTGAAGAGAGGATAAAAATTATTTTTCACAAAGCTTGTGTTAGCATGCTTTTCTCTATGACTAGACAGTACAGGGCAGTTAGAATCATTAGATTCAGTTTTCCTCATCTCCCCAGGCACTCTCATCAGTTTAGCTTCCAAGAATTTTACTTCTTTTTCTTGCTCAGGTATACAGCTAAGCCTTCTTTGTGAAGAATAACTTTTTTCTTCCAGGAATAAGTGAGATTTTACAGATTTTGGATTAATTTCCCACTTAAGACACTTTTAAATTTAACTACTCATCATATTGCTTTCAACTCTCTCAAGTCTGCCACTTCAATGATACCATGATTTACTGTTGTGTACTGTTCCTGCCTTTGACTGAAACAGGGCTATAATTAATGTCTTGGCTTGCTATATAACAGCAATTGATTTCTTTTGCATGCCTATTGATTGTTTTATTTATCTATTTTTATTATTTTTATTCTTTTGAACATGCATTGAAAGTTCAGAAATTTCTGCTCATGTTAGACAGAATACCACTGCTTATTGCTGAATTCTTCTTTGCCTGTATATGTTTACTGACACAGCATGGTTTGTTCTTCATTACCTAATTTGATTCTGCCTTGCAAAGATTTGACATGTGCTGCCTTTAATACAAGTCCAGGTCTGAGTTCCAATTGCTGACCATGGCTACCTATGGTGGTGTGGTTCTTTGAGCCTCGTTGATGTTGTGTGCTGAAGGAATTTGCAACGATATGGTGCTTCTGCCTGGTTTAGGATTCTCAATCCATTAACCCAGGAGAAGTGTGTGCTCAGTGCTCAGCCTGACCATGTGGTCACCGAGAGCCCGAGGAAGGACACACAGGAGCCACCGGTCAGAGGAGGAACAAAAAGAGAGTTTATTCAGGGGAACAGGTTTATAAAGGACTTGGGGGCCAATAAGGGACAAGGGGAAGGCTGGCTTCAAGCCAATAAGAGTAAGGGGATTTACACACAATGGGAGAGGGAATCAGGTAACTTGAGCCTACTACCTGCCTCCCAGCCCCCTGGCCTTGCAGGGATCTTCTGGGAAAAAGACAGTGACTTTGCAGTTTTACATTAAGTACATTTAAACACCAAAAACATCAGTTGTTAAAGCATTCTCAGTGGACGGCTGCTTGTCTTCATCAACCCATTTCTGACATGACTTTCTCCAAGCCACGTAGGGAGAATGCATTGCTACAGCTACCAGTAGACCAGCTGGGTGGATGACTTTGTTGATTCTACATAACTAAGCGTATGAGATATTCCATATACTTCTCCCATTAGATGGAATCAGCAGTTGATTTAGCAGGCAAAAAAAAATATCTAGAAATAAAATTTTACTTGACAGCTGTTCAAAAGCTATTAAGGAATCTTATGCCACAGCGTGAAGAAATATTTTCTGAAGGAGAAACATGACAACCAGATGAAATGCAACTAAGCTACATGGAGTTTCCAGATGAGTTTTTCTTTTCTGACAACAAAAATTTCTTTACAGAATTACATCAGGGACCCAAGCAGCCCCTATTTACAAAGGGTAACTGTCTGACTGTGTGAATGCATGAATCCAAGTCGCTTAAGATGGGAGGTGCTGCCACCCCATAGTCCTGCAATAAATTGCAGACATTTCATTTTAACTTTGTTTAAAATACAAGTTAAACCTCCTATATTTCTGTAAGTAGTTCTACATGCACTGTGTTGCAGGCTCAAGAAAACATAGTATCAATAGCAAACACACTTTATGCTATAGATTTTGAGACCACAGGCAGATACTAGTTTAGAGCATGACATGTTCATATGCTTGTACAGTCCAATATCTTCCCTTCTCCCTCTCCTCCTTTCTCTCTTTCTTTGTATCTGAAAGTAATCCCTGACCAAAGTATGTATTGTATACACAATCTCCAGCTCTACCAAATCTCTGCAGATACTAGTTTTGGTGGACAGTCATGGTAACTCATCTCCTTTATCAAGAAGAGTGTGATAGTGCTCAGGCACGGGGAAATGTTAGTCTGCTGACTGGCTTTGCCTAATAATTTCCACAACTTTAAAAGTTCTTCTCAGCTTTAAGGGCATGATTCAGAATTCAGTAAGAACAGTCCTAGATCGGACATTCTAGTTATTCTTGCGTCTGTGGGCTTGACAAGCTTTGATTTTTTTCTCTATCATCAGAGCAAAAGAAATCCTATCTTGGGTGTTGTTCTGGGGAATTAATTCATACTCTTATATTAAAAAAATGGTGCATGTTCTCTGATGAAATAATGAAAATTGTATTAGATATAATGCAGTAAACAATGTTGGACATAATACAGCAAGCAAAGTAACCCCCACATACCTCAAAATATTCCATTTATTTTTTAGCTTTGATGCATGAAGTTTCTAGCCCCAGATTTTGAAGAAAAACCTTCAGCAGTATATTTAAGACACTATACACAGTACTACACTATGCAAAATTCATATATAACATATAGTATGCATGTTCATGCAAATATAAAAATAATTATTTGGCAAAATAAGATGTATTATACACAGAAGACATAATTTTTGACCTCTTGCAGCCTAATGGAAATTAAAAATATTTTCAATAAAATTTTCATGGCTATAAATCTATGTTTTATTCTTTTGCTTAATCCATCTGCTGAAACTGTGTGTATTTGTGATTTCTACTTATGCCTATAGGTCTAAAATATATAGAGTAATCCTACAGCCTCTGCAACTCTCACTTGTTGAAGGACAGAATTTGCAGTATTCCATAGGAGCTTCTAGTGATAAGTTTCAAAATTGCAGTTGATTTATAACATAAATGTATGAGCCTTCTCACTTCAGAATCAGTTTATTTCTGCACTATTCCTGAGAGACTTTCCAGTCTCATAAGTAAAAATTTAATAGAACTGTACCTCGCTGACAGAACCAAATAAGAGACAGTAGTAAGACAAACAGCATTTTAATTTTTACCAGGCTGAAATTGAAACTGTCAATTTGTCATATTTCAAAATTTATCATTACAAAAAGCACACGTGAAAACAGGATTTTATAATATGCTCAACAGAATTCGGCTTAAAAAAGGCTATCATACTATTTCTAGTGACAAGAATCAAATTGTTTTGTATTGTTTTTTAATATCATAAGTCTTGTATAGCTCAAAAATATTTTGTAAAGTTTTTGCTTATTTTAAGTATTAATTTCTTGCAGAGATAATTACATATTTTGGTACTAGAATAAACCTCTCTTTAGATGGTACATATAAACACAAGTATTAAAAAGCATCTCTATAGGTAAACGAATAGCATACGAAGAATGGAAACAATATTTCCAGCAATGGATGGATGAAGACCGAGAAGCAGAACTGATCAAAATAGGAATAGACAGTGGACTTGAAACTCTGGAATTTTGAAGGTTGAATGTTGAAAAGATTTTATATGGGTTTTTAGTTCTGTACCACCCCCCTAATGAATCTCCTGGGCTGGGCTGTGCTCGTCTGGGCACAGTCCTTGTCCACACTGCCAACGCAGCTGTTACTACCAGTGTAGCTGCCATGCAGCAGGGTCCAGGACCCGTCGGCGGGTCCACACAGGGGCAGCCCCTCCTGCAGGGTCCACCCCTGTGACGCTGTTGGCGAGCCACCAGAAATGTGCCTGCCAATTCCGCCCATCCTGCCCCAGTCTCTGAGTCCCTACTGGTCAGTTCTCCTGTCACTTGATGAGTGTTTCCCCATTGGATATTCAGGTTGTCAGTTAACCTCTTTGCCCCACCCCTCAACCAATCACATCCAAGTTCCAAAGCCCTCCCCTCAGAATCTCTTCCTCTTTCCAGGACTCTGTTCTTATTGGATGTTTAATGGTTGCCAACACACTGTTCACGCAATCCCTTTTAAGTTTCCACCCAGCTCTGAGTACCTCCCCTAACCAACCCTATATAGGTCAGTTCTTTCATTAATAAAGTGCTCCTTGGGTTCATCCCCATGTTGAGTGTGGAGTGTTCACTGAGGAGCCATTTCCCTTTGGTCGGCGACCATTATATCACAGAATAATTTGCAAAGGTATGTCATTAATTGTCCTCACATATTTAATGGAAACAATGAGAATATTGGAGTAGAAGTCCAAAGAGGTCATCTATCAGATTCTTTTTCCTTAAGTTAGGTTGAGCCATTCAGTAGTCTGAGGCCAATTGTATGAGGTTCAACAAAGAAAAGTGCCAAGTCCTGCCTTTGGATGACAGCAACTCCACACAGTGCCACAGGCTGGGGGTAGAGTTGCTGGAAAGCTGCTGGGCAGGAAAAGGAACTGGGGATGCTGACAGCCACTGAAACATGAGCCATCAGAGTGCCCAGGTGGATAAGAAGGATAGTGGTATCCTGGCCTGAATCAGCAATAGTGTGACCAGCAGGACCAGGGCAGTGATCATCTGCCTGTATTTAGCACTGCTAAATACTGCACCTCAAGTGCTGTGTCCAGTTCTGAGCCCCTCAGTATAAAAAGAACATTGAGGTGCTGGAACATGTCCAGAGAAGGGCAACAGACAGTGAAGGGTCTAGCGAGTAAGTCATATGAGGAGCAGCTGAGGGAACAGGAGTTGTTTAGCATGGAGAAAAGGAAGCTCAGGGGAAACCTTACCACTCTCTACAACTGCCTGAAAGGAAGATGTAGCCAGGTGGGAAGTCTGTCTTTACTCCCCAGTAATTTTCCCAGAAGGCTGAATAGCATAGGGTTGATTTTAATTTGTCTTACAAGTACACAATGTTATACCTGTTCCATTGTCACATATAGAAAATAATGTTGTGAATTTCCAGTCTGAGTATTTCTTTAAAGGAAGAAACAATCAGAATGTTAATAATGCTTACACTTTTGCAGACAGCTTTTAGATCACAGAATTTTTATTCAGGATGTAGTTTCTCATTCACTAGTAAACAGAGAAAAGATTAAAACCAATTTTAAAGGGATGATAAAGTTCTGAAAAAAATATTTTTCAAATCTTAAATTCAGGTTATTATTGTAATTAACTTATTTTCCCTCAAATATACAGAAATAATCTGCTTTTATTACTTGAAAGAATTCATTAAAATTCTTAGTAATGCTTCTTTAGCTTTATAGAATTAAAGAAATTATGCAGGATTTTCTTTGGTTTTAAACTGAAAGGAAAAGATCTAATGAAAAAGGGGCTGCATAACATGGCCAAATAATGAACATCTTTAGTTCAAAGGAACATACATATATATGCACACATATACATTTAATGTTATCTTAATACAGTTCACTTGTGTTTCCATATCATATTAACTACCAAGCAGGTTTTGATTGTTTATGACTGCTGAGGTTAATGCATTTAGTTAAAGCTAAGAACTCATTTTCCTATCAGAATGCTCAGAATGTATCCATCTGTGTCTTTTGTTCATTTTACATTTGCTTTAGTGTATCTGATTTTTTAATGTATCTTCCAAAAGTTAGTATCTCTGCTCTCCATTACAGAATGGAGAGTGATTGATTAACAAAAGATAAGGGAAAATAAAGTAGAAATTAATTATTTAAATTACTATCTGAACTTTGTTAAACTCTGTTCCAAGATTCTAGTGGAATAGTATAATCTGGTTCTTAATGGCCGAGGTTGGGAGTGAAACGTATTTCATACATTGCATGAAGATTTACTGAGTTGTTGGTTTTTTCCCCTGAAACTTAGCTCAAATTTTGTTTTAGAAGGGATAACATGGAGCTGAAAAGCACAGGTTTCTAAAAATGATGGTAAAGTTTCTGCCCAGAAATGAGCTGAAGCAAATGGTTGGAGATGTTTTTTATTATGCTACTGATATATCATAATTAATGTTTGCACAATGTTTTGAAGAGGAAAAACACACCACCAGGTTTGCCTTTGGCAAAAATATTCTTTGGTGAAATTTTTTATACCACCTTTCTTTACTGCTGAATTCATAACTCAGCTGACTAGAATTTTGACCAGATCACTGGATCTGCTTGCTGCTAGTCCTGAGATGTAGGCACCCTTTTAGGAGGAACTAATATGAGATTTCCCCATAGCAAGATTAGAAGAAACACACATTGTTGTCTATCCTACAATGACCTAAAGCCTTTCATTGTTATGCATGCGCTACATTCAGAACTTTAAAGTTAACATTAGTGGAATGAATTAGATTCACTGGCTAGTCAAAAAGTAGTCAATGAAAAATGAACAGTAAATAAGCACATTCTAATGTCAGTTGATATCTCCTGCTAGTTTTCTCTCTACAAACTAGGGTTTTGGTTGACAACATAAAATAAGAAAGTCACACATGGGTAATCTTTGATTCAGAAATAAAAGAGAAACCTCTAATTCTTTGGGGTCTGGCTCCAACAGTGTTAATGTTGAATGGTTCCTTAAACTGTAAATAAACTCAATAGGAGACTTAGGTCCCTATTCAAT
This sequence comes from Sakesphorus luctuosus, assembly GCA_013396695.1. Classification (NCBI taxonomy): domain Eukaryota; kingdom Metazoa; phylum Chordata; class Aves; order Passeriformes; family Thamnophilidae; genus Sakesphorus; species Sakesphorus luctuosus. The sequence goes on along the minus strand of VWZD01013820.1, from coordinate 40,342 downwards.
TTTAAAATCAGTATCTATGTACATTTGAAAAGCAACTAGTGAGCAGCAGTTCATGACTGATTAGTAACAGGGAAGGTAGAAAGTAATTCTTTCAATGAGTATCTGAATTTTGTTAGACTCCAATATTCACTCATCACAAGACTCTCTCAAAAAGAAAAATATTCAAGTGCTGTTCCTTTGCTGCCTTAGAGAATTAGAAAACTAAGGAAACAGGGAAATTACGATAAACCTAAGGGGAAAAAAAAGCATAAGAAGGAAAAAGACAGAAAGGAACTCGGATTTCAGTAATGTTGTTAGTTCATTACCTGTACAAATAAAAGAGTAATAACTAATGCATACATAGAACATATGAACTACCAGTTTGAGCATGGGATTAAGACTAACAAATCATGAATTTCTGAACTATAGCTCTATTTACAGACCTGATTTACATCTCTAGATTAAGCAGGCTTTTTTGGTGAAATCCATTCTCTTTGCACAAAGCCTGTACATTACACCTGAATGTAAACAGGCTATGCAGAAATTGAGGTATATAAACTTCTCTAATTCTCTACTTATTTGTAGCTTCAGTTTATAACTGAAATAGTAGTGTGTGATACAGCCACTCTGTTCCTGAAATCCTTCCACGTTACACCTTTTCCTTTTAATCTACGTAAGATTATCAGTAGTATCTTTTTTGTACCTAACTGGAGTATTTCCACATTGCACAACTACTACAATTTTATCACTTAGCATATAGGTCAACCCCAAGATATACAGGAGCTCTCTTTTTTCTCTACATGTAAAGCAGGTCTAAAATTCACTTCATATCAATTATGTAAGCAGATAAGACAGGATCCAAAGTATCTAAAAATAAAATAGCTTGTCTTTTCCCCTCTTTTTATAGTTTAAGGTGTTCAGCTTTTATCACTACTTTCTCAGTTCAGCTACTGCATCTTTGAGATAACACTAACCCTACAATTACCTTTCTGTGCCTTCACTCCTAGTCACATATTATCCTCCTCTTACCTTTCATTTTTTGCCTTCAAAACCAGGCAAGTTTGGCTGCCAGGGATCTAAGTGCAGCAACCATCTTTGTCACCTCTTTCTTCCCTTCCCAGGAGTTTGTGCTGTGCTCAAGTTTGTCTTGATGCAACATATTCACATAGCCTGGGGTCAGACTGTGGTGGAGACAGCTGTGTGAGAGCACTATAATAAAGCTTGTCTAGGGTCCCTTCATCCCACTTGGGAGATGCAGTTAAGCTCAGAGAGCCATGCTTACTCTTCCTCTGAGCTGCAGTCTGCATATTCCTATGCCTGGCCTGGTACCTTGCTGATTTCATAATTCTGACTTCCTGATTTAACTTCACAGCTTGATCTTAGACCTGCCTTGCCACTGTGGACTTGCCTGGCTATTACTGGACTGTGTCTAATTCTGGTTCCTTTCTCTAGATGTGCTATCTGTGCTGAGACGCTGTGGGACTTGCATCCTTCAGTGGTGAGGACACTGCTCCAGCCTGACTCATTGAGACTCTCTCCTCTCAGCTGGCCTTTCTTTGAGAAGCAGTCTATCCTTGCTGCCCCATGACACTACCGTGCCTGCATTTCCACAGCATGATGCCTTAATTCTCTACTCTGCTGTTGTAAATTTCAACAGCAGCTCTTTCCTTCACTTCTGCTACACCATTTTGTCATTGTTTTGTTTCCATTTTTTTCTTTATCTCACACTTTCCCCCTACACTAATGTAGTATTTCATTGCCCGGTTTAAGATTTACCTGTGACAAGGATGACATAGACATATGTCACTTCTTCTAGTTGTAGAGCAGAACTCACAAATCTGATTCCAAATCTAAAAATGTGTTTGAAGATGGGAAAAAAACCCCAAAAGCTGAAAAGATGTTGGTGCTTGATTTTATGAATTTGCAACTTCTTAATGTGAAGTTTTAGTAATCTATGTGAATCTATGGCAAGATTTCTGATGATATTAACAGAGAAATATGATGCTTTCTAGTAAGCAAGCTTAGTAATCAGGGTTTATATTACTGTGAATAGACAAAGCAAAAGCTAGCAGAAAATGTGTACAGAAAGCTTAGGTATATAGCTTTGGGAAACATTACTTTGCAATGTATTTGATTTCCAAAAGTGCTTCTATAGAGTGAAGGAAAAGTAGAAAACTATAAATCATCTGCAATGAATACTTGCAAGGGTGTTTTATTAGTTTTATAGGTATTTGTTACAAAATTTTGAAGATTGAATAATTTTTACAGAAAATAGAATGAAAAAAAAGAACTTTGTTAAAGAGAGAAAATCTTTTCCTATAAATAGTAAGCATATTAAGTTAGTGTATAGCTCTAGATAATGCCAAGTATCCTAAGCAAATACTTAACTGCATATTTACCCAAATCCTTCGTGTTTTCTACATGCATTCATTAATACAGCATTGCAGTGATGAATTCTGCAAAGACTAATTTTCAAGTACCAGACACCCCTACAGTAAAAATCAATACCTTGATTAAATGCCTAAACTGCATGGGAGAAATTGGCTTTCTCAGAACTGTGTTTACAGTGCTGGCAGCCTGTACAAGTAAAGGTGTACATCTTGCTCCTTTAATATTGATTTACTGTAATATGATTTTAGGAGACACTGTGATTCAAATTGAAGAAATCTCTCTAAGTGGGAACTAACTAGTATGCTAAGTTATTGTTAAACTTTATTTTTATTGAGTATAATAGTGTTAAACTTTTAAACATTGAATTAGTAGATAGAGCACTTATCTGTGATATAGAAGATCTACTGATAATTCTACCTTCTGCTGGGACTGAAAAACCACAGTCCAGTTTCATTTTCTTGGAAGTTTTTTCATCTTTGAGTTTTACATTATAGAAAGGATGCAGATTTTTACTGAAATTGCTCTACTTTGTATGAAAGAACTAAAAAAAAAAAATTGGGCCAGAGAAGGAGAACAAGGCTGACCATGACAGTGTCTAGTTGCTACAGTAATCCTCTGAAAGATGGGGACAAGGCCATCCAGTATTTGCTCTACAGCCTGATTATAAATTTTGTGTGCATAGGGCTTTAAGCAAAATACATGTTCAGAGATTTTTGGCATGGAGCAAGAATCCATTATGCAATCCAGTCTTTCCTCTGGCCATTAGGCTAGAGAATGACAGACAATCAATTCAGCTTTAGCCATTAACTTCTGCTGAGTAGTTTGGCCTTCAAAATCTATGCATCCACAGATTTTGCAGGCTGAACAATTCAGAAGATGTTTTGGAGGATTCAGTGGAAAACTGCCTGATCATGGGCAGGCATTCACTCCTGTAAAGCAACACACCAGTTTCTCAGTGTCAACATGATACTGAAACCACACTGGAAATCACCTCAATGAATTGATCTTATTTCCACATATAAAAGTGCAACAGACTGTGCAGAAACAAGTGACTAATCCTTATAGGAGGCAGCTGAATGGGCGCTGAAAGGTTGTTTTTTGTTGAAGCCACATGTATAACTATATCAGGGCTTGAAACGCTGCAGGTACAAACACAAGTAAAATTTCAGGTTCCTGGGGAATTTTAATGATGAAAGAAAAGAGAACTACAGAAATTGGGTCATTTCAGGTTTCAAAATTTAGAATTTTGAAGACCTGAGCCTTGATTTAATGGTATAACTTTTAATATAGCTCATCAGAAATTCCATTTAACTTGAAAAAAACCCCAAACTCCTCAGAAACGTCATACACCAAGCCTAGCTTGTTTCAGAGTTTCCTTTAATACAAAGTACTTCACCTAAAGTTAGAGAAATCGCAAGTTTTTCTAAGGATTCTATTTTAAATCCTTTGTTAAGATGCAGTAACACCAAATTTCATTAGCCTGTATTGAAATTTGTTCATTTGTATAGGTCTCAAAAATTGATTTTCTTTTCTTTTCTTTCTTTTTTTTTTTTTTTTTTTTATTTTTCCTTTTTTTTTTTT
>VWZD01013820.1:6482-36386 GCA_013396695.1 Sakesphorus luctuosus | reverse complement strand
TTTTTTTTTTTTTTTGTAAACTCCCCATTTTCTGGTCTTCTTTCCCTCATATTTTGTACAAACTTTTATTCAGAAAATGTTCCAACATGGCAAGAAAACATGTTCAGATATGCTCATCTTTCAATTTCCTAACAATTGTAAGTTGAATGAAACAGTTAAGATTAGTGCTACTTGGTCATAATTTTCAAAATGTAGTTATGTATCTAAAAAATAAAAGACACAGGCAGCACATTGCTTTGCATTCTAAACGGAAGAAAAAGTATGCAAAGATTAATGCTTAAGCAAGTTCAGTACATTACTGATCTGATTATATTGCTGGCAGTATGATCTGATGGGTTCTGACAATACTGTGATCTTCTTCTAAATGGTGTATCTATTACTTTGCTCAGTTTGGTGTTGTAAATAAACACATTTTCTTTCAAGTGTTAAATTGCTTGAATTCTGATTCAATGATTTCCAACAGAAGACAAAAACAGGAAATGTGATCTCTTAGCCATTTATGACATTGTGTATTCACTGTCAATTTTTGTGTCCATCGCAAGAAATCCTGGTTTAATTCCTTGTGTCTATTGTACCAATCTGAAAGATCAATGTGACTGACAGAAGCATGAAAAAAGAAGAAATGTAGTTAAAGATATAGAATATAGGTAATTTTATGTATTTATCTATGCCCTTCTAATATGTTTATGTTTAAATCGTTATTTGTGTTCTCCTTATTTGATCATTTTACTAGTCCAGGTGATATAACCAAAGTATAATTTCCTTTCTCTGAAATTTCTTTACAGAATTATAGGAAATAACCCAAAGGAGTATTTTTTTTTTCCCACAGATGAAAGTGAAGAAATGAAACAAATTAATAAAGACTAAATATATGATGTAACCTAAAAGAGGTATCATTTTATGACCACATAGAGAAAATTTGCATTCTAAATGCAGTTTTGATTTGGGTTTTAATGAACCTAATGATTGAAAGATTACATTCTTTGGCCTTCAGCTATTTTGCCTTTTCCCTGATTTGACATTAATTTAAATTACTCTCCAAAGTGGTTGTCCTCAACACAAAGGAGGATAACCCAAAGTTTTAAGGTGATTAGCACTTCAACAGCATTTTGCCTGGTAGAACAAAAATGCTATTGAACTTGAAATTAAACTTTTTCATTGGCTAGTTCTGCTAATATCATGTATACGAAAGAGGGAAAAAAGATGGACATTTTTTCTAAAGTCAGGAAGTTTTGAAGCCACAGGCAAAACAATGTCAAGATAGTGGGAAGTTACACTTCCTGAATCATCTACCTCATGATGGTTGCAGGAGTGATATAGAATTGTCTTTATCTCATTTATCTTCAGAGACATCACTTGTTTTCCTAGCTTAAATGTCTGCTTTTTAGGTTTGCATGATAAGGGGTGGTCCCGTGGCGTAGTGGTGAGCACTTCCGTCTCCGGCTCCTAGGTCGTGAGTTCGAGTCTCAGTACGGGCGGCCCCGGCAGTTAAATGCCACCCTGCCATCCGATCCCGTCAGATCTCGGATGCAAAGCAGGGTCAGCTCCAGTTAGTACTGAGTGCTGTAGTAGACAGTCCTAAGGACCTCAGTGTCACTGTCCAAGCTTGCTCGGCCGTGGCAAATGAACCTTAGGACTTAAACGGTGGGGCCAACTCTGCGCACGCTGTGCCTCACCTGAAAAATCCACTGCGCAGGCTCGGAGGGCACACGTGGGGTGAGCCCTTCCCAAATCTTCGTTCGCGAAGATTGGCCATAAAAATAAAAAAAGGTTTGCATGAAGAAGCATCTGTGGCCTCAGGTCCCACTCCTTTTACAGGCAGTTAGACCCCTATATACACATGTGTACATAGAGTAGTCTCTCATCCAGGAGAAGTGAAACATTATGTTTAGTCAGGAGACAAGCCAAACTGTGTACTGATTGTGTGTAGTGATCACCAGCCAGCCCCATTTCCCCCTCATCTCTCTATTTTCCTATGCTTGTTCCTAGACAAACCACCCCAGTTCCTCAATTGTCATTTGCTCCCTTAACACTGACAGTTTTGCACAATCTCCAAATGCTCTCCTTCTCAAACCCATTGTAAACCCCATATCCATGGGCAAGGCTGTCCGGGGAGGTAGCTGAGGTACCCTGGAGATATGTAAAAGACAGGTAGCTGTGCTTAAGGACATGGTTTAGTGGTGAACTTGGCAGTGTTGGGTTGATGGTTGGACTCAATGATCTTAGAGGTCTTTTCCAACCAAAATGATTCTGCAATCAAACAGTGCCATAAATCCTCCATTAATTTATTTAATCCTTCTTGAATCCATATAGAGTATTAATTTCTTCAGGTTCCTGAAAGACTGAGTTTCACTATTTAGATGGAGCAGAAGGGGAGAACTTACTATTTGGTTTTCAACTTGCTTCCTGCCCATTTCGCTGGACACCCCATAGATTTTATAGACAACTGTCATATATTCCCTCACTTACATAATTTTCAGAGTAGGATGAATAATTAGATCTGCAGCATCTTTCTGACATTTCTGACGTTCTTAGAGCCCATGTTTAACTTCTCATTCCCTTTTCCATAGTGAGAACAGATCTACACAAAATATTGCATGAGTGAGTGCGTTAAGGGTTGATGCACTATTGTAATGATGTTTTCTGTTTTACATCTCACCTTTGACCAGGCCAGGAGAGAAATCTGATCTCAGTTCCCCTTTTACAACATCTGTGTTTTAAGGCAATCAACAGGGTGATCTGATACAACATGTTTCCTAGTGGCAGCCCACATAATTGAACTGATATTAGCAAATTTATTTCATATATACCATAAATTAGATGGATAAAGCGCACACTTGCTTTCTTACAGTTACATGTGGGTATATTTGATAGCTGGAACTCTTTTGTAACTTAGTATTATGAATACCATCAGACTCAGTGACAACTGACAGCACAGCCATTGAATTTATAGGAGAAAATGATTCAAGTTCTCTTGAACTTTTGTCTCCATTTGGACAGGTCTTCATAATGAATACATTTGTATAGTTTTTGCTTTTATTATTTATTTTCAGTTCTAATATACAGTATATATATCACACATAGCAATCTGCATAAAGCTGATATTTTTAAAAATATATGCTGCATCATATTAACACACAGGTATAATTATGTATACACACATTTATATTTACAGATTTGTAATAATAAACCAGCACCCAGATGTATCAATTTTTCAGATCTACAGTATCTTTGTTTAATCAGTTTACAAAGGTCTGTACTAAGCAGTAGTTACTATGGAAACTTGAAAAGATAAATGTGTTGCTTGACAGTATGATTCTGAAGACTGATATTCACAGCGATAAGCCTGATGTCTAGTGGTCAAGAGAACCACCTAAATTAAAGAAAAAGCAACAGGAAAAAATAATCTCCTCTTATTATTTTCTCCTTCCCCTCTAAAAAAAACCCAGAATGACTAAAAGAATATATGAAAAGCAGTCTAGTAGGGAGGATAATATTGTGCTCTCAGTAAAGAAAAGCAAACTACTAAAAATAACCCATATGGTATTTGGCATTAGGTAGCTGTGAGAAATGAAATATTGAGAGTGGAAATTATGGATGGAGCTCTTGGAAGAGAGTTGCTGTAATAGTATGGTGTGAAGGGAGAAAAACTTTGATGTGTCTTTATGTTCACCAGTAGAGATACTAAAATGTCTTTAGTGCCAGATGTTCACTAATGGCACTTGACTCTGTGGCTCTATTTCAGTTGACATTGAGTATGCAGCTGTTTGATGTCTCCAATGATTAGCTAAGGCTGAGGTTTAGAGAGGGCCGTCTGCCTGAAACACCATCCCAGACAGAAAAAAGTAGCGACAGCATGCTGCAGTGAATGCACAAGGTACTTTGAAGAAGTGATTCAGGCTCAGCTGACTGAAAGAACAGAATAATGTTACTACATGCATGTGTTGTCCAGGACTCTTTTATGTCTTTCACTACTTTGTGTGCCTATACAGCCCTGTTGTAGTATGTGAAAAAGTGTACTTGTAAAATAAAACAAAGTAAAACAAAATTTAAGCAAGCTGATATTTTGTTCCTTTATTTAGTAAGATTCTGAAGTTTTGAGCTTTCTAAATATTTTATTTTTCATAGAATCATTACGATAGAATCATTGGATAGTATCATTAAGGTTAGAAAAGACCATCTAGATCACTGAGTCCAATCTTTGACAGAATACCACCGTGCTAACTAAAGCATAGTACTAAGTGCCACATCCAGTCATTTCTTGAATATTTCCTGGGATAGTGAATCCACCATACCCCTGGACAGCCTGTTCCAATGGTTAGCCACCTTTCAGTGAAGAAATTCTTCCTGATGTCCAACGAGAACGTCCCTTGGCACTGCTTGAGACTATATCATCTTATCCTGTCATTAGTTACCTGGGAGATGAGGATGACCCCTCTAATGCTACAATTTCCTTTCAGGTAGAGCAGTAAGGTCTCCTCTGAGTCTTCTTCATTTATAGGAAATGTGAATTTGTCTTTAAAAAATAAAACAATCAAAAATTTTGACTGTCACTTTTTGGTCAGTAAAGGTAAAATAACAGAACTACCAGGACATAAAAACATCTGACAACAAAGCATGGCCATTGTAACTGTTTTACATAAAATAACAACATTTTGATTCAAAGGAATGGTTAATATGATTATAGAAACCAGTTATTTTTAGGATGGACTAGAATAAGTAGGACAAGATAAAACATGAAACACAATTATGAAAGAACAAAACAATATTCACATTTGATATATTTTGAAGCCACAAAAGAAGCAAGTGAAATGAGGGAAGGAAGAGTGGCTTCCATATCAGGAAGAAGAAATAGCGTTAAGTGCTGCTGGAAGACTAAAGAAGACTAAAGAGGAATTATTATAAAATTAAATGAAAGGTAGAAATGAAAAAGTTTGAATCACATATTTGAAAACAATGAACCCTGTCAGGAGCATAAGATTTAAAAATAAACCAAACCCAATAAAATCATATAAAAATCTTAACATTCAAAATCCTATAAAAAGGACCAATAAAACTTTACGTGACAGCAAAGGACCAGAGCTGATGGCCCCGGAGGACTTTCATAAACTTTTGCTTTTCTGAAATACAATACAAATCCAACACTAAGTAGGAGAGAGACCAAACACTAAGTACTTCAGAAACATGGGACTTTATTCCCCTGGAAGGGATCTTAGACCTCATGTACCTCTTTTCAATAATAATGTCTGAGTCTGTTAAATTACTTGAAAAAGGAATAGTTACTAAGAAAGAAACCTGGGATTTGCTCTTGGAACACTCATAAGGGCTGACTTGCTGATTCATCTCTCTTTTACAGAACACGTAAAAATTTAAGTACCTATGTAGAGTCCAGTGAGAAGAAAGAATGAGCATTCTTCAAGATTTCAAGATAACAAAGAAAAATCAAATAAAAATGCTGGAGATAAGGACATACTTTCAATCATACTAAGTCCTAGTACTTGTATGCCTCTGCTGAGAGAGGTTTCACAGCTCTTGAATCCTCTGAAGTGAGCATCTGTGCTGTTGTTTTGATGAACTAAGCTGTCTCTCCCTCTTTTCAAAGGCAGTAGATTAGACCCTCTGACCTCAGAGAGATGTATCCTAGGATTAAATTGCTTACATGTAAGCATCTTTTGCCATTTGACTTATCACCCCAGCTCCTCAACTACTTCTACCTAAGGGTATATGCATCCCCTAAAAGTCTGTGACATAAATGACAAAAGTGCACTAATAGCTCAGATAGTCCAAAGCAACCCCAAGGGCTTTAAATGCCTACTATAGGCACCTGAACTCTCATAGAATTTCCTGCCCTTTCCATGGAAAATTAAGCCAGCATCTCTTAAGTCCAGTACCATGACCTTGAAATCGATTTAGAACTTTCATGAACAGCACGAGCAGGGATGCCTTCAAAGGGAAAATGAAGCAGAATGGAAAGTGACCACTGAGTAAGGAGGGCAATGACTGCCCAGAGGACCTGAACCAGACTCTGATCATGACAGCAGTAGGCTCCAGTGACAGTCTAGTGACTGTCAGAAAAGGCAAGGTAATGTGTCAGATCTGGTTCCCTGCAGCAAGTCTAGCCAGAAATACACCATGGGACCAGCACAGGCAGACACAAGCAATGCTGAAGTCTGAGCTGAAACAGCTCCAGAACCCATGAGCAAGAGAAATAGGGACCCCTGGAGAAGGTTGATAAGGAACATCAATATATTAATGCCCTCACTGGGCACTGGTTGAGGCTGTAGCCATGCCCTTGCACACACAAAGAAACCAGTACTGGTTAGACCACCAAGAAAGGCATGGCTCTGGGGTGCTTAAGAGATTCAGTGGATGAAGAGAGAAATAAATTCTACTTCTATAAAATTTCAGGAAGATAAAAAAAATTGTATACAAATGAGATTGCTTTAAATTAGACAGAAAGTCTCCAAGCCAGGTAATTATCCTTTCACTGCAAGTTGATGGATCTGGTTCTAATTTATCTAGCCAAAAAGAGCATTTTACTTTTCATATTGTTGAGGAAAATAACAAGGGAGCAACAACTAAGTATAAATAAATCAATAGTTTTGCATATTAATACAAGGTATTTTCAATATTATTTTGTGAAATATCATTCTTTTGTAGCTAGAATGCAGCACTGAATAAAGGTTAAGGTGAACTTTTCAGGCTTACTGGATTACTGTTCACCTGGGCCACTGCAGAAGTAATGCCAGAGTTTCCTAAGTTCTAGACATGTCCCCCGGTCACTGTTTCACACTTGCTTTTTCTTTTTTTCTTGTTTTTTTTTTTTTTGTACTATTTAAATGATCATGTAAAGCTAGTTTGTAATTACTCATGCTCATTCAGTTGAAATTAGATTTTACTGCAAGCAATATTCAAGTACTATGGAAAGATAAATTTCCGAAATTTAATCTAACTAATATGATGGGCACAAAAAGCACTGGCAGACAGTAGGCACAAGCTGAGCCAGTCAGCATAGCACGCTTGTGGCCCCAGATATCTAAGGGCATCACAGACCTGTTATTGCTCAGTCTCAGGTGGCTGACCACCATTTATCCCTCTTAAGAAGTTGGAAGCTGACCATTCAGGGGTTGTGTAACTAGTTAGCATGCCAGAGTCTCATTTGTTACAGGAATTAACCAGACAAATTGCTCTACCAACTAAGAATACCCACGCACCACCACCCAATGAATCGAGAAAGAGCTCTGAATCTGTCGATCCAGCCTGTGTCCAGGCCAGATGAGATTTCCTGTGTTGAGTCAAATTAAGCTGCAGGCTCCATTCTGGTGCTGCCCTTCCATCAACTTAAAGGTAAGTTTCAGCTTTGCAATCATACTCCCCTTAGAACCCAAAGACTTGGGTTTTGCAGGAGCTGCCCAGTGGGTCATGGTAATAACACCGCCAGATCGCCAGCTGGCATCATTTATGGTCAGAACTATGACAGTATCTGATTGTCTTCAAACCTTTGACTTTCACTCTTGATTAATGAAAACATTCCTGGCAAATGCTTTCATTCTAGGCTGTCTTTCGCTGATCCAAGAATTTTACCTTTAGGAGCACAACACGAATGCCCCTGGCCCTCCCTCTTATCATGGCCTCATTTCCAAAAACCAACAACATAGAAACGGAGTCCTATTCTATTATTCCTAGATGCAGTATGTCAGTGGCTGGCCTGCTTTGACCACTCTACTTTTCTCAAAGTAAATGCTTCAGGCCCTGCAGGACACTCAGCTAAGAGCATCAATGGGGCATCAAGAAGCAGGGCCTGGGACAGGTGGTGGCTTGCCTTGGAGCAGACTGCCATCTCAGTCCCAAGATTCATCTATGATCTTTTTAACTGCAGCAACTTTAAGATACGCTATTGTAGCTGGAAATACCATGTCTGCTGGCACCAGACTTGCACTCCAATGGATCATAGCTCAAAGATTTAAAGTGCCTTATTCCAGTTACAGGGCCTCAAAAGAGTCCTGTATTTTTTTCTCTCCAACCTCCCTGGGTCAGGAGTGGGTAATTTGCATGCCTGCTGCCTTCCTTGGATATGGTAGCTGTTTCTCACACTCCCAGAATCAAACCTTGATTCTCTGTCACCCATGGTCACCATGATAGGCAGACAGTACCATCAAAAATTGATAGGGCAGACATTTGAATGGGTCCTCGTCACCGTAGGGGTGTGCAATGGGCTTGAGGTACCAAAACTACCAGGCAGGCCCGGGTTGGTTTTGGTCTGATAAATACTTGCAACCCTGGAGCTCAGCGCCTGTGGGCATGTATTAGCTCTACAATTACCACAGTTATCCAAGGAGTGGGAGAAAAGTGACCAAAGGAACCACAACTGATTTAATGAGCATTTTGATATTGTCCTAGTCATTATGGAGACAGATAATTCAGGTTAAACTGCAAAAATAGTAGTGATGACAGGCTAATTTAAACAATTTTTTTTAATTTAACAACAAACACAATTGTGGTGCTGAAGGGAATGCAACAAGTGAACATAGAAGCAGAGCAGAATCACCTCTGTGTCTGCTAAAATATTTGGGATGAGAGCAAGTTCAAATGGTGACGAAGGAGTATATTAAGATTAAACATAGTTTTTTGGTTTTTTTTTTTCCCTCACTCAAGAATGTAAAAAGATAGTGAAGAAAAGTGTTAAAAATAGCTCAAAAGAAATATGGCATGAATATTTTCTTACTGAATGAGAGACATGACAGGATAATGGAGCTAGAATACCATCGCCTTAGATTCATTGTCAACTAGAGCTCAGCGTAACTTACAAAATTTCACTTTGCTGTGACTATAAGTTTGCCTGATCATATAAGAACACAGACAACTTTTCAGACAGCATGGTAAAAAAAAAAAACAACAAACCACACTTCTTTTATTGTCCTTATATGGAAATATAGGTGACTCAATTTTTGTTTCCTGTAATTCACAAGGGGATAGCTTTTCAAAGGAAAATTATATTTACTGGGATTTTTTTTGTTGATATTCATGACAGCTGGAGATATTAATGTTCAACTGTCTTTAACCTTCTAAGGTGATTGGAAGTTTTTCAATTTTGATAATTTAGTGTTGGATTTTCATATGTCTGTATTGCTTGATACTATCACTGTGAAATAGTTCACACATAAATAGGCAATCATATCTCAGCAGTATAAAAACCATTTATTATTTACATTTTCCTTCTGTGTATCAACAGGGACAGTAGTATAAAATGCCAATGGCCCAGGTATATCAGAGCTATATTGGGTATAACAAAACATTTTTGTTCAGTATGGATTATAGTGGCAGGCACAGACAGATATGGAGTAAAAAATAATGCTTAGTTCATGTGCTAATTCTTGTAATGATTGTACTGAATATCCTATCCAGGCATGGTATACAGCAGCAGGTTCCTGAAAATTCTTCTGACTTGCTGGTAAACCTAATGTTCCAACAATGTATAGACAAGGGAATAGAGGACTGGGTAGGGAACACTAAGGGAGACACTCGAGAAAAAATGCTGAAGCACAAAAGTCTCAAGTAACACTGAGGTGCAGATACATGGAAGAGCCAATACTTTTATTTTTACTACAGAGTCACTGGTTAGGTCAGGATCGAAAAATATCTTGAAAATTATCTTCAAACCATATTCAACATTAATAAGCTATGCCTGCACTTTCCTCCTGATGGTGGATATTTATGTGGTAAAAATGTTTGGAGTTTTTTTATATACACTATGTCTACATTAATAAAATCAAACATTCAAGGGCCATTCTCTTGCCTTGAGATGAAGTGGCATGGCATAGCTTGTGTGCACCCAGCAGAACTGGGAGTCTGAATCCACAAAAACAGTTGGAGGTGGTCCCTGGATCATGCCTTCCTCCTGAGCCATGCCTGCATTATGCCCAGAAAAGTTACCTGGTTCATTACAAATGAGAACAGGTGCTAACAATTTCACAGAATGAATTGCTATAGGTCACCACACAGATGCATGTCCCATTAATTGACTAGGTATAGCCATAGGAATGAAAATATAATATAACTTAGGATAAGATTTCAATTGGGATTTAATATGACAGAATCAAACACATTTGGACATTATAGTCAATCTAAAATGGATACAAATTGAAACACTGCTTACTGAAACTGGTGAACCAATTTCTTTAAGAGAAATACTGTAATCATTTCTGGTAGTTATCAAATGCAATGCAGTTCTTAGTTCTCTCCAATGCCCGCTAGCAACTATAGTATTAATTCATGGTGATGTGTTGCTGTCTATTTTGTAAATATAATGTACCACTCTCACCATGTTCAGGCAAATTCTGATTTTCCTCTCTGATGAAAGAGAACTGTAGCTCACTCTGCAGTAATAAATGAGTTTCCAACAAGATTTTTAAACAAGTCTTCCCCCTGTACTTGGCATTGGTGAGACTGACCCTCAAGTACTGTATTCAGTTTTGGGGTCCTCACTTTAAAAGGACATTGAGGTGCTGGAGCATGTCCAGAGAAGGGCAGTGACACTCATGAAGGGACTAGAAAACCTGTCTTATGAAGGAACAGCTGAGTGAACTAGTTTTATTTAGTCTGAAAAAAAGGAGGCTCAAGGGGGACCTCACTGCTCTCTACAATTACCTGCATGAAGATTGTAGTGGGGTGGGAGTTGGTCTCTTCTGCTGTGCCTGTAGGAGAGGACAAGAGAAAATGGCCTTAAACTGAGACCAGGAAGATTTAGATTAGACATCAGAAAATTTTTTCACTGTTACAATGTTCAGGCATTGGAATGGAATAGGCTGCCCCAGGGAGGTGGTGGAGTTACCATCCCTGGAGTGTTTAGGAAGTGTCTGGATCTGGCGCTGGGTGATAGTTTAGTGGTTTAGCAGTTACAGTGGTAGTGCTGGGTTAATGGTTGAAGTGGATGAACTTCAAGGTCTCTTCCAACACCTTGATGAATATATGATTCTATGATTCCAGTACAATATATAGCCCAGCTTAGTAAATCAGTTTGCTAGGCATTATAAATGTCTATGGCAAGATTTCACTTGTTTACTTCTCTTTCAAGCCCTTCATGTGACTATTAATTGTTGGACATCGTGACAATAAATATTCCAACACATGGCTCATCCAGCAATAGACATAGAATTAGTACCACATGGAGACTGCAGTCATTCAGTACAGTGTAAAACCTCTGATTTTTTTCCTTGCTTTCTAAAAGGGCCTCATCTGTAGCAAATCTGACAAATTCTGTTTATTCCCAGGGAGAGCAATTAAGCATTCACCATGAAGGTCTGACTTCTTTGGAACTGAATTTAATGGGACAATAGTAAGCTCCCAAATCTTCTCGAAACAGTTTTGTGGCATATGGAACATAAATTTGTTATATTTGGCTGTTTGCTACTTAGCAGCTGCAGCTGTTTGCTGTAGTGTTCATTACTGTCAGTTCTGATTCCTCTCTTTGTGTTTGTCACATTGTCTGTGACTGTCTGTAAAATTTAGCCCAGAAGAGTACTTATTATTCTGGTGATCTAACCTGTCCAGGTAACGAATAGTAAAATATTAATTCTGTAGATCTGACAAGCCTTTTCCAGTGTGACCCTCTGGACTACAAGATTGAAAGCATGGAATGATTTAGAACAATAAACTTTTGTGTACAATTTTTTAACACATGATGAAGAGCATGGATTGTAGCTATGCCTTAGATAATACAGTATCTTCTTTCATGTTGTTACTCTTTTTTGTAAACATCAGTAACAGATTATTTGCTTTTTCCATTAAATTTACACTGCATCATTTTTTATAAGTGAGAGAAAATCTAGTTAACTCCAGGTTACAAAATCTGCCTTCGATCTGAAACACTAAAGCAGCTTCAATAACAACCACATTATAATAATACACAAGCAGGATGCAGGCTTTTTATATGACAGTAGTGTGCTAAAGGAAAAACTTTCAAAATAGTGTGTCTCTGGAGGAGTATTGGGTATCAAAACATAACAGCAGTAATCTCAAAACTACAGTTTCCTCTCTTTAAAACTTCTTGAAGGATTAAATAAATGTTTAAAGTGAAATATTCCTTTGCAGGTATAAAAGGTGAGAGCATCTCTTGACAGGTAATTTTTCTCTAAAGGTTATGAAGACATACAGTGTTTGTCTATTTCTGAGGAAAGTTAGTGAGATGACACGGGATCAGATGAGAGTCATGGTACTTGTTGATGACAACACTCAAATGTTTTCCAAATTATTTGTATTTTGCTGACAGGTGAGCTCTGCTATCCACTCCAGACCACTTAAGAGGATGTAAAAAAACAAGGCTAAAGCTCTTTAACTTGTTCATCATGTTGAAAACAAATAGGACTTGTGACAGTGGCTGTGCACCTGGTATGGGAGGAAGAAAAGTGGTTTCCAGCGGCAAATGTGAGATGATGGGCCACTATATAATGACTATGATTTCAAACTTAGCATTTCATTACAAATATGGACAGAGATCTTTTAAATAGTAACTCCAAAACACAGCTTAGGAGGACTAGCTATATGATGCTTAGGGAAAAAGATCCAACGTGACATGATTTAAAGGAAACTGAATAATAACAGATAGCAGTTTGATTTTGTCTGCAGAACTTCTTATAACAATGTCTTACAGCAGAAGTTATATAAAAAAATTATATGATCAACATAAATCAGAACAAAATTATATTTTTAATACATCTTGCCACTAAAAGTGGCCAATAGAAGACACCTATTGATGTTCAGTACTTCACATACAAACAATATGCAGAGGATTTTTTGAACTCAACCTGTTTCACTGTATCTTCTGGGATACTCTACCATCCACTAAACTGTCAGTCTAGGAAGTCCATAGTTACTTGATATAGTCAGGATCTGTCTTTGACTTTTTGAATCCTGATTCTTACTCTGCCTGGTGCCTGGTTAAGTTTCATAAGCAAAGAATGAGTAAACACTCTGAAACCACTCTCCTCACGTCATTCATGATTTTTATACAATTCTGCCACATCTTTCATATTTTTACTAGCATATCATAAAAATGTTTTCTATCACATTTCCACAAAAAGTATCCCTTTTGTTAATTTTCAAGAAAAAGCATTACCCCATGTTTTCATACCCTTTGCAGGAGTAATTCCATGCCTTCAATTCTCTTTTTTACTTGGCCATGCAATCTATTTGGGTTCTTTTCACATTCAAACACATCTTACTGCTCAGTAATAGGGCTGTTAGAAAAGATAAACCTTATCTCTAAAATTCTGACCTCAGTGCAAGTGAAATTCTCTAACAGTTCCTTCAATAAAGCTCTCTGCTTAAATGCACTGAGCAGAGTTATATTTTGAAGTGTTTGGAGAACAAATTTAATTTCTATTTAGTAAGAAAAAAATCATGGGAAATGGAACCTTTTTTTTCTGTACATCAGGAATGTCTGCTTGATTCTCCTGTACACATCACTAAGGCATAAAAAGATAAAGATTACTTGATCTTATTTAAACATAAAGGAAATTTGTTTATTTCCTTGATAATTATTAGGTTAAAGCTTAAAAAGTAACCAACTTTCTGTTATGGTACTGATTTTCATCCAGTGTATACTACTTGAACTTAAATACAAATCATGTATGATTTTAAATACAAAATTCAGCATTTTCCATACAGAAATTAAAGTTAAAATAGTGCTACACTTCATACTCAGATGAATACTAAGGATATTTGCATTTTTAGGACACCTTTTTCTTTCTCACTCCTTCTGTTTTAAGGGATATCCCATATTTCATCTGTGTGTTACATGAGTAAGGGAAAGGTTGAAGCTGATAGTACGAACACAAAGATTTTTGGGGGAATGAAATCTTGCTGAAGATATCTAACCTTTGACTATGATGCTTTTCTGAAGAGAAAATTCTGTATTTCCCTATTCTACACAAACACATTTAGAATGTTCGTAACTTGCTATGGAAAACAAGCAAGCCATCCAAAACTTCTAGTATCTGTATTTGCAAGCTGGATAAGTGAGTGTTAAACACAGGGAGAAACTAAGCAGACTTCAAGGGGTACACAGAATATATGATTGCCATACATATGTTGTAACTAGTAAGTTTCACTTCAATGCACTTCTGAGTACTATTACAGGACAGTGTTTTGAAACAAGGGGGTCATCATCAGTGTTTCGATTTTCTCCCAGGAAACTTTATTAAAACCTTTGGAAAATTTATATTCAGGCTTAACATTTAGCAAATATATGAATGTGATCCTCAGGAACTTGGCTGTGTTTTCTTTTTGTAACATTTTGAAAAGACTGAGTAACTGCTGTCTGGCGGAAATGGGCCTTTAAAGTTCAGAGAAGTAAATGTGAGTTTCAGAGAAGACTTGAGGTGAGAATTGAGACTTTATCAAAACTTATCTTGGATCCTACAATGAGACTTCTGCTTGACTACAGAGAAATCCGGTCAGTGAGGAAAAGAGTTGGAAATGAGTAAAAAAGGTGTAAGGGCATTCATCCCCAAGAGGAAATTCTGAATTATTAACTCTCATCTATCCTCACTCATAGCTGTTTTATTTCTCCAGACTGACTTGTGCACCAGACCAGGTATCAGATAGTAATAATATATGTAGCAGCTTTAAACCAATAGTTTGTTGGGGATTTTTACCAATGTTGCACAGAAACAACTACAGCAACCCTGCAAAAGCAAAAAGCAAGTTTGGAAGTAGTTAAGAGATTAGTCAATCTTTAAAAACTGCTGAATGCAATACTGCATATAGTCAAACTTGCACCTGAAAGTTATTTTATCTTACAACATGACACTTTGAGGCCCAGACATCAACACGAACGCATGTAGTACAGACGAAGTGATTGCTATTTAATATTGAATTTAACGAATTATTATGTTAGTATGAGTGTTGTTTCATTTTGTTAAAATGATTATATTGCTTACATCTTCACTCTGAAAACAGATGTGATGATTGTGGAAATGTTCATGGCAAATCAACAGAAACCCAGTAAAAACTGAGCAGATACGTGGTTTCATATGGATGAGTAAAAACAGCAAGGAAGAAGTTTCTCACTGATCATGATAGACCATTAGCTGTAAGGCAGTATGCAGCTAGGGGAAAACAAAAATTATTTTATCACAGGGTTTAGGGATATGAGGTTTGAAAATATTTTGGTGATAAGAAATGTGAAGACATGGAAAAGAAAACCAGACAGCAGTGGAAGCAACAAATTACTATCATTGTATTATCCACTTCATTCACACAAATCATCTGATTATAAAAGTAAATCAAGTAATGTTGCTTTCCAGAACTCATTACTAGCTGAAAGTAAAACCTCCTGGTAACACTAAAGCGTCATGTGTCACTAACATTTTATCATGTCTTCTTTCAACTTATAGAGACAAAAAAGTCAGTTGAAAAAGGGCGTATTTTTCTCTATGCCTCTAATACCTGAAAACACAGAAATTCCACAATGTTTAGAAGTCTATTATTACTGCATAGTCATAGAAGAGCAATCCCTTGTCTGCATGACTGTTTTCAAAATAGAAGTGAAGATTTTTGTCACAAGTTTTTAAAAGATTCCAAAACCAAATCATATGAAATTTATGGTAACACTTTCAGAAAATAATGCTGTGCTTAGTAAGTGAATATAAAGTTAGCGCTTTTCTTTAGCAACTTTTTATAGCCTGTATCAGAGAGTGAAATGCACTTCTGATGACGTAACAACTTATCTTGGAGATTGGTTAAAAAATGTAATAAATTGCTGATCCCATCATCTAAAGGCACTGAAGTGTGTTCCTCTTAAAACATCTGAAAATGAGTTTTTCAGCAGTAAGGCACTGTTTCTGAAAATCATTGTTTCTGAAATTCAGCAGTAAGGTATTTTTTCTGAGAATATACATATTTTAATTTACTTGGGAATATCAAATGTCAAATCTTGGTGAGAACTTCAGAGGCCGAATATCATAAATATTTTTAACTCCTTTTCAGTAGACTCAAAATGTTTTTGTCTGCCAAGGAAGGCGGGAACCTTCCTGGAATAGAAAGAAGACCCCTCCCTCCAAATTATTATAAATTTGAAATGAAGATGCTTTGAGGAAAAAATGTAGAAAGGAAATAACAGTTCTTTACTAAAATATATATAGAACAAAAGAGAACAAACAACACCACAACAGATTTCACCCAACTAAACAGTACTCCCCCTTGGGTGCAGGTACAACCACAGCCGGCAGGGGGCGCGGGTGGCCGCCATGAGGGGGCAGCAAGCAATGGCAGGAGGTGGGAATTGCTGCCAGGAGCTTCAGACAGCGCTGCATCAGGCAGCTACTGCAGCTGCGGGAGCCGGTGCATGGGTGACAGCAGGGGGGGGCTGGGACAGACTTCCCCATGTGGTGCAGGCTGGTGTCGGCATGGGACAGGGAATGATAGATGGGGGTGCCCTTCCTCTCAGGAGGTTCCCGCCAACTCTTGCGGTCTCAGTGTATGCCATTGTACAGGTCTGAGGTGGTGTGAGTGGTGGGGACCCTTCTGGGGCTGCTGCAGGGCCAGCTGAGCGGCAGAGTCGACGGTATGGGAGATGTGTGGAGCCAGCAGAGACGTAGGGGAAGAACCTCTCCACACCGCTCTCTGAGGGAGACAAAGGGACAACAGCAACTCCTGTTCACAGGGCCTTTTGTATTGTTTCAGGTTGTTGCAACATTTCCTCTTTAAAGGAGGCGGAGATCCCCTCATGGAGCAGCAGCCAAACAAGAGGCTACTCATGGCACTGCTCCCCCCATTGCCTCAGACATATGTTGAAGAAACAAAAGAATCCCACCTCTACAGAGAAAGCTATGAGGGGTTTCAGTGGAGTGGCCATTAAGATCCAAGCTAGAAACCACTGAACCTTGATGTTTATCTCTTCCTAGGAGAAAGCCTTGCTACTTCCCCCTCAAAGCTCTGTGTCGGTGTGGAGGAAATTCATCAAAGCATTAAAACCTCTAATATAAATGTACTTCTCTGCAATATATCCTGGAGAAAGCAGAAGAAATGAAAGAGAATTTCATTCAGCATTATGCTTTGGTTTGCAAAAAGTCTGATGTCTCACTTTTATTTCAGTAAACAAATATTACCATAATGTAATTCAGGCACTTTGAAGAAATCGTTTTAAATATTCTAATAATTCTAAAATAAATACTCAAATACTAATTATTGAGTGAAGTCTTGAAATTCACAAAATATGGATAAGGATGTGTTGCTATAAGGAATGCTGTGAACTAGGCTATGTGGTCATGTTTCCAGTCTTCTTAAAGGAAAAGTTTTACCTTCAGAATCCAGTTGTTGATAATAGTGGCATTTATTACTCCCAGTGTAGTAGTGGAAAGAGTATTTTCACTGTGAAAGATAAAGAAATTTGCTAACTATTAATTTGCTTAAGGCCAAGTTTAAAATTACTCTGGAGTCACACAAGTTGCTTAAAAAATAGTGTTATTGTAATGTATTAAAACAGACAATAAATAAATCTTAAACCAATTTATTCATGTATATACATATGAATGCAATTTTAACATAAGAAATACTTAGAAAAAATAGTACATGACACAAAATGAAAAATGTGTCTTCTTAAAATGCACTTAAACTACAGCGCTTTCCTTATTTTACCAGTTTTATTTTAGGTAAACTTGCCTTGGCTAAGAGAATAGTAGATAAAATAGATAAAAATAGTGTTATGGACTTAAGACTGATAGGGAAGGAGAAAAGGACCAAGATGGAGCCAGGGAAGACATAAGGAAAGATAAACTCAGGGGCTCTACCTGCTGGCGAATGGAATTTGTGAAGAGCCCTTGATAAATTTAAAATTGGGCCCCCAGGAGGAGGATACTGTGTTTCTTGTTGACTGGAGGTCACAGCGTTCTTGTGTTGTCAAGTTGCCAAAAGGGGTTATTAAGTCTACGCAGAAATTGTGGGTACAGGGGCAAAGGGAGAAAAGTTTAAGCCCACTCGTAAGAGACCTGTTAAAAGCTAGGACTGATAAAGCCTTCCTTGTATGTCCCCATATAACACCAGTAAAGAAAACAGATGAGACATACCAATTAGTCCAAGACTTGAGAGAAATAAGTAAGATTGTGAGAACTCAACATCCAGTGCCCCCCCAACCCCTATACTTTAATGAACAAAATACCACCTAAATGTGAGTGGTTTTCAGTGATTGATTTGAAGGATGCCTTCTAGGCCTATTAGAGGAGGACGCCTGTGTTATCTTTGCCTTTGAGTGGGAGTGTCCGGAGACAGGCAGAAAGCAACAGTACAGATTATGGTACTGCCCCAAGGATTCTCGAAGGCTCCAAATCTGCTTGGACATAATGAGCTATTAGAAACATTGCTGTGGGAGATACTAGAGCCTCAAGAGATTGCTGTTGTCCATGTGAAGAGACAAAAAAAAAAAATAAAAGATGGTATCAGTTGTGTGGAAACACTGAAATGCAGCCCCAAGGACCTGACCAACTGCACATGCAGGACTTATTGTTGAAGTTTATCATTGATGCATTTTTCCCTGTACGAGTTTGAGTTCTGAGAAGTTCTGTATCCNACTGAATAAAGGCTTTTTGATTGCATCTCCACATTGTGTGTGGTGTGTTCTCTGAGCAGCTGTTGTCCATGGTCAGTTTCCATTAGTCAGTCAGAGGAATTAGCGGGCAGATAAAGCGGCAAAAGAAACGGCGTTAGATTCGAAGGAACCAGAGATAAGTGTAATTGCATTGATACCCACAGGTGGGAGAAGTACCACAGCCTGTCTTTACACTAAGAGAAGAGTTAAACCTTAAGGAGATAGGGGAAAAACAAGACTCCGGAGGAAGATGGGTTCTATCAGATGGTAGACAGATGCTGTCAGAGGGATTTCTGAGAGAAGTTGTGAAGGAACTACACAATGGCACACACTGGGGAACACAGGCGTTGGTTGACACATTTCTAACAAAGTATGCATGTGTGAGTATCTGATTCCTGCCTAGGCTTGGCTGCTCCTCAGACACCGATTCAGACAAGTGAGGGGCAGGACAGGCTTGTTATCAGGTGCTACAGAAGGCTTTAAAAACATCTCTGAGGAGCGCAAGTGACCCAGAGTGTGGCAAACAGGGTTCAGTCACCACAAAAGAATGGCCATGGAGGGGTACCGCTTGGAGCACTTTGGACTTACTGAAGTAGGTTCAAACACTAAGGAAACAAAGTATAAATGATAGACCGGAAGGTTGAGTATTAAATTTGGTAACGATTGGAAGAGATTGCTTGTAATGAAGGAATTATGCATTCAATTAAGAGGTAGGAGAAACCCCTGGTAAAAGGATCTTAAGACTAACTAAGAAGAGAAAAGAATATATTCCTAATAGTCTCAGAACCTTCTGGTCAAAGGGAAATTCACCTAATTCTGAATGGGTGGAAAAGATCAAATATGTAAGTGGCAAACAAAAGAGTATACAAATCCTTTTCCAGGAATTCGGGAAATTTCAAGGTATTGGGAAGGTATTGATGCCTTGAGAGACCCCAAGAAACTGGACTCTGAGCCAAGTTAGTGTGGGATAAGTTAAAAAGGTAGATTCTTTAATGTCTAGGCTTAGGGCTTTCAAGAATACATGATGACATGCCTTCCATGAACACTGATTTCCATGGATTTTGTAATACTGTCTACCCAATCCCCAGTTCACACATCTCTATCGGATGCTGATATATATGCTTAATAGAATTGTTAGATTGCAAGCTGTCATCGAAATAGTAATGAATTAAGACAGCCCAAAGGGGGGACTACTATGTCAAACAGCACACACAAAGCAGGGCCGCCATCTACCAGAACCCACTGGCATTAGATTACTTATTAGCTGAAGAAATGGGAGTTTGTAGAAAGTCTAATTCAAGGTGAGTCAGAAAGGCTGTAAGGCAGCAGAACCAATCTGGAGTTGCTGCCGGGGAAGGTTTAGATGGTGGTAGGGACCAGTTGGATGAAAAGAGCTGACCAATCAGAAATGATTATGCAGTAAGAAATTCACCATAAAAAGACGACCAATAAGAGTGCCAAGAACCTAAGATGGAAACATCCAATCCCAGTGACTGCAGACTAAAAGGAAGAAGAAGGTTGGGCTACCCAGGGGAAGAGGTACTGGGGGAAGTCAAGAGGAAATACATGTAGCAAACCATCTCCTCCAGGGTGTGCTCTCTCTGGCTACTGATGCTGGGTGAGGTGCCCTGCATGTGCAGTTCATTAAATCTTTGCTTTGTTAATTTAACTCTGTAAATTGATTTAAAACCTGAGATTTTTCTCACATTTAGAAGGAGCGAAAAAATGTTGAACAAGCAAGAAAGAATGCATAAAGCAATAATCATATAAAAGATTTCAGGTTGTTGGGCATGGCTTGTGGATTCAGGCCATGGCATCTTAGCAGAAGCCTGTACTCACAACCACAACCCCCTGCTTACTGCAGACAGTTTGGTCAAGGACACTGTGTCCTTGCAGGTGTGATGGTTAGGAACGTAACCGCTAGGCTAGAGCAAAACAACCATTATTGCTTGGAGTTCCCCATTGCTGTCCGCATGGATGCCACCTGCTGTCCCATCAGCATCGTGATGTGGGCGCGTGGACAGCCACTGTTAGCCAATTGTAAGCCGTTATTGTATGTGCGGGCAACTTGAGAAGGTATATTGACCCTGCTCGCCCGACAATAAAGTTTGAAGCATTGACCATACCTCTGTGAGAACTCATCAGTGACTTCCACGCCAGATCCCGGGTTCATGGGCTGGGGGCAACCTGCAGAAGAGGAGAGACTCTCCCCTTTAAGGACTCTCTCTCCCCTTTATCAGGTTACTGATAATTTTCAACCAGAAAGTGCTTTTAATATTCTATTTCAGGAATGTAGTGAGACATTTTTATTTCAAGCAAAGAAGTTTTAGGTGAAGATAATTGCTTTGCTAGTCACATATATTCTGGGAACATGGGCTATTCAAAGCTCAGAAGTGATGAAGAAGTGATCAAAATATAGACTGCATCGCTCTTAAAAAGTAATTGTGTCATTACCATGTAAATCCTTACAATTTTGTCACTTAGTTGAGCCACTCAACCGATTAGACTGTGATGAAATGTATCAGTCTTGAGAAAGAGCTATGCAGCAATTTTATGAAAAACAGTAATACAGCATAGTGGCTAACACACAGGGAAAAGCCAATGATGCTAGGAATCTGTATTGAAACAGTAACAGACGGACTCATGGAGCTCATTTTAAAAATATTTAAAATAGTAATTGGTATGACATCTTCACAGTTAATACACTGGGTAGTGCAATAAAGCCCTCTCTTTTTGGTGGTTTGTTTAGAAAGACTGAAAATAAGCAACAGTGGTTTCAAAAGTTACTCCAACAAAAAGATTTTTGCACATTTCTACACTGGCCTGAGAAAATTCTTTCATCAGCAGGGAATTAATTGAAGAAGTCTAAGCATGAGTAATACTAAAAGCACTTTGAAATTCTGTTAATATATGGTATCTCAAATAATGGTCAGCAGGGTTGAGCCTCTATGCTGTCCAGCAGAAAAAAACTATTACATTGTTTTATACAGAGGCACAATTTTATCTGACTTATTTAGCCATCCACATTAAGGTGAGATGAAGATCTTTCTGAGGTAACTGTTTCATTTTCACACATTATGAAGAGTTTGCCAGTGAATGCTCACTACACCCCTATGTGCACTTCTAACACCCCAGTCCTGAAGCCTCAAGCTTTACTAGGACTATTATTTTTATTTAAAGCTCTAAAATAATTCATCACTGAATTTTTTGCAAAGACTTTTAAGTTCATTAATACCTTTAAACTGCTTTAAGAGAAATTACACAGGATTTCCCAAGAGACTGTCTTTTAACTTCAGAAAAGTAGTCATTTCGGCAAAAGCTTCACAGAGGTAACATACAACCAAGGCAGAAGGATCCAGAGTACCCACTCGCTTAGTAAAACATAACCCAACAGTTTTAAAACATTAAGGAAGAATAAGGAAGAGTAAAGAAAGAAAAGAGATTGGGGAAGAATAGAAAAAAAGAGATTAGAGTAAGAAAATTAAACAGCCACCACCAGAGAGTCCTATGGAAGTCCACACTTCACCTATGGTGGGTGATGGCAAATCCCAAGAGAAAAGGCAAGACAGAGTCCATGTGCTGCTGTATTTATGTGGTTTGGCTACTGTTGTCACCTGGGGTGGTCCTGTGGTATAAAGGACAGCACTCCCGACTCCGAATCCCAAGGTCATGAATTTGGGTCTCAGCGCGGACCGTCCGCTGGCAGTCAAATGCCTCTCTACTATCCGATCCCACCTGATCTCGGATGCTCAGCAGGCTCAGCTACCGTTAGTACCAGGTGCTGTAGACAGTCCCGAGGACTTCACTGTCACTGTCCAAGCTCGCTCGGCCGTGGCAAATGGACCTTAGGACTTAAACGGTGGGGCCAGTTCTGCGCATGCTGTGCCTCACCTAAAAATCCACTGCACAGGATGGAAGGGCACACCTACATGGGGAGAGCCCTTCCCAAATCTTCCTTTGTCAAGTCTAGCCATACATATATACTGTCACCACTCCCTTTCCAGGTAGGACAGTCAGCTCCCTGACCACTAAGTACCCTCCAGGCCAGAAAGTGAGGGGTGGTGAAGCCACTCAGAGGCTCAAGGGTGGAGGGGGGAAGGAGGGGGCTTTCAATTGACAGCTGCCCCCTGTGGGCTCCATGTGCACCCTGCCATTTGGCTTCCATGCTGCCATGAGGACTCCAACCTGACTCCTCCCCCAACACACACACGGTTTGCTCTGACCCAGTAATTAATCCAGTGAGAATTCAATCTCTCACAACACCCCATTTGGAGTTTATACAGACACTTGATCCCTCAAAAGCCAACACTAAACACTTAGGCTAGCTGACACTGGTAGCTGAGACCCAGCTATATATTATAGATGGCTATATTTTAAGTATCTGAAATGAGGTTGTTAGCTAATGTCCTCATTTACTGTGTGACTGGTCAGAATATTAAGAGTCTGGCCACCATCTCCAGCTAAGATGACTCGGTAACTATTCTTGCCTGGCCATTGCAGTCTAGTCAGGTGCCTCGAGGCCTCTGCCCAGACTGAGGGACAGAGCTGCTCTGTAGTCGGTCTGGCTGAGCCCACGCTGCTTTCCTATTTGCAGGTTCATCCAATTGGAAAGCTGAGTATGCATCCTAGAAACACATACACAAATGACAGTGAGTGGCATAGCTGGTCACACAGAAGATCACAGAGAAGGCACTCCATCAGCAACACCTACATGTAAGATCCACAAACAATCACATCCCTTCCTCCTCTTGGCCAAGGCGAAAGTGAAGGTGACTGATGCAGGCACATATACGAGTCTCCAGTTTCACAGGCACAACACACACCGTCAAGGAAACCCTAAGTATTGGCAACAGCCCCTCTATCTGCTTGTCTACCTCACCCAGACCCCAGACTCTCTTACCTACCACCCCTACAGGTCTCCCCTACTCATTGGTCCAGCTCAGTGCTCGCACATTTATCCCACAGACAGCCCACACTCATGTGTCCCCTTGAACACTGACACTGCCCGTCTGATGTAAAAAGAGCTTACTACGTCTCTAACTAGCCAGTTTGCTTTTACATTGCCTGGCGCAATGAACAATTAGCCTCTAATGACCCATTTATAGCCAGTTCTCAATAGTCCTTCTAGCTGCTACTAATCAGGTAATTAGCGGCTAGCACCGAGGCGCGACAAGCGTTAATGGGGCAATTAAGCTGACTCCGCTTCCCTATTCGCCTTAGGCAAGGCTTCTTCAGACGGTTTTGAACTTGCACAAGCGGCACTCAGCCTTTTTACACCAGCGGAGCTGGAACACGTGCAAAATACAAGCCACGCTCTTTGCAGGCTCCAGGAGCACCCCCGGAGCCCAACGACTGTGCGAACTGGCGGGACTTCGGCTTGCTGCACCAACCTTAGCTTTTTGCTGGGCTGCCTTCGTCGACCTAAGGGACATTTGGGGCTGCTTGCCGACATCTTAAGGAGCCCTAAACACGTGATTGACAGCAAGATGCAAGAGAAGGTTGCCACATTTTTCCTCCTTGACAGCATCAGTCAACCCTGCCTGGATACCATCAGCCTAACCAATTGGCATCGTGGGAAGATCCGCCCAGAGCCAAAGTATCCAGTGAGTGCCCACCAGAAAATACTTAAGACAGCGTCCAGAGGTGCCCAGTGGCCAGGCCCAGTTCGAGGTAAGCCCAGGGTCCCGTGCTGACTGTTGCTGCTGGCCCATTCCTCGCTGTTCCGCTCAGCCTGCCTCCATCCTGCTGGTCCTGCATTACTTCTTCCCACACGCCTGCCTGTGTCTCCTGCTTGCCTCGTGCTTGATACAGACACTCGCCCCACCAGCAACTAGCAGCTGGGCACATGGGCTGTGTGCTGTGGCCCTCACTCGTCTCATGTCACTCCCTCCCAAGAGCTTTTGTTTTTGGACAGACACCATTCTCCCGCAGTTAACTGCAGGAAAAGGACCACTACGCATTCCAGTGCCTGGCACTGGTACCCGCCCCTTTACTTCTGTAGCTGACTCAAATAAACGACACCTAATCCACACATACCAGTTTTCCCACTAACTGACACTCTGTTCTAGCTACACTCACACATATGGGCTAGAGAATGAAAAGAGCACTGAGGAATAACTGCAGCTTTGGAATTAGAAAAGAAAATACCCCCACACTGCATGGTTTGAGAGCAAAACAGCACTTGAACTACCTGGCTGCTGCCGTACATAGAGTAGGGTGAGAACTTGCTGGAAAAAGGGATGGAACTTGGGCGGAGATTGGGCAGTATATGCAAAACAAGGGGTTGGATTAACCATAGGGACAACAACAGCAATGCAGCAAAAATTAACCAATCACAGAGTAGGGTTCAGAGCCATGAGGAACGGGGGAATCTTCCAGAACTGCAACGTGGGGAACAATGTAAAACTCATCAAACCTTATGCAAACTTGGAAAGGGAACAGTGAAACAGTCCATAACAATAAAACAGTCCATTCATTTTCAGTGGTTAGTTTTCTCTTCTTCCAGAATTCATAGTCTGATGTCATCTTTACATTTCTCATATTCCTGTACTCCTACAGATAGCCAAGGAAGAATTTAATAATAAGATAGGACAAATTTCGAGCACAGGACTCAGCTGACTAGCATATTAATCACTTCCATTTTACACAAACCCAGTCTCTTTTATGTCTTACTCTGCTGGGTCTCATCTTCCTTGCCCTGCAGATTGGCACTCTCTCGGCACAGTGCCACTGACCCCAACTCCAGCATTCTGCACCCTGAGGTTTTAATCCTTGCCCATTGCAATGTCCAGGTATGCCTGCAGTTTCTTGATTGCCCACCGCATTGTATGTCTGATCAGGATTTTCCTTGTCTTTCCTTCTGTTATGTTAGTTGGTTAAGTTCATGTCTCTATGCATATTTATGACTTCCACATTTTTGTCAGTATCCCGTTTAACAGGTTCCTTTATCAGGCAATCTTAATGAACCATTCCCATATTCCACATACACGTATCAATTAGCGTGAGTGACCAGGTTTGTTCTTGTTACTGCCTTCTTTATTTGTCCCATCAAGGCTGTGTTTCTTACTGTTGTTTACAGCTTTTTTTTTCTTTTTATCCCCTTTTGCATTGAAAAGCTCCTTGACCATATACTCTTAAAGGAGCAAACAATCTTTTCTTTAAACTACCATTACAGTAACATTATGATTACTTAAATAACTTACAGAATTACGGAATATTCTGAGTTGGAAGGCACCCACAAGGATCATTGAGGCCAAACCCACAACGTTAGTATTACTAGCACCATACTCTAACCAACTGAGCTAAACTCAGGGTTTGTTTGATGCCAACATGTCTTGCATGGTATTAATCTAGAAAACTGGGAAAAATAAAATACCTTACTAGTATGTTACTCCCCAGTGACAAAATTTGAAAAGCATTGTATTTCACAGCAAGGCCATTGCTACAAATATGACATGACTTCATGTTTTTGTATTATTAGGTTGAAGTAGAGCTTGAGGTTTTGAGAGCCACTCAACACTTGCTAAGGAACTTCGATTACAGTATCTGCTTCCCCATGGAGAGAAGGAATCAGATATTTAAACAGCATTTTAGATACATTGTTTAGATGGAATTATCATTTGCTTGGGTCTGCATATAATTTAGCACTAATTAAAAAATTGACACAAGCAATAAGATACATGACCTGCAAAAATGTGACCATATTAATTTGATAACACATTGCAGTTATGTTGTTATCTATATACATTGTGAACCATATACATTCAGGTACACATTTTCCCCAGTGAGAAAGAGATCTTTTCAACAGAAATGCATTTCATTTTGCCACAATGGGAATGGATAAAATCCGAAAATATGTATTGTCAAGAAAAAGGTGGCATACAGGGAAATCCACAGGTGTAGAGCATAGAATCTATGGATTTTCATGTCTTGAAATTTTAATGATGGAGGTAAAGATTGATAATCGTACTTCATAGACAATTGCATAAGAATATTTTAAAGAAAACATCAGGTCCGAGAGACACTTTTTCACCCTTATTAGCATTACTGTGCTTGTATTTTTATATTTAACCCTTTTTTGTTTTAAATAATATTTTATGGTTATTACATATGAAGAGTGATTAAAGCTGTTCACAATAAGCAAGAGGCAGAGACAATGACCTGTAACATACTTCAATTTCCTCAGTCGTAATCCATCAGTTCCTATTAGCAGTATTTGGATGTCTTCTGAATATTTGGATACATGTAATTACAGGGTTTGATAATGAAGAAATATTTTCAAAGACAATATGCAAAATGCCACCCAAACATTCTAGCATGCTAATATAATATTTCTTTATTTTCAGAACTTTCATGCTAGTTCGCATTGGACTAGCAAATTTTTACTTCACTTGTGAACGCAACTCTCAAAACTTCTGAGGCAGTTCACAGCTAAGGGTACTTTCCAGATGCAGGAAAGTATCTTAAAAGGAAGGACTAAGGTAAAAACTCACTGGTTCCTACCTGTTTTGTAAGGGGAAAATGCTGCTGGAAAATCATACTAGTATTACAGTGGGCAAATCTGTGGGAGATAAACAAAACAAAGTAAACAAATCAATTCAATGAAACAAACAAAACCAAACAAGAATATCCCAACATAATATTTTATTGTTACAATAAGTATTCTGTGTAAGAAAAAACTGTTTCTGTGAAGCCTTGATTTCAAAATCAGTAGGCAACTTAGTTGATATGAACCTGTTTAGAACTAGCAAAGATCTGAATGAGTGTAAGAATTTCAGACAAATCTACTTGTTTATGCTCTTACTAATGCTGAAACATGAGTACAGAATACTGTATTTTTGTAAATGTTGCTAATACCTATGGAGCAAGCTTTCTGGAGAGAAAACTTTTTGTCACATTAATGAGGTACATTTGTCATTGTCTTATAGTTATCAGTTCTATGAAAGCATGTTATTTAAATAATGAAACCCTTGATCAGACTTTGGAGCCCAATTAGCTTCTGAGAGACGTGTTACTTTGCTTCACCGAAACTGGTAGAAACAATAAGAGAATCAGTGTCTTTGCCTCTAAAGGTACACTGACAATTTGTGCTATTCCTTGATATTATCCTGTACCTTGAGATTTCATTTGCCATTTTGTGAAGTTTTAGATCTCCCAGCCTGGTCACTCCACTGGGTTCCAACCTCCTCCTCAGCTCTCCTTCAGTCAGTGATATGACAGTGTAAGGAAGCAAGTTATGTCATGTTTGTTAGATAGTTCCCAGTTCAAAGAAACTCCATTTCAAGTAGTTTCCTTTTTGTGCGTGAGGTGTTCTATAGATGACTCTCTTGTCAGTCTTGTCCAGAAAACCATGCTTGCTAAAAAATAAAGTATGTAAATAATCAACACTGATTTTTTTTTATGTTGTAAAATCAGAATAAACTATGTAGACAAAAATGCATATCTTGTAATAGTTAGCCCACAGTTTTTAAAGTCTAAATAATGCCTTAAGATCCCTAGGATTTGTATCATATGGATTTTTAATACAGCTGTATAGACTCTAACACTTTAAAATAGCAGTTAACAGTTGCTAAATCCTTTTTCTCACTCTTTATATCAAATTTTCAAAATTCTCAAAATTTTTTTTAATGTTATTTTCCAGGAAAAAGATTTTAGCAAGGACATCTTGTTTGGGACACATATATAGAAGAACATAATAACACATCATTGTATTCAAAGCAGAAGGCCCAGAAGCCTTGGAGAAGCTCCAAAAAGGCGTATGATGGTGAGGAAATAGGGGATCTTGAGACCTCTGACTCAGTTCTGGGGAGGCATGCCAAGAGGCAGACCTGAGGGAGGTTCTGGGAGTGCACAATTCTCAGGTTGGATGTATCCATTATGTAAGAGAATTAATTAGTGATATAGATTTGTAAGAACCTTATACTGTATTGTGCGCTTATGTATTCATTGCATCGAAAAGTGCTTTTAATTAAAGGACTTACTCTCTCTTTTATCTATAATAATATTGCCTGGGAAGTTCTTTTTTCAATTTTAGGCATCATAAATATTCTCATCAGTAGCTACTATTAATATATTATTTGAAAACAAATGAATAAGGATTATTTTTATACATTTGGGACAATTAAATACCAAAACCTATTAAAATCAAATTATTTCCTCAATTTTTTTTTGCAATATATATTTAGAGGCAAGAGCGGTATGGAGAGATGGACAAGACAATTTACCCTATATAGGGAGAAGTAATTATCCCTTGTCAATTAGACACTAAATCACTGAGCTACAAGCAGCTGGTGATGCATAACCATCATTATAATTTCAGACTGTTGTATCATTTCTCCTAGTTTTATTTAGCAGTTTTAAAGGCAGAATAACGTGGTTTTATGGCACAAAATTTAGTGAACATGTGGAAATCTAAAAAAAAAAAAGGTAGAAGAAAGGGTACTATAATTTTAAACTGCAATGATGTTATGCACCACCAGCTGTTTGTAGTTCAGTGACTAAGAATATAATTGACAAGAAATAATTACTACATCTCTAAACAGGATGAAGAGTGGTTTTGCTGTGATAAGATTGGAGAACGGCCATATGAGGAAGGACCCAAATGCTTTACAGAAATAATTTTGCCTTTTCCTTCTGTTTAATAGCTTAAACATTTGAGACTAAATTCTGTTCTGGATTGTCTCCATATATCTCCACTGATGTCAATAAGTTTGCCTTGGTGTAATGGAATTTGAAATAGTGAACTGACTTTGCACACATAATTGAAGCAGTCACGATGTATTTGCATGACAGTCTAGTATCATAATCAAATACAGATCTGATGCTGTGTCTGTGCTTATACCAGAGAAGTCATAGAATCACAGAATATGCTGAGTTGGAAGGGACCCACAAGGGTGAATTGTCCAAACACTTCTTGAACTCTGTCAGGCTTGATGCTGTGTCAATACTACGAGAGAAGGATCTATGGCATTGTGTGACAAGCGTTTTTCCCTTTCTACAATTGAAGAGTTTCTGGTTAGTATTTGACAACAAATTTCTCAAGAAAGTCAGACTGTCGTGAAAGGAAAATACCTCTGAATCATCTGACAGCACAGTTTGAATAGTCATGGAACTAAGATCCTAGCATCATTTAAATATTTGGCTAGGTATGTCATTTGGGTATGACATGAAAACCAAAATGAAAAACTTCCCCTGACACTGTCTTGGTTTGAGGAGAAAAAAACCCAAAAATGTTTACCCACAAGCTGGGGAGGGGGCCTCCTCCACAATAATCACGCCACTCTTTATCAAATTTAGAAGAGGAACTTTAATACAAGAAGGAT
>VWZD01013819.1:25792-36108 GCA_013396695.1 Sakesphorus luctuosus | reverse complement strand
CCTGTTTAACAAGTAAGGTAGAGGTAAAAATTTCTGAACTTCTCCAAGAGATATTTATTTGGATATTAACTTTACTAATAACAAAAAATTAGTAGAACCAATTTACTACAGACATCTAAATGATCTTAAGTAAGCAATATCTTAGCAGAAGGACTAGCACAGTGCTCTTTGTGAATTTGTGAAAACCTGAAGATAAAAATAAAGCTGAGATTCTAATATTGATAATGGTAGAATTTAAAGTGGAAAATAATTATTTTAAAGACAGTAATCTCAACTTCATGAGAAAATTAAAACNGACAGTAATCTCAACTTCATGAGAAAATTAAAACAAAAAATAA
Organism: Sakesphorus luctuosus; assembly: GCA_013396695.1. Classification (NCBI taxonomy): domain Eukaryota; kingdom Metazoa; phylum Chordata; class Aves; order Passeriformes; family Thamnophilidae; genus Sakesphorus; species Sakesphorus luctuosus. The sequence goes on along the minus strand of VWZD01013819.1, from coordinate 35,770 downwards.
ATCCTATTGCCTCTCATCCACTGAAATATTTTTCTGAATATAGCAAAGCATAGAGCAAAAATCCTATAAGAAAGCATGATAAATTAATTTTTGGTAGCAGTCTAACAAAAAAGACTACATCTTGTCTATTGATTGTGTAGGAACTATTTGAGAGAATGCTGGGCTGAAGCAGCTTGTATGTCTTCTTAGCTGTATCCTAAGTAGAGATATAAGACAGACTTTTGGATTCTGAGGCTTATAAGGAAAGCTCTACAGAAATTTTTTAAGTGAGATGGAGATACTTTGAGGACTTCAAACATTGTTTAAATACTAGAATAACTTAAAATACTACTAAAAAAATCATATACTTTTTAAAAATACTACTAAAAATTATCGAATTATAATACAGTAATTCTTATGCTAGCATTTCTTAATGTTCACTGTTGGCTATGTAATTCTTGCTAGCAAAATCCAATTTTGTGCCAGACTCTTTAATTCAACTACTCTTCTAACAGAAGTATTAATAATAGCTCGTATGAAATTTGGTTTTACTTCAATTTATGTTAATACAGCCGCCTGTAGTCTCAAAGCAGTGGATAGCATCTGTGAAAGCATTTAATACCACAGCAAGGCTCCAAGTTACAGTAGTTTTATTCTTCAGTAGAGTACAACAAGGTGATAATTGAGTGAGCTTCAGTGCACGTATGAAGAAATGAGATGTCAACAAGATGCATCTTGATGGTATTTTAGTCTTCAAAGGATTTAGCTCTGTCTAAGGAATACACAGGACTAAAAAGCAACTTCATGAATGATAACTCATATATTAAAGAGAAATATTTTCAGGTTTTGAAATTGAATCACAGACATGTTTACCCAGTAGGGAGAAATTTTGCCAATAGACTCTCTCAATTCTTCTCTCAGCATTCAAATAATTTACTTGACTTCTTGTTGAGAAAGTAAGATATAATAATTCATAAGTATCACAAAAAAGTGCATCCACTTTACTCTTTATGTTCTCTCTTAACAGTAAGATTGTCATCTCCTACTCAGTACAAGACACAAAAGAATATAGGCAGAAGCACAAAACCAGATCTGCCCAAACTGAGCAACACTTAACCTGATGCAGAAGGCAGTCTCTACTTTGAGGCCTGGATAATTTAATTCTGTACAAAATAATGAATGAAGAACTGCATTGGATTCTCCTGTGTAACTAACAGGCAGCATTGAAACTGTTCAATCCCCTGCACAAAATTCCAGCTACTAGAACTGAGTAACTGACAACAAGGTTGTCAGTGAGTAAGACTATAATGACTGGAAATTCTGAGGTATGAAAATCCTCTTCTTTCAGAGGTTTGAGTAAGCAGCAAGAAAATAGCAACACCATATAGATTTGGGGAGCAATTCTGAAGACTTCTGTTCTTCAACAAGTCCTCAACAATCTGGACAAAAGTGGACAGAGAACATGTTTAGGACAGGTGGCACTAAACTGGGAGAAGTTAACAAACAGTAGAGTGTCAAGTCATGGATGACTGGGCCAACAGAAACTTGCAAAGTTGATTGAGATATAACAGAATTATAATAATTTAGGCTAGGAACTGACTTATCTAGTGCAAACCCTACCCAACCCCAAGCCTGCAATTTATAGCCAGCATACTGTTGAAGACAAGGCAACTGTACTGTCACTAGAAAAAATGCAAACCACTCAACTGGACTGCACCAGGAAGAGGACAGCAAGCAAAATGAAGATATTGATTTGCTTCATCCACTTGACAACAGTTAAGCCTTACATACAATATTTTGTCCAGCTGTTGGGCCTACAGCTCAAGGAGGACATGAGGAAACTGGAAAAGACTAGACTGAATCATCTCTAAGAATTACTTAAGGGATCTATCCTCCTTTACTCTGGTTGAAGGATTTGCTAAAGGGTCAGTTAATCTAATGGCAGTCTACAAAGACAACATTGACAAACTTTGCTCAGTGGCGGCTGATGTGACACACAGTAAGTCCTAACCAGCAGCCTTGAAGGTTCACAATAGATACTAGGCAATACTTTGCAGTAAGGCAATGCAGCTGTAGAACAGGATTCATTGAGAGGTTGTAAAACTTCATTTCCTGGAGGTTGATATGGGTCAGCTAAGACAGTCATGTCTGACTGCTTAGTGACTGTTCTGCTTTGAGCAGGAGGCTAAACTTGATGACCTCCAGCAGTCCTTTCCAACCATTATAATTAAGGTACTTCAGGAAGGCTACAGAAGGGTGGAAGAAAATACAGCACAGAAAAATGAATATTAAAAACTGATGACCCAAGATTTGTATGTGAATTTTGGACCAGGTCTAAGTAACCCTGTCATACAGAAAAGAAACCCTAAGTGATAGCCAAATGCATGTTTCATCACAAAATTAGGAATGAGAAAGCACATGCAAGAATCATATTAGTTGAAATTAAGGATATTACTAATTTTTCAGTACCACTACTATTCTGTTTCATTTCAAGAACATGATCAAGAAACTTGAATAATTTCAGTTCCCTGGAAGCAATAGTTAATAAAGCATTTCTAGTAAGTTAGAAATGAGCCAGTCCTATTATTAACAGCTCCTGAAAAACAACATTCTGTCATAGCCATCTTCATGATTAGACAAGACTTTCCTAAAAAGTCTAAAGATTAATTGATACAAAACTTTTAGTAACAAAAGAAAGCATTATAGCATTAAAAGAAAAAACTGTATTTGAATTCCAGTTAACTTTATCAAAACTTTGAAATATATAAAGCCAAGCTACCAGATGGAAATTGTGATTATACAACCATAATTGAACAGAGAACTGATGAAATACAAGTATTCCTTTAAAATCAGGCATAACTTCTAAATTTGTTATTGACAGATTCTTAATGTGATGGACTATGCACACCTTAGCAAACAACAGACCTAGTATTAAACATAAAATTCAGAGTTTCCAATTGGATATAGTAATTCAGGAAGCAAATTTGCTAATCCTCTTTTTTCTTTCTATACTGGCCACTGTATTAGGATACCTGACAAATAATGGCTGTAATGAAATATATAATGTAAAAGACTTGTTTTGATAATGGAGCCTCACAGATTTTGAGAACACAAGCTGTGAATTTAAGTTCATTAAAAAAAATCCTTTTTTATTTACACAAAAACATACATTATCTATATCTACAATATTCTTCAGTGTTAATATTACTGTTGTAAATATATAACAACATATGACAGATTTTTTTATTCTTCTTAAACAAAGCTGCCAAATTTTGGTTGTGATTTGCAGAGTACTTTGTTGGAAATTAAATGACCTGCTACATCCTTCTGCACATGTTAAGTTTTTGACCTCTAAAAAAGCAAATTAGGATACCGAAATTCATATGCCTAAATATGAAAGCTATATGACCAAGTTGTTTATCTGTAACATTTTACATAAAATACAAAACAGGCCATCTCTTCGCTGGCACTTTGTTCTGAAACTCAGTGACTTCTCAAGTTAGCAATATTTTTTGTCATTAGAGGTAGAAATAAATCTGTAAACAACATTGACCAGTGGAGGAGACTAAAGTAAAAGAAACAAATTATACTATAGATTTATTTTTTACCATCATTCTAAGTCTTTCATAAAAGAAACATGAAATGTAGAAATTGACAGTAGAAGCAGTTACAGCTACCACAATATCCTTTCCTCCTCCATTACTACTGCCACAGCCAGACTACATAATCTATTCATGTCACCTTCTTAATTGCTACTTTTTCATAAACCTGCATTGCATAAGCCCAGACATCCAGTTACAATAGACTTTTGCATGTTCCTTAAGAGCCCACAAATACTAAAAGGAGCCCACACACAACAAAAAAAATTCTAGTTAAAGAAGCTTAAATGCAGGAGGTCTCCACTCTAGAATATTCTTATTGAAAATAATAAAAGACAGTTGAATAGGATACGGCTTTGTTAGTTTGCAGTTTTGTTGTCCTTGTTTTTTCTAACTTGTGATCTCACTTTGTATCGTCGGTTACACCAAATTTACATCAGTATTTTAGCAATGAAAGTAATGCCTCAGGGGTTTTTTGATTTTTGATTTTTTCAATTTTTATAGATTTTAGAAGTACTTGTAACTGTAGTAAAATGCAGATTTAGTGTGCTAATACTTTTAACAACTTAAGTTCAATGTTTATGTATTCTAACCCTTATCCCATACCAACGCCTAAAATTCCATTAGTTATTTCGACTTCTTTTCAAGGTAGAAAGTTGAATAATATCTTAAGGCCTGTGCTACAAGACATAAAGATAAGCCAATGACCTCGAAGCCAGAAAACTGGAAGACCTCCAAGTACTCCTGCATGCTATGAGGAAGAGAAAGATGATGGAGTCCCACTCTCCCCCAGACTCAAATCCTGATCGGGTCTGCCAAAGGCAGGATAAGGCTGGATCAAAGAGATGTGTAAAGAAAAGATTGGGTGAGCAATATTATAAAACCCATGGAAACCAGGGTTCTGGGACACATTGTCATGTATTCCTGAAGGTCCTAAGCCTAGTCATTAAAGAATCTACCTTTTTATCTTATCCCACATTAACTTGGCTGCTTTCTGGGGTCTCTCGAAGCATAAAAAGACTCAGACCCAATTTCAGTGCAAGTAATGTGTCCTTCTGTTTACAGTTGTGACTTGGGAAGACATGATTTTATACGGCCATTCTATATTCTTTCTTTTTTTAAACTATATTAATATTTGTTGAAGTATACTGATCATGCAACCAGATGATCACTCCAGTAAATTATCATTACATTTCAGTACTTATAAAAATATTATGGAATGAAAGCAGAACATTCTAATTACTTGAAAGCTGAAGGTAGATAAATTCCAACTAGTGAGATGATTTTTTTTAATGGATGAATGACTAAGTCCTTGAAAACCTTAACAAAGTCTTTGGTACCACAGTAGTAAATGTTTCTGGATGGATAAGACTGCATTTCCAAAAACACATGTGCAAACTGAAAAGTAAGTTTCAAATCTGGGACAGTAAATATGAGTGAAAGTCTACTGTTTGTGTCACAGAGCAAATCAATCCAGACATTCACTATGGTCTATGGTAATAACAGACAAAAAAATGTATATGAGTTTTATCCAAGACTAATAAAATTCCAGCAGACATAAGTGGGCTTTAGGCAAGATCACATAGGTAAGTTCAAGACAAAATTGAGAAACAGTCAAAGATTATAAAAATGTGTCAACACTATGCATTGCATTTATTTCAACACAAATAGTCACCCTCTACAGCTATCCATGTAAGGGCAAGAACTTATTTTATCTCAAATTTAGTTTATTATTTATTTATTTATTTAGACTTTTATTTATTTATTTTATACTTACTCGTACAAATTCTTCAGTGGTGAAGTTAAAATAGCCAGCACAGAGATCAGACTACTGCAGTGGCTATGTATTTTAAAGATCCTGAGATCTCTGTCTTCATGTGGATTCAGAAACTCCTGTACAGAACTACAAATTGACCAGAGCATATCTTCAGTGGACATCAAAATTGCTGCAATATCAATTCTTTAGGAAAAAAGAAAAAGGCAAAAATAAAATTACTTAGGACATCTGGATGGTGGCAAATTTTTTAAACAGACCTTTCCTCTCAAAACATAAAATACCTAAACCATAGCATGGACTTTAAATTTCCTCTTCAGTGATACAGAAGTCTACATCCACTACTCTGTAAAAATTCAATACTTACACAGTAAAGTCATTACTGAAAGTACTCAAAAGAAGAAGTTAAAAAACTTGAAAACTTGGAAATGTCCTTTTCCAAAGACAATATCACTAGGTAAGAACAATTTATTTTCTAAACTACAAGTCAATACATTCTTTAGTTCATGATAACATACCATTAGAGTGTCCATACTATTTTCATATCATGCTTGACCAAAAAAGTAATGACAAAAGAACTTCAATTTGCAAAACTATATCTACCATACAAAATATTACAACACGGAACATTTTGATGTCAGTAGTCTGCTGCCTACTGGTATTGGCTGGCAGAGCATCATGGGTCATTGGTCTGAACAATAGCAAGAACCCAAACTACAACAACGTAATCTTACAAGACTATGCTGACACGCAACACGTGGATAACATAAAATACATGGGATGCATGACGTTGGACTGAAAAAAGGAATCAAGTATCTAAAAGCCAATAAATGTACATGTGATCATCTGCTTTTAAAGGATCATCTTGTATTTTAAAAAGCTAGGCAAACATACATGTACAGATGCATTACAGATCAGTTCTCTCTAACAACCACTGGAAAAAAAGATAACCCCCACAAACTACAGCATTACAAAAAAATACGCAAAACCTCTGTGATAAAAATATATTGCATTATACCGAGTAAATTGCTGCTTTCATTTGTTCATGACTGGATAGTTCAATTTAGTTAGTGAAAAATTCAAGAATCACCTTATTGAATGAAATGGCTTTTCTACAAAATGACAACGTAAAAAGTTTTCCTGGTTTAGTATTTTGAAGCAAACTAATACAGAATTGACCACTACTACATTTAAGATATATTGTATTTTTCATGTTTCAGGGCATTTTCTTCCCTGAAACATTTCCAGGAAAGTTTCCAGGAAACCTCTCAGTACTAAAAGATATAGAGGAGCCTGATCACAGTAAATTAGTGCAGAAACAGGGCACACAAACAGGTATTTTTATATGTAAAATAAAACTTTGGGTTTTCCTACCCATTCTAAGAAGTTGATCTTGTGCAAGTTACTTGAGCTTTCACAAAAACACAGAATCACAGAACATGCTGAGTTGGAAGGAACCCACAAGGATCATCGAGTCCAATTCTTAGCCCTGCATCTATTCCCAAGTCACACCATATGCCCAACAGTATCACTCAAATGCTTCTTGAACTTTGGCAAGCTTGGTGCTGTGACCACTTCCCTAGGGAGCCTGTTCCATCATTGCCCAACCACCCTGTGGGGGAAAAACCTCTTTCTAATATCTAACCTACACCTCCCCTGACACAACTTCAGGCCATTCTTTGGGTCCTGTCACTACTCACAAGGAAGTTGTAACTGCAGTGAGGTCTCCCCTCAGTCTCCTCCAGGCTGAACACACCAAGTCACCTCAGCTGCTCCTCATATGGTTTTCCCTCAAGGCCCTTCACCACCTGCTTTGCCATCATTTTGATGCTCCCTAATAGCTTCATATATTTCTTATATTGCTGTGCCCAAAACTGCACACAATATTCAAGGTGAGGCCATCCCGGTGCAAAGCAGAGTGGGACAATCCCCTCCCCAGTGATGCTTTGCCCAGTGTCCGCCAGGACACAGTTGGCCCTCCTCGCTGCCAGGGCACTGCTGACTCATATTCAGCTTGCCGTCGACCAGGACCACCAGGTCCCTTTCCACAGAACTGCTTTCCAGTATCTCATTCCCCAGTTTGTACATACATCCCGATCTCACATGCAGAATCCAGCACTTTGCCGTGCTGAACTTCATGTGGTTGATGATTGCCCAGTGCTCCAATTTGTTGAGGCCTTTCTGCAGGGCCTCCCTGCCTTCAAGAGAGTTAACAGCTCCTCCCAGTTTTGTGTCATCAGCAAACTAGTTTAGTCTCCCTTCCAATCCTGCATCCAAGTACTTTATGAAGATGTTGAAGAGTACAGGGCCCAAGAAGGAGCCCTGTGGAATCCCATTAGTGAGAGGTAGCCAGTCTGATGTTACCTTTCATGACAATACAACTTTTCACAATAAAACTTCAGATGACAGCATGTAACTCAGCTCACATAGAATATATATCTGCTGAGTATCTCTAACTCAATAAAAACTCTTCTCAGTGGTGCCACGCAACACGGTAAGAGGCAACAGGCAGAAACTGATGCACAGAAAGTTCCACCTGAATACGAGGAAGAACTTTACTATGTGTGTGATGACACACTGGAACAGACTGCTTAGAGAGGTTGTGGACTCTCCCTTACTGGACATATTAAGGAACTGCCTGGATAATATCCTGTCCACTGTGCTCTACGAAGACCCTGCTTGTGCAGGGAGGTTGGACCAGATGACTCACTGTGGTCTCTTTCAGCCTTATCAATTCTGTGATTCTGTGTCATTCTGTTATGAGAAGTACACCCATTTATGCGGTAAAACAAGACATTGAATGAAAGGACAAGGTAGGATAAGCTTCCACCTGCTTATCCTACCTTGGAGACATCTGCTTTAGTGTTTCTTAAAAATACCCTCCTCTCTGGCAAAACATAAAAATCCCAACACAAGGAACTTCAGCTTCTTATTTCCTAAAATGACAGGAGAAGAATAGTCTCTTTCTCCTCTCTGCTTCTGCACCGATGGTGTCATTCTGGCAAATATTTTGACATGACCTTGTAGCTCTTTCACTTGAAAAGCCTTATGAATACATGAATTGTACTGAAATCATCTTGATGAATCAACAGCTTGATTTCTAATACTGATGTTGCCAATTCTGCTCACATTTTTGGTGGTATTACCAGTCCTCAATGCATTTTCATTGTGAATCTTTCAAATCAATCGAGCAGATCATAGAACAATTTCACCAAGAGCTGAAAGAGGTCTTTGATTCTGCCCCATTTATGATATGACTACCAAAAATATTTAACTATACAAAATATATTTAATTAAAATGAATATCAAAATGCATAAATTTGGTCTATGCCCGCTGCTGTGTTTATTAACATTTAAATCTGAATCAAAGCAGTGCATAACAGAAAACTAACATTTACATCCATTAAAACTGTGCCTTAAATATACAACACCATTACCTGATTTGAGGTGTTCTCTTGTAACTGGGACACACCTGACAATATCTGGAGGACAGAATATCCAAAGATTGCTCTAGTATATCTGCAAGAATCTCCTGGGCTGTCTTTGGAGGTAGAATAGTGCATAGATCATGATGAAGAGCACAGCAGAAGTAATACCACATCTGGACAGAGAATGAGCATCTTTCCCCCTAGCAAAACCACCACACATTAAATAATAAAAACACACCTTCCAAATGTCAGTTTAATTCCTAATAATTTAAGTCTAATTAAATTAGTCTGAAAGGAAATAGCTCAAGAGTTTCAGGAACATGATAATCAAAAAATAGTTCTTGACAAGATGTGAAACATCTTTATTTGCAAGGAAACACACGTTGCGTTTCAGTCGCAAAATTACAATTCTGCTACAAAACCAAGCCACAACATTTGACCTCTCTACTCATTAGAATAGTCATAGAAATTTAATGTAACAAGTTTCTTTGTCTGCAAAGTATGTATTTAATTTACTTAAGCATATGTATTTATCCAGATTCATAAATGGTATGCATAACCGTGATTATGAAACTTTGGTGATGTATAATGGATATGCAATAAGAACAGAAAGAAAGAACAACTGAACTATTAAACTAGTAAGAGATATCCAGAAATTTTCAGTAAGATATTTTTACACCTTATAATGGTAATTGACTGAAATCGAACACTTTCTGTGAAGGAATCAGCATTGGTATTAATATTGCTGTGTTTATACAGAACTACCCCCTTAAGACACAGAAATAAATACAGAGGAGTCAAAAACACAGCAGTTAATCCACAATATATCTAAAAAGTAGAAAATATAACTTACATTTAAATATTTCAACCAATGCCTATTGAGAAAATAGCATTATGATGAAGCTGTGAGAAGACAGACTGCAATTTCCACTTCCCACATTCCAAAGGAACAGAGAAATAATTTAAGAATTTGTTGATATTTTAGCATCATCGGAAATAACCTCATGATTTTTAAAACACTTTCAGACTTTGACAGGCATTCTTTAATAGTAAAAATCCAAAATAATCTGGCTTCTTTTTGAATACACTGCATAAGCATATTATTGGATGTCATAGTTATTTTGTCTTTCTCTGCAATTATATTTGAAGTGCATTTTGTATTAGAAAGTGGTAAATTATGCCAAGATAAAAAAGTACC
>VWZD01013814.1:55249-105884 GCA_013396695.1 Sakesphorus luctuosus | reverse complement strand
TATATATATATAATTATCCTTCTCGTATCCATTTTCTGATTAAAGTTCCTTTTCTTAAATTTGATAAAGAGTGGCATGATTACTGTGGAGGAAACCCCCTCTGCCGCTTGTGGGTAAACATTTTGTTTTTTCCCCTCAAACCTAGACAACCCCTGCTGCGGCCCCTGGCTGTGCTGAAAGACTGCAGATCAAACAACAACTCGAGTGGGGGTCGCCTGAGGACCACGTGACAGCAAACTTAGAGAAAAACAATACACAGGCCTGGGATGGCCCCTGGGAAGGCTTTTGCTGTTTCCTCAATCAGGATTGGACTCTGTATATTGACAGCAGCCTTTAACCTATGAGATGGCTTGGAGAGATGCGTGACGCGCACGGGGCGTGGTTATTCGGGTTTAAATATGTTGAGTAATTTGAATAAAGCTGGATTTCGGTTTCGCCATCATATTGATGTGGTTGAGTCCCACTGGTGGTCTGCAGCAAACCCCTTAGAATCTCACTGCAAAGTTCTCTTTCTTTTCATTTCAAATTGCATTGTCTACAATCACAAATGGTGCAAAATACTCTGGATTTTAATCCACATCTTTGTATGAAGTTAATATTTACAAGTCTTAGATACTCCTAATCCTTGTGGCTGTCTTTGTAGCAGCAAATAAATCATCCAACCAGATGATGTTGGATGTGATGCTGAAGGAGGGGCTTGCCTGTTGCAGTGCTGGGCTTCAGAGGTATAATTGACTTGAAGGCATTTCCTAATGTAATTAATCTGTGTTTTCTGTAGGAAAATAGCTTCCCTGAATGTTCTGTTTTGAAACTAGTGCTCATAAAATTAGAATTGCTTCAACTTCTGTGAGCGAATTTGTTGGAAATCCTGGCAAAAGAAAAGATTTGCATCTTAAAGCATTGTAGACTCATTAAAATTCTTCCCATGGATAATTACAGAAACCTGAATGAAAAGAGAAGTTGAACAGTAAGCGGCTCACAGGCACTGCGACATTTCGAGCATGTTAAAATCAGAGAGAAGCAGCTTTTGTGGCAGCAGTCTCCTCCTCTTGAACTGGGGGTTGTTTTTTAACAAATAACCAGCTCCTGTTGGTTTCCTCAGTGCTCCAAGAGGCTTATTTATTTATGCCTGAGCCCCACAGTTGTGCCCAGAGCTGTGAGCAGGGTCTGTCAGCATGTCTGGCACTGCAGGGGCTCTCCCAAAGCAGCCACAGGATGGGAATGCACTCAGGGGTTCAAGAGGCCTGGAAAATGGGTAAAGTAGACTGAGCTTTTATTTTAACCAACTAATCTACCAGTTTTTCACAACTTGAGTTTGTCTTGGACTGCAGCAAGAACTTTGTTTCATGCTGTCTCTAGTGCAGGGTGAGGTGTCTCTGATTCTAAATAGCTTTATTCTCCTGTGCTAACTTCTGCTTTGACGTTAGATCTAATGGCATCAGTCAGTATGGACCATGTTGTATCCTTTTGGCACATGTAATGTTTATTTTATGGCACAGAGAGGGCTCAGCAGCAGTTTGTGTGCAGCAGTTCTGGGAGGTGTGTTCAGCTCCAGGGGCTCAGAGGCTCCCAGTGGCTGAAAATGTTTTAGACAGTCAGAATATTCGGTGGTCAGTGGCTTTTCTACCCTGTGGTGACATCCCAGGCACTCTCAAACACCAGCAAATAGTGAGGTCCAGGCAGTCAGGAGGAAAAAGCCCACACAGTCCGTGCTCCTGTGCCGTCCCTTCGTGTGTCTCATGGTCAGAGCAGCACTGAAGGCTCTGGGAGTTCAGTGGTGGTTTCTCTACATGACCTACAATGCACACAATCTCCTTTGGATGGGCTTTAAAAATACCCTCCCCGCAGCTATGGAAGGAGGTCTCTTCCCCTCTGGATCTTGGGGAGGGATCCTCAGGTGACAATGGATCCTTGTGATGGAGCATCTCCTTCCCATCAAAGGCAACAGAGCTCAGCCAGGCAGCCCTTCTCTCAGAGGCAGGAGTGGGGAACTGAATTGTAGAACAGTTTGTTTTAATGTTTATATTACCTTTTACATGTGAAATAATCCTCCTGGCTGCTGTCTGCTTTCTGTCCTGGGCAGCACAAAAGGAAAATGTTCTTCTTCCTGTTGCTGCCACTGGAATGGTGTCTGCTGTTGGAGAAAGCTGCCCATCTCCAGAGTGCCTGGAAATACTGATTTTAAAAACAGAACAAGAACTCTGATTGTTCTATATTCTGATTGTTCTGTTTTAAAAATGGAACAGATTCTGATTGTTAGAAGCTTGTCAGTCTTGCTGAGTACTAATGATTCATTCCCAAAAACTGAACTGTTGTATGATACTTACTCTTCTGTTAACCTAAATCTAACTTCACATTTGTTTAGGCAACAACTTGCATATTATATCTCCTGGAAGATTTGCTTGACCCTTTCAGGTGAAGAATTGTTGGGATCATTTCCCTCATAATGGTTTCCTCTGTTCTGGGCTTTGTAATCCTGGATAAGAACCATAAGGAGCAATGCAAAGCCTTAAGGTTTTTGGAATAGGAAGAAGTTAAGAAATCTTTGAAAACTTTTGAATGTGTTGTTGTTGCTTCTGGAATCCTTATGCAGTTACTACTGGAATTGTCATTTTTTTTTTAATCTGTCCAGCTTTGTTTAATCATAAACCATTCTTCGACTTGTGATCAGAATAGATAAATGTACCCTCTGACTTGTGAAAGTTGGGAGCTTGCTAAATTAGTAACAATGCCTCTGTTTAGTCCATGCATACTTCTATTTGTGACATGCTTCAGGAAAAAAAAGCTTCTGTATTTTCTTTGCTAAAAAAAAAAAAGCCAGAGGACATATCTACAGTGGTTTGCATTCACTGCAAACAGGAAGTTTCAACTTCCTGTATTAGAAAGGTGTTTAACATTTGGGTTGTTATTTCACTGACACCAGAACTCCAAATAGTTTTGATGTATTCAACTCCTGTGTTATCTTTTTGAGGAAGTCAGGGCATGTTGTCCTGTTAAACAGTGTTGGTTATTACCTGGTGTGGTTTGAAGTGAGGTGACAAGCTCAGATCCCTCTTCTGGAGTGCTGGAAGGAGGATCTCAGGTAGAAAGGACTAGACAAGGAGAATAAGATCCCAGCAAACTGGAAAGAGTTAAAAAAGACCTTTTATGAGGCTGAAAATGAATCAATGTGACCCAAAAACTGAGTGAGAGATGAAATAATGAGCCCTGTGTGACCTCCCTTTGCTGCTCTCCCTGCACACAGCCAGCCAGAGCAGCTAGGGAAGGTTTCCCCTCCAGGTCTGGGATTTGCTGGGTAGGGCAGAACAGAGCCAGAAAATCCATCCCAAGGTCAGGGAAGGGTTTTAGCACACTCCCAACTCTGAATAGAGCCTTTCTGGGGCATAGAAAAGGCTGGGTTATTGTTCATTGCTTCCCATTCAGCCCCAGAGTTCCCAGCTCTTCCTGAAACTGGTCTGGCACCAAAATAACTGACCTGATTTTTGAGGGTATTTATTCTTAACAGGGGAAAAAATCTTCTAGTTCTAGATTTTCCAAACAAAAATATTTATTCTTAACAGAGGAAAAAATATTTTAGTTCTAATTTTTGCAAGCAAAGATCATCTACTAGAAGGTGTGTGCCCACTGTGTTGTATGGTAAAAGAGGTCTGAAAAAGCTGCTTTCTCTCCTACTTTGTTCTTTATTAAGCATTTGGCTTTTAGATGTACTTTGGGAGAGAAGTTGTTGTCTGAGTAGTTTGAGCCAGACTGGCTTCCTGGGCACTGTGGAAAGCATTGTGGGCTCAGCTTTTTGCAGGAGTAGGGACATATCTGGGCTGATCCTTGGCCCCTTTTTCAGTCTCATGAGGGCAGGAGAACCAATTAGCAGCTACATCTAACCTGTTCTTCGAGGGCAAAGGGAAATTTTAAATAGAATTAATAAGGAGTGTATTACAATATTGCCCTCCTTTGAACAGAGGAGTAACTAGTAAATAAAATGACCAGCCATAATCAGCAAAGTCCTGTGAAGGACCACAAGGGCCTCCTGTGGTTCTCTACTTTAGTCCTTTATTATAGGAAGAATTTTAAATGTCATGGAAAATGAGGGTTTAAAGAACTGCTGTGGTGTGTCATTGCTCTGGGGTTTTCCCCTTGTGCTGTAAACAGTGAGGAGACATCTCCATCCTGTCTCAGGTCCCACCTGAGAGCTCCTCAGAGTCAGAGGGGCAGGATTTCCTTGGCTGTGTCTGTGCTGGTCACAGACTTCTGCTGAGCTGTCAAAGCTGTGGGGCTGCTCAAGTCAGAGTGACTTTATTGCCTTTATTGACTTTATTGGGAAGGGGGTTTTCATGCATGGGATCCAGATGAAGATATTTAGTTTCTGAAGTTTCTATGCAAAGTGCCACAAGCATTACAGTGTTCAGAGGTACCCACAGGTAATTTAAGCCATTGCTTTTTGCTGCCAGAAGAGTTGTCAGGTGAATACTTAATACATCTTGAATTCAAATGCCACAATGAGCTGTTGAAAATGTGCAACAGCCAATGCAAAGTTCCTGACAATGTGCAGATGTGGACCCCAAACACGCTCCCAGAGCAGCTCTGGGGTGGAGCAAGGCTGGTGGAATGGATGGACCTGGGCTGGCCTGGAGTAGCTGCAACAAAAGCTCAGAGGGGAAAAAAATTCTCATTGTTGGAATAGAGGTAAACACTGAAGGCACTTGTCACCAACAATGGAACAACCCAAGATGGACACTGAGTGGAAGAAGGATGTTTTATCATCCTCTTTATTGCGGATTACTTCAATAATCAAACAAACAAGCTGTGGAAGTTTGGAAAAGGAATTCACCAGGTCATCCTCAGGAGAAGCCAACAGTGAAAGATTAAAACAAAATGCATTGAAAAGTTCTGTCTTGGGAAAATGCATGATTTACACTTCAGCCTATTTTTTGTGTATTAAATAAGATGAATAGCTTGGAAAGCCACTTCAACAAAAGTGTTTGAGGAAGAAAGTACTTGTGCAAATGGGGATCTGCACACTGAGATAAACACCTGAAATAAACACCTGTGTCTTACAAAACACTTCCTTGGGCATGGCAAGCAGAGAAAGGAGTTGAATTATGAGGTGCAGTCTGTGTGATGAGGGGTATGAAGTAATGGCCACTGCAGCTAAAGGGGATTGCTCCTTGGAGAAGGCCTATAAGGGACAGGGAAATGCTGGGCACTGAGCAGACTGTGGGCCTGAGCATCTCCTTGTTGTTGGAGATGTTCTTGTTGCAGACAATCTGAAGTCATTTATTTTGAAGAGACAAAAGCACCAAAGTCCTGCAGTTGTTTTATAATGAAAGCTTTGGAAGTTAAGGGGACCTGAGCTGCAGTGACATGGCTGAGCACAGCCAGAGCTGTGTACCTTGAACATACTGTCCTTCTAAAATTGGGCATCTCATAAACCTCAGCTTGTCTGATAATGTACATTATGGATTCAGTGTCTTCAACAGGGAATATTTCGCATCCATCAAACCAGAATAAAGATAATTAATGAATTAAGATGTTTGCACAACATGATGAGCTCACCCATGTGGTACAGCAGTATCCAGGAGCAGGGTGGGAGTGGAGAAGCTGTGTAATGGGAGAAGGCTCTGCAGGGAAATACCAGGAGAGGGAGGAGGAGATGGTATCTGCATCCCCAGTCCAGGCAGCAGAGCTCTGGAAGCTGAGTGTGGCTCCTGGGTGAGTGCTTAGTCTGAGCTACGGACTGGTTTAATTGCAAAAAATATTTGAAGTTGTCTTTGTGAGCAGCTGTGAATGGGATTTCCAGGCTTAGAAGTCCTTTGACTTGCTATATGTGTGTAAAGGGTTGTGAGTAACTGCCCTGAAGTCTAAAGGAATCCATTGTCCTGGATAATATATTAGCAATTTACATACAAAGTTATTTGATAAATGGCTTGGTTTTGCAAGTTTAAGGCCAGCTGGTTTATTTCTTAAAAATTTAATAAGCCCTGGTGAAAACATTGACAAAGTTACAGGAGTTGAACAACAGTGATAAGGAGTAGGAATACAAAAAGAATCTGAGCTGTCTTTTTATTTGCCATTACACATAATTTGTTTAATGAAGAGCTTCCCCTCAAATCTCATGATAACGTGAGTGGTGCTTAACAGTGTTCATATTCTCTTGATTCAGTTCATGATACTGGAAATGACTCTGCACAATCAAGGCCAAAATGTATCATCCCCTACAACACAAATTTTGTAGTTTTTGAATTTGGGAGAAAAGTTTGTAACCTGATTATACAGGACAACCACGAGCAGTGCATCCTGCAAGGCTTATTCAAGTGAGAACCTCTGTAAAACATTTTCTCCATAAAAAACATCAGTTTATTATCACATTAAAGACTGACTTCATAGATTCTTCTCTCTTTTACTGTTAATATTTTCACAAGATTTTACTATGAGGAAAGAATTTAGAGGACAGCAAATATCTCACTGTACTTGACCTGGAGTATGAGATGTAAGCAGAAATTCTGATTCCCAGAAAAAGAAACACAGAGCCCGTGGAAGGAAAAGTCTAATTCCAAATTCCCTTAAAACAATCAAAAACCCCTGTGGAAATCAGTATCTCAGTAAGCAGTGCCATTAATCACTCAGCATCACTGTGGTCACAGAACAAGCAGTTTCCTGGGGTGTCATTAGCAGAAGAGCACTGCGTTTTACAATGATAAAAGTGCAGAGATTTACCTGTGGCTTTTAGTACATTTAGTTACAACAAGAAATGTTACTGTATTAATTGGTTGCTATCAAATACACTTGGATAAAACAGTAATTGTTGTGCACAATCCAGGCAGAGGTGAGGTCCTGTTTGCCAGAGTGGTACCTTGGAATTAAACCCCAAATTACACCAGGAGATGCTCTGCTTGGAAACTCACCCCCTGCCAATGGAGTTACATAGAAATAGGCTTTGTTTGGTTCCAGCTGCTCAAGGGTTGGTAACATGATCTCAGCTTGTTTTAATTGACTTGTTCCAGTGACCTCTACTCTTAAATCCTCTCTGTGTGCGGTTTGTGCAGCTTTCTGCGTGTTACTTTTGGAATTGTAGACTTTCAATGCAAAAATCAGATGTGGAAAATCCACTTTTCAACTAGTTGTTGGATTTTGGAAGATGCTGACCCCTGCACACTAACACTGAATAACTTACGCATGTCCCAGTTCAGCAGGTGGGACCAGTTTATCCCTCTGTGGGTGTGACCAAAGCTGGGCATTCTACACCCTCTATCCCATTTCCCAGGAACTGGTAACAATGGACCATTGGCAGCAGCTGCCCAGGGCACACCTGACCCCTCAGCATGCAAGCTGGCTGGGAAAGAAGCCTGGGAGAGGAGCTGGGAGAACTCCCCTCTGGGGAGTCCTTGGCACCTCCACACCCACCTGAGGGCTCAGCTCTGCTCAGGGGCCAGCAAGGATTCCAAAATCCCCCCTGACTGCCAGAGTCAGATCCCCCAGTGTGGAACTCCCTGCCCTGGGGGAGGGACTGGGGGCTCCCACCTGCACCTGAGGGGAGAGAATCTTGGGGTCTGGGGACTTGGGGATCCACTGATTGGATCCAGAGGAGGAGCAGAACCTGGACAGGAGGAGCCCACCACTCTCCACCAGACTGTGATGTCATCTGCACCAACAGGTTCTAGTTCTGGGTTTTGTGGGTTAAACCCAATTTCTCTTTGTGTCATTGTATTTATTGTAATATTTTTATTAAATTGTAACTCTGATTTATAATCTCTTTTGTGTTGGGTTTGTTTCTCCTGCTGGTTTACCTTCAAACCAGCACAATGCAGAACCTTGGTGGTAATAAAATCTTTAGGAGCCCAAGTGCAGGTTTCCAGAGAATTCTGGCTGTGCTGAGCCATCCCAGCTCTCTGCAGTGCATCCCCTCCTGGCGCTCAGTGAGCCCCTGGCCAGGCAGCACCTCTGAATTCTGTTCAGTTCAGTCTTCCTTGAGCAGTTCCAGACAAGAGAACCATTCCTGAAGCTTCCTTTCACTTTGAAAGGAATAACTCGCAACAGAAGGTAGAAGGAAAGACGTCAAAAACACTTTCACTCAGAATGGAAGGGATTTCTGAATACACACTGAAATTGTTGTTGGAAGAGAAATTTCTTAATTGTACTTTCAGGCCAAAAAAAAAAAAAACTGAAACCCCACTCTCAGATGGACTCCTTAATCCATGGAAGGAGGTTCCAACTCCACTGTTTCCAGCAGTAACACTCACAAACTGGGTGTGTAGAGCTGCTCATTCGACTTTTGCTCATGGAAGCTGTGCTGGTTTAGAGGTAAACCAGCAGAAGAAATGAGCTCAACATGAGAGAGATTGTAAGTCAGAGCTACAATTTAATAATAATACCACAGTAAATACACTGACACAAAGGGAAATTGCTTCCAACTCCCAAAACCCAGCTGTATAACCCAGTGCCCTGGGGTACAAACCCAAAGGGGTTTGTTAGCCCTTGTGCTGAGACCCGTGTGGCTTCCCCAAGTCCAAAGCAAAAAGAAATGAAAAAACCTGTTGGTGCAGGTGATGGCTGTAGTCTCGTCGAGAGTGGTGGTCTCCTCCTGTCGAGGTCCTGCTGCTCCTCTGGATCCGACGAGAGGTTCCTGAGGTCTTCTTACCTACCCCTTTTTGTACCTTCAGGGAGCATCCAGTCCCTCCCCTGGGGCGGGGACTCACACAATGGGTGATTAACTCTGTGAGTCATGGGCTATTTTTGGACTGTTGATGGCCCATTAGCACCTACGCCCCCTCAGGCTGGGAGTGGAGGTGCTAACGACTCCCTGGGAAGCTGCTGCACATGGGCCATTGACCTTGGGAATGAATAGAGGGGGTAGAATACATAGCTTTGATCACCCCCACACAGTGACAACTGGTCCCACCTGCTGAACTAGGACAGAAGCATTACCAGAGAGTCCAGAAATTCAGACTTGTTGGTTGGTTATTTTTCTATAAAGGCAACAAAATATAAACTGAACCAGTATCCTATAGCAGCTGAGACTAAAGCAAAGTAAAGAGAGATTAATCTGGGAAAAGTCTCTAATGATGTTTATTAAAGTTTTGAGTAGCCTCAAAGGAGGCTCTTCTGGTGCATCACTACAGGGCTCTTTTCTACTGGAGGCTTTTTTGCTATTTGTTTTCCTCAAAAGTAATATTCAGTTATCTTTAGACTTTGTTTTATTTGTTTTGTACAAAAATAAAAATTTTTAAAGCTTTATTGTTCAAGAGATATTTAAAGGAAAAGATTCCACTGGATTTCTAAACATCAAATGTAGTTTTTCTTTAAAATAGGGAAAATTCCAGAACTATCGAGTGTTTTCACAGGGCAGACAAAACATGTTTTGAAGCTTTTTCAGATGGTTGGGTTTCGTTTTATTCCCAAATATGACTTACTGCTCTGTCCCTCTCCCTTTGCAATCCCACTCATTGTCACCAGCCCATGCCAGACACAGGTTTACCTTTCAGAAGGCACTGAATATATTAAAATACTTCTATATTTAAATTACTCAGTTTCTCATCAACATGAAGAAAGGAACTGAGATGGTCACTTCTGATGGGGAAGGAGTTATAGAGCCTGCTGAATTATTGTAAAAGGCACCTGGCTTGGTTAAGGCATTTTTAAACAATGATTTCATTGTGAGTAACAATAATAACTTCTAAGAATGTTCCACATTCAAGTATTCTACAAGTGTAGTTGTTAATACAAGATAGGAAATAGTGCCTGATGTGGTGTTTGGTCCTCCTGTTTGTACCTGACACTGCTGGGTAAAAATCTGCTTTTGAAGTTGTTATTTATTTCAAAGCTGGGAAGGGCATAATTTCAACTTTCTTTTCCTACATTTTGAGTTAATTTATTGCACTGTGGAGGGGAAGGACTTTCTGAGCTTCACTCAGGACTCTTCTGTCAAGAGGAATTAAGGAAATCCTGACTTGTTCTTGGCCTCTAAAGGCTGCTGTTTCCCACCACTTGGTCTGTGAAATGAACTCAATTAAAAATGAATGAATGAATATTCTGCAGTGCATTGCTATATGCAGTCAGACATTTCTAAATGCTTAGTTATTGTTTAGAGATTTTGCTCATGTAATTCCCTTTAGTCTGTCTCAGACGTTTTGGGTTGGAATTTGTCTGTGCTTTAAACTTGATCTGTTTACTTTAAGCCAAGAAAAGTGAATGTCCTCCCTGTGTTCACGATAATTGGTTGTGTTGGTGAAGTTTTTGAGAAACTTCATTATTATTATTATGATTAGGAACTAAACTTCCTTCTCTTCTTAGCTTTAAAAAAGCACCCCAAAATCTTCCTGACCTCAGAGCATCAACAGACCCCAACAGCGACCCCCTCCAGGGTGCTGTGGCATCAGTGCAGTGCCAGGCTGGGCAGGGTGAACATCAATACTCTTCCCACCTGTAGGGTTCAGAGTTAGTGCCTCCCTCTGGAGAAGTCCCTGATGTTGAAACCACAAGTATGAAATAAAGAATATCAACCTTAGAGTGAAGGCATTTCCCTGTTTAACTGGGGATAGTGGAGTTTAGTAGACCCCAGATGTTCTTGGTACCTCTGAGTTTTCTCTTTTTACCTCTTTGCATTTCCTGGTGCTTAAAAGATGCACAAGATGTGGTTTTGTTTCCACTTCAAAATATTGTATGCTGATTGTATTGGACCCTACTAGTGCTCCTGGAGAAGGTTTTAATGGTTTTATTTTCTTTTAGAACCTTTCCAGATGCACAGACTGTCTGCAGAGAGGCCCAGAATGGGGGCACAGATCCAGCAGGGGAGCACATGGCAGGTGAGCCTTGGAAATCTGAGCTGTGCTTTGAATTTCTTTTTCTTTTAATGTAATTTTTATTTCTATTCTAGCAGGTTATGACTGGCAACTTTGCAGGGCTGGGATGAGGAGAAACAAAAAGAGAGAAAGTAAAGCTGAAGTGAGCCAGAGCAGCTGAAAAATTTCCTGTAAATCTGCACAGATTCAGTAGTTCCTCCCAGTTTGTGTCTGTATTTGAGACAGTGACTAGATAAAACTGAAAAATAGCCTGATCTCATTACAGATCATCCACATTGTGGTGTTGCCTTTGGTATCTCAGCCCGTTCCCAGCTGGCACCTGTGGAGGGTTGGTTGGACAGTGCCATTATTGAAGGCTTTGGAGCAGCTCTGTGCTTTGGTGCATCACAGCAGGTGCCTCCTCCTGGCATTGGAACCCATTGCAGTGATGAATGACCTACCTAAATTTAGGTGTGACCCAGCACACCTAAATGTGCTGCTGTGGGGCTTGAAGGAGGGCTGTCGTGACTTTCTGATGCCCTTTGGAAGGTTTGCAGTCCTGGGAGAGCTCCCTGGTGCCTTGGTGAGCCTTCTGGTGGTACCTAAATGTGCTCATTTAAACAGAATATTTGTTCTCAGAGGCAACTGGAGCAAAGACTACGGAGATATCACATCTGTGTGGGAATGTCTGATGTAGACTTTATACACATGTATCAATATGGATATATCTTTATTGTTTAAAAGGCAGTTCTCTGATAGACAGCAGGGTTCTTTCTAAGAATTGAACTGACAGCCATGAGCTTTTTGCTCTTTCAGTAAGAAGAAACAAGTTTGGATGGATAAAGACAATAACTAACTTCTGTGTTCACATTTTCAGGGTATTTTATTGAGCTGTTGGAGGCACACAGTCTATATTTGGATTATTATGGGATTCTGCAGGGTCCTTGTGTGCTCCTGAAGGCTCTGACCTATTTTTCTGAGCATTTATCTGGGGCTCTGGTTGCTGCTGTCAGCCACTACCCTGCGTTTCTCCCTGAGCTTGCTGCTGGCTGCAGGTTAGAGGTGTATGCAGGGCACCTGTGCCCAGGAGGGAATGCCCATGCCACCCTGCCACTGCTGCACAGCTGCCCACAACCTCTGCCACAGGGGTGAGGGACAGTGAGGGGACAAGCCAGTCCAGATGCTCCCTCATCATTCTCCTGCCAACACAAGTCACACCTCACCCACTCTAATGAAGTTCCTGTATTGGTGGGTAGATTTGCTTCTGAATGATGAATCAGGAGCTTACCATTGTAAGACTTTGACCTTTATTTGACTTTGAGAATCTGTGGCACTGCTTGTTACCCATTTAAGTGAGGAGCAGTGTTTGCCTTGGAAGCATCACACTGCTCTGCAGATGCTGAGTGGTGAAGTGAGGGCTGAATCCCGACAACTCCTCCCAAAAAGTCTTTATGAGAAGGGGGTTCAGGGTCCAGTTCAGTGGGTCTGCAGTATATGTAAAGACAAAAGGAGATCCTGATGTTTTCTGCTTGTGCAGAAATATCTTTCTCACTTTATAACTGACACATTCTGCAATTTCAGGAGTAAATTTGTTTAATGGGCAACACAGATTGTTCTGGAATTCTTTCCCATTCCTTTCCACCAATGTGTAGAAGCTCATTTGGGGGTTTCCAATGCATGTGGAAATTCAGAGTACCCTTACTCTTGGCAGCAAGGGTTGCATTGACTTAAAACCAGCGTGACATTGAAAGAGAAGTCATTCATGCTGGCTTTATACTGATGGAATCACAACACTATTTAGGTTGGAAAAGACCACTGGATGGCAACTGGTCCATCTCTCTGCTCATAGGAGAGCTTGTGGTTTTGTTCAGCTGTGTTTTGAAAACCTCTAGAGATGGGAATTCCACAGCATCTCAGTCCTTTAGGCTGAGTCACCTACATTGTGGAAGAACTTTTCTTAATCCTTGGGAATTTTCCTTCCTGCAGCTCATGTCTGTCAGGTCATGTCTGTCAGGTTGTGTCCATCAGGTCATGATGTCCATCAGCTCGTGTCCCTCAGCTCATGTCCACCAACTCGTGTCCCTCAGCTCATGTCCTCAGCTCATGTCCACCAACTCGTGCCCATCAGCTCATGTCCCTCAGCTCATGTCCCTCAGCTCATGTCCCTCAGCTCGTGTCCTTCAGTTCGTGTCCCTCAGCTCGTGCCCATCAGCTCGTGCCCATCAGCTCGTGTCCATCGCCTCCTGTCCTTTGGGATGTCTCAAAAGGATCTGCTTTCCTTGCAGCCCCTGCTTTGGTCTGTGGCAGACAGCAGGTAGATTCATTCTTCACCTTCTCCAGTGAAGACACCCAGTTCCTGCAGAGACTTTTCCTCCCCGGTGTGGTGATCCCAGTCCTGGGTTGTGTCAGCCTGTAGGATCCCTCTCCTGCTCTGGGGATCCCAGAGCTGTACTGGGCTGCAAATACACCCCAGAGAGCTGAGGAGAGGAGACAACCAGATCCTGCCAGTCTGTGATCCTGCCAGTGCAGCTGGGATGTGGCCAGCCCTCCTCTCCATGGGGAGGTACTGACTCCTGTCCAGATGTCCCCCAGGAGCCACAGGGCCTGCCCTGCTGAGCCATCCCATCCGTGCTGGGGCATCAGCTTATCCCGCCCAGAGTGCAGGACTCATGGTCACCCTTGTGAGCTCTGGGGTTGTGTCAGTCCCTTCTTCTGGTGTGCTGAGGTCCCTCTGGGTGGAATGTGATGTTGGACAGTTCCTTGAGTTTGGTGTTGTCTCTGAAGCTGAGAGTGTTCCCTGTGTTGTCCAGGGCAGCAGTGCCACCACTGCACAGTGTCCTTCTCAGAGTGACCCCTGAGGAATGGCACTGGTAATTAACTGCTGGCTGGACTGGGAATTGTTGGCCACTGTTCTCAAAGACTAGTTATCCTGCCAGTTTATTATCCACATGTTCCTGCAGCTCCACCTGGTCCAAACCTTCCAAGGATGCTACACAGAACTTGTTAAGGACCTCATTGAAGGTAAAAAGAGAGCACCATGGCGCTGGCCTCACCATGTCAGAGCCACTCAACTCCTCATAGAAGGGACTTGGGTTAGAATTACCAAGCCCAAATCAAGTCTGTCCATCCTGGCTGGTCTCAGTCACCCTTTTATAGCTTAAAGTGATTTCCAGGAGTGTTTGTTCTGCAGCCTTTCCTCTTCTGCTCTTTGAGGACAGGTGTGACCTTTGCCTTTTCTCCTGTTGTGGGGTCCTCACCAGGCTGCTGTGCTTTTCCCATGGCAGAGAGCAGCCTGGTGCTGGCTCTGACCTGCTTTCTCAGTGTCCACTCTGAAGCACCTCGTGTGGTCCCATCAGCACTTCTCTGTGTGCCCAGTTCATGCCAGTGGTCCCTGCTTTGGTTTTCTCCTGGTGTGGAACTGCAGGGAGCCTGATCCTGCCAGCAGACACTGGGGTGAAGAAGGCACTGAGAGCATCGTCCCTTTGCAGGTCCTGTGTCACCAAGTTGCCCCATGTCTCTGGCTCTCCCTGTGCACCTGCAGAAGCCCTTCTCGTGGCTTTTGCCATCCCTCACCAATATCAGCCCTGAGTTTTGGCTTTCCATCCCTGCATGCCTGGGCAGTGTTTGTGTGGTGACGTTCCCTGCTGATTACACCTCCCCACGCTCCCATTTTGGTGCTCTAATCACTTTTAGAAGCGTCAGGGCTGTTATGAGGCTTATTTTGTGCTTGTCCTGCTGCACCACTCCCTCCACGTCAGCTCCAAGAGGATTCTTTGGGGGATATCTCACTGCTCTGAGAGTTCATTGGTGTGAAGAACACTGTATTTTATTGCAGTTTGTAAATATTCCCTTTTCCTTCAATGGGAAAGACACAAGTTTCCATGAAGTGAAATATTTTTGTGTGTTTTGCCTAATTGAAAAGTATTTCCTCCTTTTATTCAGCCTTTTCTGCTTGAGAGTATAAGATTACATGTTTATTGTGGAAAACTGGAAATACAGCAGAAAACACCTTTTTCCTCCTCCAGCTGTGGCAGGGCAAGCAACAGGAAGGTGATTTCTGTATTTTATTAGAGGAATTACTGTGTGTAAGAAAAAGCACTGTGTGTATAGTCTGGCTGATACTTGAAATTCCAGCGTTCTGTGCTTTGGTTTAATCTGTTTGTTGGCACAGGAGGAAGTTTGACACAGACACCAACAAGCTCTCAGGCTCCAACCTGTGTGTGCTCAGCTCCAGCTTTCACTGTAAAGAACTTCATCTTTGAGGGTCACAGACATCTTGAAGAAAAGCAAAAACCAGTAGATGAGAGGAGAAATGATGCCTTTGTGCTGTCAGCAGCTGTGATGGCATCAGGGCTGTGGAATTTGGGGTGGTGACTGGCAGCAGTGCCTCCAGCAAGGAGCTCGGCTCCTGCTCCCCTCATTAGGGCACTGGGATGTTTTGCAGTAACTGGGGTATAATCAAGGCACTGTTTTGTGAGTTAAACCTGATTCAGTTTCAAGCAGAAGTTAAATTATTGGTTTAGTTCCTGCTTCTCAGGGCACATCTGTGGGGTATCACTTGGGGTTACTCAGCCTGTTTATCTGTCTGAAAGGTCACCTTGGTCCTTTTGCATCTCTTGTGGCTCCCAGAGCTGCTCTCCCGCAGACATCTCAACTCATTTACATTCTCCAGTCCTTTCTGGCAGTCAGCAGGATGCTTTCAGGCCAGGTAGTGAGCAGGGAGAAGGTTTCATGAATTCTATTAGCTTTAAACTGTAGGATTAGTGTTTTTCTCTTTTCATGTTCTTTTTTTTTAAACTAGTACACACTCTCATGCATACTTCCTGCAGTTTCTGCTAGACTGATTATTCATGCAAAGAAAAAAGTGCACTTGCTATTTTTTGTCTATTTAAAGTAATTTTTGGTATCTGGGCTCAGAAAGAGCCTGTACTGTGTCAGAACTGCTCCATCACACATGGGGAAAGGAATAAACTGGCTGATCAAAATACAATAATTGTAATGTGATTATGTTGTGTATCATTTCAGATGGATACAAATATTTGAGTAACAAATGTACTTTTATAAATCAGTATTCACATGTGGTTCATAAGTTTAGGATTGTAAAAGACCAGTTGAAAACTTTTCAGTGTTTCTTTTAAGGGGTTCTTATCTACTTTTTCCAGTTGAAAACTTTTCAGTGTTCCATTTAAGTGGTTCTTAACTACTTCTTTTCTCCTGTAAAGTTTCTTGTTAAATATTTACACGTTGGTGGGAAAATTCAATCCCGAGCACAGCTAAAATCCCAAGTATTTAGCTCAGCTTTCCTTGGAGCAGTTCCCAAGACAAACTGCAGCTCAGTGCTTGAGTCCCCACTGTGTGTGTGGCTGCTCTGAGCCAGAAAAGAGGCTGATCATGGAATTTGGACTTGGGGAATGATGCTCAATAGGCTGAAAGAGTGACAGGCAAAGGGACTTATCTGGGTAAAATCTCTGCTGGTTTTGTTTTAAATGACAATATTGTCTTCAGGAAGAAATCTCTCACCATCGCTGACCTCCAGTGAATTCACCAGCAGGACAATGTGAGCCAAGGTCCCATATCAGGGACAAACAGGCATTCGGGGTACCAGGCACGGTGCAGGCAGCAGAAGGTTCTGGCAGAAGGAGGAGAGAAACAAATATTACCCTTTGGCTGCATGGGGGGAACTTGCAGTGGCATCAGGTCCTTTGGGCTGGAGCAGTGTTTGTGTTCCCCTGTGCTCTCTGTGACCTGTGGCTGTTTAAGGTGCCCATTCTAAGAGTGTGTTATTCCAATTCCCACTGTGCTTCCAGGAGGTGCTGGGCTCATTTCCAGCCTGGACATCGCATTTTAACTTCCAGATGTTAATGAGCCACAGCACCTGTTTTATTTCTCCCAGAGTTTATGATTGACACACTCAGAATTTTGCCAGGCATTCCTTGCCAGGCTCTTTCTGAGGAGAACGAGCCCTCTGCTTAAAATCCCTCTGCAAACTCACAGAGGAATGTATTGTTCATGTTCTGCTGTTTTCACTAACTCTGTGAGACAGACTAATTAGATTCTTGGAATTATTTGGCTTATGTCTGGATTTCAGAAGTGTTTTGAGATGTAAGTTCTACCTGCAAATACATGCAAAAGCAGACACTGAATGGGCATTCAGGTTTGTATTCCTTTGCACTCTGTCTTGTGTATTATCAAGGTGATGCAGGGTCTGAAACTGCTTCTGTTCTTAGTCTTTGGTGGGAATCAAAGATGCCTTTTGGACACCAGAAAAACCTGCTAAGGAAAAGCAAAAGGAAACCCAATTTCCAAGTACATTTTTGGTTTCTGTGTGTAGATATTTTAATTATTTGATTGATTTTCACTCTTCTCTGGGATCTATTCTGTGATCTGCTATACATCTGCAGTGAAAAAAATAGTAATTATGCAACTTTAGTAGTGTTATTTTAGGAATGTTGCTAATATTTTCAGTTCCCTTGAAGAGAGGTGCTCTTTATCCAAAAGCATTTTTAAGAACCCATGAAGCAGAATGTTGGATTTTAGCTCTGTACAATTTTGCTTTCCACAGAGCAGTCCCCTCTCTGTGCCCAAGCACACCTGCAATCCCTGCCACCTCTGTTGGTTTAGGAGCCAGAACATCTAGAGAGAGAGTTTCCCCCTGGGCTTTGGTGTGTCTCTCCAGAAAATAAGCATTTGGATTAACAGCAGCTTCTGTGTCTGACCAACCTCACCTCTCATCCTTTCCACACCAGCAACTGGGGTTAAGTGCAAAGCACCTGCTTTGCCTTCTCAACCCAGAAAACATTTATTGGGTGCTGCTGTTTACACTTTGATAAAGTCTCCCTGTTACCTGAAATCCTTCCCAGCTCCTTGTTTTCTGGATTTGTGATGCCCTCTCTCCACTGACCTAAGCCAAGCTCCACACCTCTGTTTTGGAAATCATTACCTGCAATTTGCACATAAGCAAATGAAGGCTGATGGAGATGAAGCGGCTTTATTTGTATTTATGGCTGTCATTAGTACCTTCTGTTTGGCAAGAGAGCTTGTTGTGCCTCTGGTTGTCAGTGCACATGGCAAGGACTGACTCAGGGAGGCTGCAAGTGTGTCCTGGAGAGTTGCTGTGGGTCCAGCAGTGGGGGCTGAGGTCACACAGTGCCAGAAGTGCCCAGAGAGGTGGTTTCTCTGTGAAGCATGTGGAGAAATGAACCCTTCACAAAAGAGATTAGAAGTCAGAGTTACAATTTAATAACAATATCACAATAAATGCAATGGCACAAAGAGAAATTGGTTTAACCCACAAAACCCAGCAGTAGAACCCAGCCCCCTGGGGCACAAACACAGTGGGGTTTGGTGGCCCCTGTGCTGAGCCCCACGTGGTTCCCCCGAGTCCAAAGGAAAAGGAGGTGAAAAACCTGTTGGTGCAGATGATGGCACAGTCTGGTGGAGAGTGGTGGGCTCCTCCAGTCCAGGTTCTGCTCCTCCTCTGGATCCAACAAGTGGTCCCCAAGGTCTCCAAACCCCAAGATTCTCTCCCCTCAGGTGCAGGTGGGAGTACCCAGTCCCTCCCCCAGGGCAGGGAGTTCCACACTGGGGGATCTGACGCTGGGAGTCAGGGGGGATTTTGGAATGGTTGCTGGCCCCTGAGCAGAGGTGAGCCCTCAGGTGGGCATGGAGGTGCCAAGGACTCCCCAGAGGGGAGTTCTCCCAGCTCCTCTCTCAGGCTTCTTTCCCAGCCAGCTTGCATGCTGAGGGGTCAGGTGTGCCCTGGGCAGCTGCTGCCAATGGTCCATTGTTACCAGTTCCTGGGAAATGGGATAGAGGGTGTAGAATGCACAGCTTTGGTCACACCCACACAGTGGTCTCGGCTGCTGAACCAGGACAAGTAACAAGAGGAGTAGCATTGCAGAGGAATGTTGTACTTCTGAACGCTCCAGAAACGCTCTTTCTCAGCCACTGGAGTGCCAGGAAACAGTACAGATCTTATGTGAACTTCTTCACACTGTTTGCTTTGCATAAATGTAGTAAAATACAATTGTGCTAATTAGCTTTTATCAGAAACTTCAGAAATCATCTTTTCTGTTACACTTAATTCTTACAAATCTGAGCACTTTCATCTAAATTTTTTTCAGTGTCTCACTCTACAATATATCTTTTTTATGCTTATGCTAAAAATATTTCTCCATTTATGAAATTAAATCTAAAGAAAAAAGTGTTCTTAAAATGTTCTTGTCCTGTTTTATTGAGAAGTGTGGGAACTGTTTGGCAGGGGAGTTGTGGGAGGGTCTGTGCTTTCCTTGTGAGAATTCATCTGAATTTTGCCAAGTCACCAACCCCCAGATCCTCTAAGGAGTGTATTTAGACTCTTGCTGGGTTTGCAAGAGCCAAGCAGAGTCTTTGAGACAGACATTTCTTGTGAAGTCCTTGGTGAGAATCAGGTGGCATTTGTTGGTGCTGTGTCTGTGTCCTGTCAAGGAAGGGGAGAAAAAATACAGGGAGAGAACTAGTGGATGGTGGAAAGGCAGAGGGAGGAAGACAGGAGTAGGAAAAGATGCAAAATGCCATGGAAAAAGATGGAAAGAGGAGTGGGTGGAGCAAACATGGGTAGATGACCAAGGAAAAAACTGGGGGAAATAATGGATGACAGAGATAGGATAAGGGAGAAGAGCTGGAGGGGAAGGAGGGAGGCAAGAGTTACAACAAGCAAAAAGAGCTTGGATATTGAATATTTTGGAGTTCTGTAGACCTGATTCACTGAGTGCTCTGTTAGCACAAGGAGTACTGCAGGGCTGGGCATGGGCACACAGGTGGCTCTGGGGCTGGTGGTGTGCCCGTAACACACAGGAGACCAACATAACTCTGTGTGGTGGCACTTCTGTTCAAGGTGTAACAAAGAAAGATTCCTCTTTCTACATGGTGTGTTTGAGAGTAAGATAATTAGAAAGCCCTTCTCTCAAAAGGTGAGAAGTGTCAGAGTTGTGCTTGGTTTTTGTTGATCCTCTTGCCTTCTGGTGCACAGCACATGGCATTTTCCAGTGCTAGAATTCCCTGACAATAGTGTTTTACCTTCCAGAGTCCCTGTGGACTTCCTTTGCTGATGGCAGAGTCAGACTGAGGATAGACAAGTCCTGTCCACAGACTCCCATAACAGTTCATCAGATGTTCAAGGAGAGCCTGGAAAAATACGGGTCCCTTAATGCTTTGGCCAGCAAAAAGAACGGAAAGTGGGAGAAACTAACTTTTTCAGAGTATTATTGTCTCTCCAGGAAAGCAGCCAAGAGCTTCTTGAAGGTAAGTATAGGGAAAAAAACCAAAACACAATTCCTTTTGTCCCTTTGTGTCCTTTAGAAAACAAACCAATCAGCCTAACAAAAAACAAAACCAACCCCCAAACCCACAACACAAGAGGCTTTTCCCATTATTTGAAGACCAGTAGACATTGAAATACTGATGAAAGTGGGGTTTGGTCGAGGAGATGACACTGCAGGAGCGGCTGTGCCCACTGTCCCACTGGGACATGGGCACACAGCTCAGTGTGGGGCCTTTGAGAGGAAAAATGAAAACTAAGGCAGAGTGGTATTTTCATGAATTTGGTGAGATAAAGGCAGTTTAAAAACCTTCTCAACACAAGGCAATATTAGTACTCATTACGCTCTGGTTCATATTGGAATGTTCTGGTGGTCAGGCCTTCCTGGGCAGCAGAGCTCAAGCAGACAGGGAAAGGTAGTGGAGAAGTTCCCTCCTGTTAATTGCTGCTAATTCCTGGGTTAGCTGTGGGTGCCAAAACAGAGCTCTGTGTGGACATGCCTTGTCAGTCCTGCAGGAATAACTCAGGAGTTTGCAGGGTTTATGTGCCTGGGGATGTTGCTCTCACTGTGCCTGTATTGTAAACCTCATGTTGGTTATTTTGAAGCTTGGTCTGGAACGGTTCCACAGCGTGGCAATCCTTGGATTTAATGCTCCAGAGTGGTTCATCTCAGCTGTTGGAGCTGTTTTTGCTGGGTAAGACTTTGGGAGGGGGGTTGATTTTGAGGGGGATCTGGGGATTTCTGATTTGCTAGAGCTGGAAATGTAGCAGTAAGTATGTGGTGTTGTATTTTGGAAGTTATGCAGCATGTTCAGGGGCCTGCTGCAGTCTCATCTGCAGTGGTCCAGACAGACACACTGATCCTGTTTGCTGTGGGCTCAGCTGTGACAGAAGCTCTTGTACTGTATTTCACCACTGGGAGAGGTGGGCAACAGATGAGACTCCCAGTTTGATATGAATGGTATTTGTCTGCAGCAAGGTATGTTCAAGTAGATCAAATAACATCTGAGTATTGACTATCCTGATTCCTTCTGTCCTGACACCCCTTTACACAACTGGGGTTTTACTTCTTCAGCTGTTCTGTGTCAGTGAAATCCAAAGTGGTATCTGTGTCCAGCTTGAACAGAAGGAGGACATGGGAGGAGATTTTTACCACTTCTGAGCTGACTCTCAAAGTAGCCTCAAGTGGGTGAAGACACTGAATCGTGGCCCGAAGCACCTTCTACTGAGCAGAGTTCAGTGAGGAGCTTTTGGAATGGGCATAAATCAGAGGCACTATGTCTGAGTACATGATCCAAATGTGAGAGCTGTGCTGCTGTTTGCTCCCACATCCTCACACACTTTCAACCTTCACCTTTGATTATGAGTCTCTTTCGATACTAAGTGCATGTGTATGGTGTGTATATGTATATAAATATATGTACTTTATATATATATATAAATGTTTTGATACAGAGGCATTGTCACAGGAATATACACAACCAATTCTCCAGAGGCCTGTCACTACATTGCTCATGACAGCAAAACCAATGTCATGGTTGTGGAAAATCAGAAGCAACTGGAGAAGATAATGCAGGTACAGGGTGGCTGTGGGGTTACTGAAGAGCCATCATGCTGTCATTTCTCAGTGCTGTGTTGGTCCCAAATGCCTCACCACACACCATCTGTACCCTGAGGGATTTCATGGCAGTGTTCTCACACAGAGATCCAGGGCATGAGCTCGTGGGGAGCTTGCTGCTCTGGCCCCTGCAGTGTCTGTGGCACCAGCGGAGCTCAGGGGATGGGTCAGTGCAGACTCACCTGACTCATTTGCATCTGTGCTGCTTTAAAGGGGAAACAGCAGGAGAAACAAACCCAACACAAAAGAGATTATAAATCAGAGTCACAATTTAATAAAAATATTACAATAAATGCAATGGCACAAAGAGAAATTGGGTTTAACTCACAAAACCCAGAAGTAGAACCCAGCCCCCTGGGGCACAAACACAATGGGGTTTGTTGGCCCCTGTGCTGAGCCCCACGTGGTTCCCCCAAGTCCAAAGGAAAAGGAAGGGAAAAACCTGTTGGTGCAGATGATGGCACAGTCTGGTGGAGAGTGGTGGGCTCCTCCTGTCCAGGTTCTGCTCCTCCTCTGGATCCAACGAGTGGTTCCCCATGTCCCCAGACCCCAAGATTCTCTCCCCTCAGGTGCAGGTGGGAGCCCCCAGTCCTTCCCCCAGGGCAGGGAGTTCCACACTGGGGGATCTGACTCTGGGAGTCAGGGGGGATTTTGGAATGGTTGCTGGCCCCTGAGCAGAGCTGAGCCCTCAGGTGGGTGTGGAGGTGCCAAGGACTCCCCAGAGGGGAGTTCTCCCAGCTCCTGTCTCCCCGGCTTCTTTCCCAGCCAGCTTGCATGCTGAGGGGTCAGGTGTGCCCTGGGCAGCTGCTGCCAATGGTCCATTGTTACCAGTTCCTGGGAAATGGGATAGAGGGTTTAGAATGCACAGCTTTGGTCACACCCACACAGGGATAAACTGGTCCCAGCTGCTGAAATAGGACACATCCCGTGTTTGTACTGTCACCACCTGGTTCTCTCTGTGCTTGGCCAAACTTGAGTGGAAGAGATGATGCCAGTGCTCAGGTTTTCCTCTGCCCAAGATCTCACCTTTTCCTCTGCTCACATCAGCCACTGAGGCTGCTGAGTTCCTGCACTTTGGTGGCACTATGGCTAACGTGGGACAGACCTAAGTGAGAGAGGAGGAGCAGCCCCTCCAAAGACTGAAGAACCCTGGAGAGCTGGGACTGGGTTTCAGCAGAGGTGCCAGATGGAAAGCCCAATTTGACAGAAAGATCCTCATCCCAGGACATGGGGAGCAGCTCAGCAACTCCCTGGGAAGGGCTTGGCTCTCTCTCACGTGTTGGGGAGGCGTCAAACTTACCCCAAATTGCAGTTTGCTGAAGCAAGGAGGTCCTCAGGATGGAGTTTTCTGCCAAAAATATGTACTTGCCAGAGGGAAAACAGCTCATGTTTTATTCCAAATGTATATGATATAAGTTGTACATTAATTACTTTGTATTTTGTAGCTTTGTTTTATAGGTGATTTGTAGGAAGACACATTTTTATATATCTTCTAGAATAGAGGGGTTTTGAAACACTTTTTTCCTGGAAGAACCAAGACCGAAATAATATTTCAATTGCTGTCCTTCCAATGATATGTTTGCTTTTCTCCTGAAGAAAGTAGACCCTTTTTTAGCCCCTGAACACCAGTTTTTGCAGCAGGGAGGGGCAGCTCCTGTCCTGCCACTGTGTGCCTGGGTGTGCCCTCATGGGCAGTGGAGAAAGGAGGCTGAGGAGCCACTTCTGGGCCATTTTTCACTCCTTTCAAACCTTTTGACCAGATTTTCTAGGGCAGACTCTGTAGTTCCCTCCTCCCTCCCCTGCCTCATGTTGAGCTGAGCTGATTGGGGTGAGTTTGGGGGACAATATTTGGGGGTGGAGGGAAACAGGAAGGGTTTTGTGCCTGTCAAACCATTACACTTCTGGCAGTATTTTAGTGGAGAAAAGCCCACACAAGATATGAAAAATAAATAATTATTTTTTTAAATCCAACAGATCTGGGATCACTTGCCACAGTTGAAAGCTGTTGTGCTGTATAAGGACTCCATTGCAGAGAGACACCCAAATCTGTACACGGTATGTGAGTGGCAGAACAGACCTAGAATTTGGGGGTATTATTTATTCCATACATTTCTGCTCTATTTATTCCACACATTTCTGCTCTGTTCTGTCAGGGGAGTGTCACTGAGAATTCATTGCTGCTCTCCAGCAAACGCACTCAGAAGCTTCATCAGCTTTTTCTGTTTAATTTACCTGGAACTTCTTGTTTGATACTTTACATTTAAAATTGCTTAACTCTCTGTCTTGGGTCTTCTTCGTATTTAGGTTGACACCTCTTGGTTTCAGGTGGGAATGTGTACTCTCAGATGGTTAAAAATCAAATTGTCCCTGCTGAACACTGAATTGTGGTGTTTTACTCTGGATCCAAGAACAGACTTCTTGTTCTTTTACATATGAGAGTTGTATTTTGTTTGCACCACATATTTCTGGGGATAGACAACAAAAAGGACTGTGGACTACGCAGAGGAGCACATTTTCTGAGTACATGTAGAATCTTTGTATCACATGTTAAAAGTAAAGAAAAAAGTACAAGGAAAAGACATTTCTGAGTGGTAGAAGCTCAGCTTTTAAGTATAAGAGGTTGAAGCAAAACAGATTTTTATATAATACGTTATATATCTTTTTATAGAATATGTTTTGTATATAATATAAATATTATATATATATTTGGAAAATATAATTCAAGCTGAGTAATTCTTAAGCAATAATAATACAAAATTCAGCATTTTAAGGGGACTACAGATTGTCAGATTTTAGGGTGCAAAACTTCAACTGTGGAAAATACATATTAATGAAGAGTGAATAGCAGAGAATTATTTTAAAATATTTGCAATGTTGACAACCTGATAAGAAAAAATCTTATGTGCTTTCCCCCCCTTATATCTTGCATATAACTTAATAAGAAACAGTGACTGTTCCAATCTGGACAATCACATCCTTGATACTTTCCAGGAGCTTGGGAAATTGGTGCTGATGGAAAATATCAAGACATGTCTCCTTGCTGCAGAGCTGGGCAGTGCATTGCCTCTCTTTTTGGAGGTGGTTTGTTGGGAGAAAGGATAAAAGTGATGGATAATCCTCAGAATAGCTTTTCCACCCATGGGAAGGAAGTTTAGGGGCCACAGAGGCTGATTGTTGTAATCTCAGTGGCAAAGACAGAGCTCTGAGACCCTTAAGCCCAGAATCTCCTTTTCCCCCTCTTCTAGTCACTATTGCTTTGTGGTCCCAGCTACAGCTCCAAGAAATCCGTGGAAAATGGAGGTGCTGCATTGGAATAACATAGTTCTGTAGCACAGGATCAGTCACCTGATTGCAGTGGGAAACTAAACTGGCAGTTTGGTTATTGATCCTCTTAAAAACTGCTGAGACCCCCTAATTTTCCATTGGCCTTGAACTCAGAGGTGCACTGACACATCAGAGCTGTGCAACAGAAGTGTTTGGGAACAACCAGTGTTAACACAGACCATCAGGTTCAGGATCCCTCTGGGCTCGTCTGTGTGGCACAAAAGTCCACTGACATAAAGGGTTTATCCCACTCCAGAATGAGCCAAATTTGAATGAAAGTTGTGACAAGCATCACATGCTCTGTTTCCTAGAAAACAGCAGATAATTTGGGCAAACATTCACTCAATCTAGCTAATGATGCTTTTACAAAGAAGCTTTCATCGAATTGCTTTATGGTTATATTCATGTAGAGTACAGTGACTTATATAGGAGATGACACAAGTGTTCACTTACCAAAAAATGATGCATCCAGACTCCTTTAAATAAGACTCAAAATCATTCTTACAGTGTGAGACAGTAATAGCATTTCAGCCTCCATGACTTATCCCCAGACTCACATTGGAGGAGGAATAGTGTTACTGTTCCCTTCTTGGACATGGAAAAGACTCAGGACAGCACAGAGAGTGTGTTTGCCATCACACAGAGAGTTCTGAGCTGGATTTGCCACACCTGTTACACAGGCAAGATCTGGGGCACTTGGCTGGGACACACGTTCAAACCAGGCACTGAAGGGTTTTGAGAGGGGGCAATGCAGAACTGGATCAGTTCCTGAGAAGCCATTTGATCTCCTCTGTTTTGTGTTACATGTTCTAGATGGAGGAGTTTCTGGAGCTGGGAGATGACATCCCTGACACCACTCTGGATGATGTTATCAACTCCCAGAAGCCCAATCAGTGCTGTGTGCTGATCTACACCTCTGGAACCACTGGGAAGCCCAAGGGAGCCATGCTGAGCCATGACAATGTATGTGCTTCAGGCTCTGCCTTTGGCAGGGAAGTGGCAAAGCAGGAGGGTGTTTATTGCTGTGGTTTGAAGTGACTGCTACACATCAGAGCCCTGAAATCCTTTTCCTTTCACCACAAGGGTGGTGCACTGCAGAGCAATGTTTGGAGTGTTCAGCTGTTTCTGGTAAAGTATGAATGAAACTCCACTCAAACCACAACGTTGAACAGCTCATAAGTATAAATCTAAATTTTTTTCATTCTCTGGATTTCTTGTGAGAGGTAGTGCATATATTCATAAATAAAATGCCCAGATTGCCAAAAAGTCTCTCAGGTGATGTGACAGATCATTGTAAAACAAATCCCAGACATCAGGCAGGTACTGGGGGACTGATGGAGCACCTTTCATTAAAGCTGAGGGTGGAGATGTGGGTTTGTGCTTTGGCCTTTTGTGTGCAGGTCTCTCCATCTGTCACTGGAGGATACCACAGCTCCAGTGCTGGTGCTCACAGCAGCCCTTCTTGCACTGCTGCAAACAGAACATTTCCAGCTGCAGGGAAGAGCAAAGAGTTTGCAAAGGGGGCTTTCCACACAGGTCTGCTAGCAGAGAGTGGAAGTGGAGTTGTGTTGGGAGTTTATATATCTAATTTGTCATAAGGCAGCTGAGAAGGAGTGGAAAGTGGAGCCTTTCTGAGCACACAGAGGATCTGAGAGGGCTGGTCTGAGCTGTGGCCTCTCCCCTTAAAATAAAGCAGAAATTCTTGCAGACATGCACCCTGTGAGCAGCAATTCACCCAGATGTAGGGAATTAGTACAGTAGCATTTGGAAGCAGAACACTGTGGACTTGGGATACAAAAAGGCTGATCTGATGTTGCAAATCTCTATTTTCAAGGAGTCTGGTGTCATTTCCCTGCCAGCTGCCAAACTATTCTTGGCTGCTGATCACAAACAGGCTATTTTTGTGTTGACAAACTGTGCAAGGCATGCCCTGCCCGTGGCTATGCTGCTGCCTTCTTTAGGCACAGAGCTTTGCCAGTGTCCCTGTGCCCACCCAGGGCTGGGTCAGTGCCGGCTGCCCCATACAGTCTGCTCTGCGGATCCTCCCATCCTTCCGCTGTCTGAGTGTCCAGACCCACTTGGCCAGTCCTGCCATCTGAGCTTGAAGTGGCCTGACCTGGCCCATTAAAGCCCTCTCCTGACAGCCCCTGTTTCCTCAGGCCAAGTGTGCCCTTGTCCCTTGTCATTCCCTACAGGGGAGGTGGCAGGGCCATGCTGTGACAAAGGGTGTCACGTGGGATTTGTGTCTTTGCCACCCTCAATAATCCCATGCCTGTGTCCTGCACTAACCACTTTAGGTCACAGACTCCCCTGAGAAAGAGCTGTTTCTTTCTCTTGGATGTGGATTTCTGGTTTATTTGGGGGTTTTGAGGGGTGTTGTTTGTTTTGGGTTTTATTTTTGTTGTAGCTTTTATACATACAAACATTTTCCTCTGCCTCTCATACCATGACACATTTGTGGGTCTGTGTTCTGATAATGAAGAGGTGCATATTTAGCATCTTTGAACTGCTTTTTCTGAGGTGCAGTGGGACTGGGGAAGAAGTGGAGGGAAATACCATCCAGCTTC
Source organism: Sakesphorus luctuosus (assembly GCA_013396695.1). NCBI lineage: Eukaryota > Metazoa > Chordata > Aves > Passeriformes > Thamnophilidae > Sakesphorus > Sakesphorus luctuosus. The sequence goes on along the minus strand of VWZD01013814.1, from coordinate 78,305 downwards.
ACTAAGAAGTCAAGCAGCACATGCTCAAAAATATCCATGGATGTGCTGCCTCTCCTGAGGAGGGTGTTTGTGTGTGTGTCACTTGTGAGCCCCTGTGGAGAACATTCCAGAGGCTTCCAGAGGAGCAGAGCAGAGCTGCTGTCACCTCCTGAGTGCTCACCCAGGGGATGGTCAATACAAGACAAGGAGCTTGTGCCGATGCTGAATTGTCCTGTGAGCTCACTAATCACTTATTGTCCTTTTCCAGGTAAACTTGCAGGCACAGCCCTGGTGCCAAGGGCCAGTTTGACAGAGAGTGGGCACAGCAGGACAGCTGTGAAGGAAGGGGCACAGAATTTCCTGCTTGTCCGTGCAGCCCATGGCTGCAGCTCAGTGTGTCACCAGGGACAGGGGAGCTGGTGGCATTCACAGCCCAGTCAGGCAGCAGGCCTCCTTTTACTCATGTCATCTGCACTTCTGAATTGCTGTGAAGGTCATCTGACTTTGGCCTGAGTGTCCCCAGGGAGGTGACAGTCACTATTGCAATGTCTGCAGAAACTTCTGTGAGCACAGATTCTCCATAATTACATCAGTGCAGCATTAGGGTCCTTAGTTTAAAAAAATCAACCCCAACCCAAACCCAAACATGCCTCATGTGTTTCCGTATTTATTCCCACAGATCACTTGGACATCAGCCCATTGCAGCAGAGCTGGAGACATGCAGCCTGCAGAGGTGCAGCAGGAGTCCATAGTGAGTTACCTGCCCCTCAGCCACATTGCTGCACAGATCTATGACCTGTGGACTGGAATCAAGTGGGGAGAGCAGGTCTACTTTGCTGAGCCAGATGCTCTAAAGGTACCTTGTCTTGCATTGCATCTAATGAAGGTTGCACTTCTTTCTGTTAGAAAACATCCTAAGGAGAGAATATGATCTTTGAGGAGTTGTAAAGGATGAAGGTTGAACATCTGCTATTGTAAGAATTATGGAAAAATAAAGTCCATTAGATTGGTGATCCAGTGCTTTAGATTCCAATTAAAATATATAATCCAGATCCATAAGGGTTTTTTAAGGCAAAAGAGGAGGCATCTAAAGCAAGAGAAGTACATGCAGTTTTTGGAGGAAGGGAGGCAGGAGGAACTAACCCACCTGTGTGTTTTCTGTGCCTCCCCAGTGTCAGACCTGTGCAGGTGACTGCAGGTCTGACTGAAGCAGGGTCGGCAGTCCTTCTTCATATCCTACATTTTACTCTTGTTCTGCACCCCTAAAGATGCAGGTTCTGCATTGCCAAACCTCTTTAGCTCTGCTCTGTGCCTTTTGCAAAGCTTTGACACTGGTTAATGGTTCTAACAGGGCAGCTTGATCAACACACTAAAGGAAGTGCAGCCAACATCTCACATGGGAGTTCCTCGAGTGTGGGAGAAAATCATGGAGAAAATAAAGGATGCTTCTGCTCAGTCAGGATTCCTGAAGAAGAAAATGCTCTCCTGGGCTATGGCACTGAGCTTAGAGAGGAACCTGAATGGCTCCAGCAGGTATGTATTGCAGTGAGGGAGACTCCCAGAAACCTGGATGAGCTTGTAAGGAGCTGTGAAGCCTCAGCAGGGCTCTGAATATAAATGGGTCACATTTGGCCTGGCAACACAGCAAACAGAAGGAGGGGGAGCTCCCAATCCTTGCAGGCTGATCCTAAACACAGGGACTGTCCCAAATGTCCCTCCATCCTCCCTGAGGACACTCCGACTGGCACATCCCCTATCAGGTTGGTTTGCCGCTGGGAGAGCTCTCTGGGCAGTCCCTGCTCCCCAAGGCTGTGCAGGGGCTGCTCTCTGGGGTGAGAAGGGGCAGGAGGGGGTCTGTGGGAGGGGGAAACTCTGGGGCACAGCCCAGACAGGCTGGCTCAGCACAGCTGGGGATAGAATCACAGAATCACAGAATCAACTGGGTTGGAAGGGACCTCTGAGATCATCAAGTCCAACCCTTGATCCAACCCCACTTTGATTACCAGATCATGGCACTCAGTGCCACGTCCAGTCTCATCTTAAAAACCTCCAGGAATGGAGAATCCACCCCTTCTCTGGGCAGCCCATTCCAGTGCCTGACCACTCTCTCTGAAGAATTTCTTCCTGGTATCCAACCTAAACTTCCCCTGGCAGAGCTTGAGCCCATGCCCCCTTGTCCTACTGTTGGCTGCCTGAGAGAAGAGACCAATCCCCCCACAGCTACAACCTCCTTTCAGGGAGTTAGTGATAAGGTCACCTCTGAGCCTCCTCTTCTCCAGCACAAACACCCCCAGCTCCCTCAGCCTCTCCCCACAGCACTTGTGCTCCACTCCCTTCTCCAGCCTCGTTGCTCTTCTCTGGCCCCGCTCCAGCCCCTCAATCTCCTTCCTCAACTGAGGGGCCCAGACACAACACTCAAGCTGTGGCCTCCCCAAGGCAGAGTCCAGGGGAAGGATCACTGCCCTGGGCCTGTGTTATAGGTTTAGCTAGGTGGGCTTAAATTTAGGTTTAAAAATTTAGACTAGGCTTGAAATTGTCAGCTGCTTTGAGCTGGGCTGAGCTAGCTAACAGCTGACTTCTTCTAGCTAGTAATATTGTATTCTATACTAAATTGCATCATCTCAAAAGGAGTAAAATCCAGTGTGTGGGAGTGGCTTAGCCAGTTCTGCCATGGCTGAGGTGCAGGCCGAATGTGGTGCAGCTGCTGCTTTGTTGGAGTGGGCTTTGCTCTTGTTGTTGCCACTGCTTGCAGTTTGTTTGAGTTCAGGGAAGTAGAAATATTTTGTTGTTACTCTTTCTGTTTCTTGCTAGGTGTCTTTTAGGGTGCTTATGAATCTAAAATAATAGACTTTGTATTAATTGGGGAGTGGGAGGTTATTTTTTGTTATATTTATAACTTGTGTATGTGTTATATTGTAGTTTTCTTTTATTTTTTTCTTTTCTGTATAAATACATGTAGTTAGTTTCAGCATAAACCTATCTTTAGAGGTTTTTTTCCTCTCCCTCTTCTTCCCTTTTCACTCTGTCTTGGACACTTGGCGTTTTGCCAGCTCAACCCAAGACATCCTGCTGCCACACTGTTCCTGATCCAGGCCAGGATGCCACTGGCCTTCTTGGCCACCTGGGCACACTCTGCTGGCTCATGTTCAGCCTCCTGTCCATCCAAACCTCCAGGTCCATTTACCCCTGGCTGCCCCCCAACCACTCTGTCCCCAGCCTGCAGCGCTGCAGGGGTTGGTGTGGATGTGTGAGCTGAGAACATCTCACCTCCCTGCAAAACCCCAGGTACACCCCCACTGATTCTCTGAGCTCTGAGGACACCTCTCTGGTCTGAAAACCATTGGTGTTTTTCTCCATAAGATTGCCCAGATCAATAATGTATAAATGCAAACACTAACCTAATTCACAGTTCTTTCCTGTCCCAAAGCTCTTTAAATGCAAACACTAACTTAATTCACAGTTCTCTCCTGTCCCAAAGTTCTTTAAAGCACAACAATGCAATGAAGTGTGAAATTGCTTTCAGAAAATGGTATTCCAGAAGATCATTCCATGATATTGCTTTGCTTGTTTGATCATTCAGCTTCTCAGAGAAGTCCTCAGATGTTAGTGGTGTAGGCTCTCAGAGACACATTTAAGGGATAAAGAATCAGGAATACCAGAGCTTTGCTGTGTGCAATATGGTTTTGCAGATTCTTTATGTATTTGCTGTATTCAGATACCTCAAGAGTTGGAGGTATGAAAGTGGGAGCAGTGAAAGACACTGAATAAATGAAAAAAGGGTGAATATCTTACCTGTTCTTACTGGTGTAACCTCTGTCAACATTCAAACCCAAATGATAGATATCTCTCTGAACAGAATCTGTGCCTGACTTTGCTCTGAACCCTTGCTGTGTTGCTGTGCCCTGTGTTGTGCCCCCAGCAGTGACCTGAAGCAGCTGTGGGCGAGGCTGGCGGACTCCCTGGTGCTGGCCAAGCTGCGCGGTGCCCTGGGGCTCTCCTGCTGCCACAAGCACTTCTGTGGGGCTGCCCCTCTCACCACGGAGACCCTGCACTTCTTCCTGGGGCTCAACATCCCCCTCTACGAGGCCTATGGCATGAGTGAGACCACGGGCCCCCACTGCCTGTCTGGGCCCCACCTGTACAGGCAGCACAGGTGAGTTTGCCTTTTTTTATTATTGTTTTAATGTGCTCTGCTTCATTTTGTCTATGAAAAGAGTATTTACTGAGGCCAGCAATTATCTTGTGGCTTATTGTAATTTTTCTGAGTGCATTGTCACTCTGTTGTGACTTTGGGATTCAGGTAACTCCCAGGTCAGAGCTGCACCATTGCTGCACTATTGCACTGAAGGGAACTACAGCATTATTGCAGAACAGTCATTAAATCTGATTTATATCCCAGCCCTGGCCCAGGGCAGTGTAACTTTCAAATGCAAGACCTCAAATACAAAAGTGAAGATACAGAGGGGGGAAAAACCAGCAAGCACAGGCAGGACAGATTGCCAGAAAGTGCTCAGGTCCTCCAGCATCTCTGCCCTGCTGAACCAATGGTGGTATCTGCAGTCACTGTTCTTTTGGTAGTTCCAGGCATTGGGTATGTTAGCTTCTTATCAGAATGATGTTTGACATCTCTGTGCTCCCTGTGGGGCTTTTCGGCTCTTCTCTGACAGCTGTGGGAAACCAGCCCCTGGATGCAGAGTGAAACTGCTGGACAAAGACACAGAAGGCCATGGAGAAATCTGTTTCTGGGGAAGGACTGTTTTCATGGGCTATTTAAATATGGAAGACAGAACCAAAGAAGCCTTTGATGAGGAGGGTTGGCTGCATTCTGGAGATTTAGGAAAGCTAGACAAGGATGGCTTTCTCTATGTCACTGGAAGAATTAAAGGTAAGAGGCAAAACCTTGCTCCTTGTTGTGGTAACTGCTCAGCCCTGTTCATTCTCATGGCAGAGGTTCAGCCTCATGGCAGAGGTTCAGTCCCATGGCAGAGGTTCAGCCCCATGGCAGAGGTGCCCCCAAGGAGTGCCCTTCCTCTCCTGCCAGCATTATCTTCAGAGGAAGGAAAATAAACTCCCCCATGGGCAAACCAGGGTGTGCTGTGCACTCAGGGAAGGTTCCCCTCTAAACTGTAATGGGTGGAGATGATTCACTTCCTACAATGAGGTTTTTTATCTCCCAGACCTTTACTACTCAGCATTAATTACAATTAGCAATATAAACTACTAACACAGGTTTAATGTGTCTTCTTCAATTTGAGGGATTCATTAGGCTGCTCAGGCTCCCTTGGAATAAATTGGCCTGATTGCACATTCAGCTGTTTCGACAGGAAGGAGAGGACACTGTCTGTGCTCTGGGAGTTATTGCTGCAGGTCAGGGGCGGGTCCCTCTGATGCCTCAGGAGCTGCATTTGCAGAGAGTTGAAGCTTGGGGGGAAGGGGGGAATTATAGCTTAAACATTGACCTTGGGGGTTGTTCCAGCACTTGGCTGAAGTCTCAGTACAGCCAGATGAGTCCTTACGGACTTGGGAGCTTTTTTTCCCAGCCCATATTCAGGGAGTGAGATTAGTTCCAGGCAAGAAGATTTCAGAAGTAACTGTCCCCTTAGAACAGACAGTGAATCACCAGGAGGATGACATGGGGCAGTGACCCTGTCAGAGGTGGTAAATTCAGGTCCAAACAAGGAAAAATCCAACAGGAGGCAGCAAAGAAGTTTTTCTGATGGTGACTGCAACAGGACTTCTTCCTCTGGCTCTCTGTCTTAGGAGTTTTAGGACTCCTGAGCTCAAAGATGCAGCTGGAGAAATCCATACAAGGGGGAGTATTTGTGGAGGTGTGGAAAACTCCTTGCAATTATTATAGTTGTCTGAGGAAAAGCTGATATGTCAGTGACAAAGTGAGGGCCAGAGAGACTGGCAGAGAGTCTGAGACAAATCAAGGCTATTGCAGAAGGAGAAGGGAATGAGAGGGAAGGTTGGACCTAGCAAAGTTTGGCTGCATTATTTGTTGCAGCATGTTCTTAAATGCTGCAAAGAGGATTATTTAAGGACAGGGAGAAGTCACCAGTGTAATGAAAGCAAAGAGCTGGAATTTACTTAGGGAACACTCAAATTTGTAATAATTTACTTGAATATTCTATTTCAGAACCAAGGTATTAAAATAAAATAAACATTCCTTGTCAACAGAGTGAGGTATCCCCACCATTGCTTACAAAGTTGAAAAATATTAAGATTCCACTGTCATTATATTCCCATCCTGTGAAAAGCAGGGCAGGAATCTCTCCATCCTCTGCAGATTCCTCTCTGCACCTCTGCCCAAACTCCTCCCCACTTTTGCATGTTGCTTTATGGAGCCTTCCTGCAGCAGCCACTTTTGTCTGACCCCTCTTGGTGGATTTAAGAATTGGTTTTAATCATGATGTTAACAATGAATTTGCTTGTTGGTGAGACAGCAACAATAAACTAGAGGGTGAATCCTAATTTGTGAGAGACGATTTCTCACAGAAAAATTCCAGATTAGGTAACAATGCCTTGAGAATAACCTGTTTATGTAAAAATTATCTGGAGCAGATATGTTACACTGAGGGAGAGCTGAAAACTTGAACATGTCTGAAAAACAGTAGCATTTTTATTTTGAGGATAATTAATAGGATTTGTTGTCTTTGGAAAATGTTGTCTTTGGAAAACATTATCTTGGAAAAAAATCTGTTATTCTTTATGTCAGAATAAGACAGGGAGTGGCTCCAGGAATTTAACCTGGAATTTGTTGGAATTCCATTAACAGCCTTTCTTTTCTTGCCTAGATTTGATCATTACAGCTGGAGGTGAAAACGTGCCTCCAGTTCCTATCGAAGACGCTGTTAAAAAAGAGCTCCCAATTGTTAGCAATGCTATGGTGATTGGAGATAAAAAGAAGTTTTTGTCCATGTTCCTGACCCTAAAGGTAAACCAGTTCTAATACTGCTTTTGGTGAAATTACACACTGCATAAAAAACCAGAAATCATTTTGAACCATTTATAAAAAGATCTAAATTACACAGGAGATGTCAGCAGGGGGGAAATGTGTGACAGCTACAACCCAAACCCTGCTGGTCTGAACTGCTGCTCTTACTCTGCTGGACATCTGCATATTTACTGCTGTTTCTCCTACAGATATAATAAGAGCTATTTTCTATTTCAATGCAAACTGTTCATTAAGAAATGCTGGAATATTAAGAAGTCTCTGTACAGAGCACAATAACGGGGCTTATTCTGAAAGCAAACAAATGTTTGTGTTCTGGGCAAACCCAGAAACTTTCCAACAGAACCATTGCTCCACTTGTTATTTTTATAACACAAGAAGGGTGACTGTAGAACAAAATAATTAATGGCCTTGCTGAGGTATACAATTCTATTCCATTGAAAAATCACTGTTTACCTCAAACCTTTGCACTTGTGTTCTACACACATACTGAGACTGACACTGCAGGTTTTTTCAAGTTGTTTACTTCTGTGACTGATACTTCCTATCTTCAGGTACAATAGAAATACTAATTTAAGAGGTTTAACTTCAAAGCAGGCTTCTATCTCAAGCTGTTTACATTGCACCACAGGAATTCCATTTAATGATGAGCTCAGTGTTTCCCTCCAAGGAGGAGTCATTTGGAAAGAATGGTAGAAATTCCAGCTCTGTTGCCTCATCCATTCACACGTTTTACATCTGTTCATGTACATATAAGCCCAAAATACTTGCATTTGGTAGCCCAGTGGAAAGAGCAGCACCATCACCTGTGGGTGCTCCTGCTTTTTAAGGCTTGCAGAAGGTCTGTGTGTTTGTGCTGAGCCTTCTCGATCAGGGAGGACCCGACCAGAGAACTGTCAGTGCCTTCAGGACAGAGCAGTTGGTGCTTCACTCCCTTTGCTGTTTCAGACTGAGCTGGACCCAGATACATCTGAGCCCACTGACATTCTCACTGAGCAAGCCAGAGACTTCTGCCAGAAGATTGGCAGCAAAGCCACCAGAGTATCTGAGATTGTGGCCACCAGAGACCAGGCAGTGTTCCTGGCCATCCAGGAGGGCATCGACAGAGTCAACAGCACTGCAACCAACAGGGTCCACTGCATCCAAAAGTGGAGAGTCCTGCCAAGAGACTTCTCCATCTCTGGGGGAGAACTAGGTAAGATTTGCTGCTTTATGTTGAGGTGGAGTTTTGCATGTCAGATTCTGGGCACAGCCACTAGAGGGAAAGGAAAAATGTTCTGCAGTCCATGGGAAAGAATACAAAAATTGGAGTTTCAGCTGTGTACACATTTATTAATCTGTGCTTAATTGCAAGTGCAGTTCTTATAGTTAAATTTCAGATTGCTTTGGGGAATTAAACAATCAATTTGGGTTAATTCTTTGTGCAGTATTAATAACTTCCAGTAATAACACTGAAAAGTTTCTCATTAAAAATAAAAAAGAGAAGCAAGACAGTGAAACAGCCTGATAATGGAGACTGAAGCACGTTACCAAATTCTTTGAATACAGTGGGAATGATTTAAAAGCTTCCAAACCTATCATTTTTTATTTTAAATGTAAAAAACAGTGGTCAGTTAGAGCCTCTCAGCTGCAGCTCCCTCTGAGGGGCTCTTGCTGGTGTGGAGGAAGCCTCACCCACCGCTCTGCTGGCATTTATCCACACGGAGAGGGGGGCATGTTCGTCCCAACAGGCTCTCAAATACCCAACTCAGGCCCAAAAGCCCAGCCTGGGCAGGAATTTCTGTCCCCAGCTCTGGTGGTGTGACTGTGCCCTCCTTGCAGGTCCCACAATGAAGCTGAAGAGGCTCTCTGTGCTCGAGAAGTACAGAGAGGAGGTGGACTCCTTCTATGAAGAGCAGGAAGTCTCTCAGCCAAGCACCAAGAAACATCTGTGAGCAAAACAAAGTCTTTTCTAATCAAAAGCATTAATGAAGATCTGTGCTTTGTTTGGGTTTGTAGTATGTTGAATCAAACCACTAGAAAGCTGCTGTGTCATTTTAGTTGTTCCTGATACTCACCTGATCATTTGTCCTCTTTTTACAGAAGCATCTACAGTGTGTTCATTTTCTAATAGTTTCTACTTTATGACCTAAATGATTAAAACATCCTTCTGTGTTGTATACAGTGGGTATAACTAATTAATCCCTCTAGACTGAAACACAAGAGATTTTTATATATATATTTCTTTTGTTTTCTCCCAGTTCTACAGGGCATTGCCTGTAGCTCAGGATATATTTTGGTAGTTGGCAGTACTGCTTAGGGAAACTCTCAGACCACTCCAGTGAGAATTATAAAAGAAAAAAAAAAAAAAGGGCTGAATTCTTTTCCCCTTCTACAGAAGAGTTTCTTGTTGTTTAGTAACAGATTCCAGAACCTAAAGACAGTCCTCCCTCTTCCATTTCTGTAGTGGCTACAATTGACTTCTGTGAAAACAGCAGCTTAAGTCCATGTTGGAATAAGCATTATTATTTCTCCTAAAAACAAAATAATCAAAAAGGTTGGGGGAATAGCTCCTTAAGACTGAAAGACAGATAGCAGTAAATAGAGGAGCTCTCACACTGAAGTGCTATTTAGAACAGAAACCTCTGTGCAATTGTTTACTGTGCTCTTCTTGAAGTAGAGTTTGTCAGTGTGGCCCTGCATGTGTCAATGCTCCCATGGTACTAATCCTGACAAATGGAGCTGCATTTCTTCTCACCCATGAGGAATAAATACTGTTCCTGTCCCTGTGAGGGGCATGCCTGGCACAGCTGCCCGAGTGGGGTGCTGGGAGTGCCCTTTGGCTGCCAGAGCTCACGGGCAGCTCTGGCCCCTGTGCTTGAGAGGAGCACATGATGCACACCAGGGTATTCCTTCCAGGGAGTTCCACTCCCAGCCTATCCCACAGCCTCAGGATTTGGAGCTAGTACCAATAATCAGCTCAACACAGAAGACAGCCTAGGATTATAAAAACAGAACAAGCAAGAGGACTTTGAAAAGTTTATTCTTCCCCATTTTGTGCGCAATGGTAATTCAGAGGTTCTTGAACAATATTAATCTGAAGGAAACAAGGAAGCAGCAGCTGTAAAACACAGAAAGAAATGTTGCCCTATTCACCAAAAGCAGAGTGCATGAGGAATAAAGCTCCTCCAACATGTTGTTAGACTGTATAAAAAAAGCTGGGATGCTCACTTTATAGTGACATGAGGAGTTGTAACTCAAAAACCATTTTACTTCTGAAACAACCGGCCTGAAACAGTCTTAAGAGATATTATTCAACTTAGTTACTTTCTATTAATAGAATTAAGCCTTGAAGATCCTGGTTCTGGCAGTAGGGATAATCCTGTGCTTATCCTAAGAAGTTTTAAACACTTATTTCTTGCACACCTGTGGACATGCAGGTCAGAATGGCTCCTGTGAGCACCTGCATGTGAAGCAGGAGGGAGAAGAACAGCTGCTTGTGCATCCACTAAGCTTAGCAAGCAAGGGAAAAATAAGTCTTGGGTCCCCTTGAATGGGGATGAAATGTATTTCTGGAACACAGGCACCCACCAGAGCCAAACTGCTCTGTGTGTTAATCCCTTTAGGACCAGTCCCTTACATTCAAGGTGTTGAGCACAATTACCAGCCAGCACAGCAAGACACACTGAACAGCCTATGCAGGAACTTACAGCACAAAGAGCATTATGAAGTCATGAAATAGCATAAATTTGCAAAGTTAGTACTTTCCCCTCACAATATCTGGCAGAGGTAATTTTGTACAATTTACCCTCATTAGAACTCTGTTGGAAAGGGTGTTTCAGAGAGGGAAAATTGGTAAGGATTATTTTGGTATCTAGATTTGAAAAATAACTTTGCTTCAGCATTAATTCTTGTTAATGGCTGTGGGATTTCTTAAAATACACAGATTAAATCAGAATTTTGTACTTCCTCATTCATGCCTTTGGTGGGCAGGGCTGTATTTCATGAATCACCAGAGTATCTGATGTGGTTTTCTCATTGCTTTTACCAAGAAATTGCTATTTTAAGTTATTTTATACCCGTTTCCATTTATGAAGGTCATCTTGTGCTACTGTTAGGCTGAAAACCTTTCCAATGTCAGCAAGACCAATAAAGCAGGTTTTAACCATTAAGGTGCTTTTACATTTCACTAATTCTGTTACTGGTTTATTTGCATAATTTTTCTTCGTGGAAAGTAAAACCCTCTAATTGAAATGAAAAATGGTAGATAGTTACAGTGCCAATAAAAGAATTCACTTACATAAAAATGTTCACCAGGTAGAAAAAAATAAATAAGACAAAGCACCTGGAAAAGTCCACTGAAAGCAGGCACAAGCATCATTTGGACTAAATTTATTAATGGAGAGGCCTTAACTAAAAAGTTTGCTCTCAAGAGACAAGCAAACTATCTGCATATGGGTATCAGGTTACACATAATATACTGTGTGCCATGTCCCTCTGTGGCCACCTCAGGGAGGCTGTGCCATGTCCCCTGTGGCCACCTTGGAGGGGGAGAGCTCAGTCCTTGTCCCGCACTCGGCGGCAGATCTCGTCTGTGAACTCCGAGCACTTGGCATTGCCCCCCAGGTCTTTTGTCAGGATCTGAAAGCAAGAAAAAAACAGCATTACTGGAATGTTTCATGGGGCTGGTCCTGCCTCTGAGCAGTCCTGGATGTTCTGCTGTGCTCTGTGTGGGGTGAGGGGAACACACAACGTCCTGCAGCCCACACAGAGCTCCTCAGCCAGGACTGGCACAGGGAGGAGCAGCAGCAGCAGGAGCTGCAAGTGCTGCCAGATTTGAACAGGATTTTACCTTAACTACAGGGAGAAAGTGTGTTTGGTCACAGCTTTATGAAGTCCTTTGGCTCCTTAATAGTGTAATTTATTGTTAAGTAGTTAAGCTTTTGGTAAAAAGTTTGTCCTTTGGAAGTAAAATTCATGTATGAAGGCTCAGGACAAAGGCAACTAATTGAGAGAGTAATTCATATGAAGTTTTTTTGGGGTTTTGTTCAGTTTTTAAGGAAATCCACACAGAAAAAGCACACAACTCTTAATGCTACATATTATCAATTCTTTAAGTTTGCTTAGTTTAGTTAAGCGGTGGAGAATGTAGAGTTAAACATCTTTGTCATTAAGTACAACTCCTGCCCAGTAGCACTAAGACAGTAAAACAAGAAGTGAGCAGCACTGCTGGTCTAACCCAGCTAGATCAAAGAAGGCTGGGAGATAACTTAAAATCATTAGTTCCCCCTTACATGGCACACACATCTCTTAATTAAATGATTGAGGGGAGGGGAGGACAGGGAGAAATAGCAGTGTGAGAAGCCATCAAGGTTACAATTTTAGGATCTTGTCATTTTAACTGCATGATGGGGTTTTTCAATCAAAAAGATTCTCTCCACTGTGAGCACAGAATCATCATGTAAGGAGGCAGTAGACAAGTAGCCATGTCACAAAACTTGCACTGTGGTATCTTCCACAGAATTACTGACCTGCAGCTGGAGGATCCCATTTCCAGAGCAGTGAATGGGAACTTTACAGGAGCACCTCTTTGTCCACTTGTAAGTTTTTTTAACTGGCTCCTACACACAGTAAGGTTGCTGCAAACAGACCACTTACAAAGTGATGACAACTTTTGGGTTCAGCATATTTGTTACTTTTAATTGCAAAGCAGCCTCTTCTGGTCCTGCTACGATACGTGAACCAGCAGGGCCAAGTGCCCGGCCTGTGTAACTGCCATCCTCAGCATCTTTAGAAAAGATGGACATCAGAGTGGAAGAGGGAACCAGGAATGGTAAGAGCACACCTTCTGTCAAGTTTTAGAGCATAAACTCCCTCCTCTCCCCCTCCAAATATCCCATTTGAGTCTTGAATCTGGAGACACTCACTGCCAAAGGGAAATCATATATAATCTTAAGGGGAAAAGTTAATGCTGGATGAAAACTGATCTTTTGTAGTTGAAAAACAAGAGAAAGCAGTAAGGATGAAAAAAAAGAAAATAACTGAGCTGAAAAAACAGGAAAAGAAGTGTTACAGTCAGGACTGATATGCTATAAATGAAGTGGATCATTAAGCCTGTGAAAGGCAAATGAGTGTCCACTTCAGGATCCAGATTTAAATGTATTTGCTTTGTATGTTTTATAAACTTTGTAAGTGAAATACTACTTATTACTTAAACCCCTAATGCCCTTCCTGAAAAACAGACATCCAGGTCAAGCTTTTAGAGTTCACAAAGCTGTAGAAATGCAAGATGAGCATTGCTGAGACACCAGCAATGCCACAGCCTGTCCCTCATTACTGAGCTGGGCAGGCTCAATGCCACCAAAGGTGAGATAATGCTGTCAGAGGAGGACAGTGGCCCTGCTCAGCAACAGCCCAGCCCAGCAGCTCATCCACCATTCTGGTGTTCATGTTCCAAGTCAGTTTTTGCTGTGATATATTTCTTTACACACCCTCATCTTACCTTTCCATCTTTAATGGTGTCAAAGCAAGCTGACTCTATTTTTGTGGCGTGTTTGTGTAGTCCCATGTGACGCAGCATCATCACAGCACTGAGCAGGAGGGCAGTGGGATTCGCCATGTCTTTTCCTGCAATGTCTGGTGCTGTTCCATGGACCTGGAAATAAAAATCAACCTATCAGTTATGATGTCAGTATGCCATCAGTTGTGTGAACATGCCTATCAGTTATGATGTCAAAATGTCTTGGGCAGCCCAAGTGTGTGCAGGAACCTGAACCATAAACCCTCATGCATGTTAGAAAAGGACTGTGATAGAGTCAGTGGAAAGGAGATACCAAAGACCAAAACCATTTAGTTCAAAGGCATAAGAAAGGCAGAACTAGGTCACCTAATACCTCTAAATTGTGCCCCTCAGGTTCTATTTCATAGAGGGTATTTATCTCATGAAAAAGAGGGAAAATAAAGTGTCACTCAAAAAAAGGACATGCAAAACATTACATGTGATACACACTTTAACCAGCCTCCCTGGGTAAAGCTCCACCATCTCCACAGCACAAAAGAGTTTTGTGGAGAACAAGATGATATTGTATGGTATGGGAAAGTTTTGGCTTGCCAGGTGGAGGCCCAGCAGCCCCTGCTGCCCCAGCTGTGCCCCAGCACGTACCGACTCGAAGATGGCCACGCCGTTGGCACCGATGTTGCCGCTCGGGGTCACCCCCAGGCCCCCGATGAGCCCAGCACACAGGTCACTGCAAAAAAACACCATCAGAGCAAAAACCCTCAGCTTTTGCCACAGACAGCTGCCTCTCTGCAAGGCATTACAGTATTTTTATCAGCTGTAACTTATTTTATACATCTCCATAATCTGAGAATAGTATTGAGAAAGGACAGATGCTGCGAGCCACTTGTGCTCCATTACAACATTGGGAAATTTTTAGGACTACTAGCAGAGGGCAATGTAATAAAGGAAAATTAAAAGGAAATTCCAAATACTAGGATAAAACTATCAAGACACAGGCACAAGAAGTACTAAAAGCACAGGATATGTGTTGAAGTCTCCAAAACTAGCAAAGATTGTAATGCAGAGTTCCCTGTAACTATGCAGAACCTTTATTTCCTCAAGGGGCCACAGAACTACTTTTCATATGGAAAGTCCTTCTAAAAAACATGGAAGAATTTTGCTCAGGTAGCTGAATTACCAGGAGTTTTGTAGTGTGTTGTGTGTAGCTCCAGGGACATTTTCCAAGTGACACCAGACTTGCCCCCTCTCCTCACTGTGAGTCCCACGTATGGCAGCAGCAGATCATCAGCCACTGCATTTGGTTCCTCCACAATTAATGTGGGGAAGGGCAAACCAGCTGTGCCACAGCCATCATGCTGCACCCTCAGAGCTGGGCACACTGATGGACAAGGCTCTTAAAACTGCCATTTCCATAATTAGCTCATCAGGGACTAACAAGCAGAAAAGTCTGTATGGCCTTACAAGACAAGACTGTTTAATCTAAAACCAACCACTTCACTCTACAGAGTCTGGGGAAAACATGGACAGAGTCTGCATCTCTCACTGTATTTAATGCTTCAAGAAGAGATTTCCTTCTGTAGGTGTTCAGTCCAAGAAACCTGTCTGGCATTATGGCCATGCTTTAAAAGAGCAGCAGGTGAGACCTGACCCAGTGATGAAAGTGCCCTCTGCAAGAACAGCCTCAGATTTATTGCAAGTTTTTAGAACTGAATTTTTTTTATGGAGTTTCTATCAGAACTCTAAAATGGGAGCTACTGAACCACATGCAGTGAGTTGCAATAGTACTGTTGATGGGACTGCTGTGATTTGATCTCTTTGAGCAAGAGCCAAGAGCAGCTGGGAGGGCTCTCTGCACACCCCTACCAGTTCTTAAAGCAAGAAGCATTAGTGAGAATCTGGTTTTTTTTAGAGTGGGCAGACAGCCTTATCAGAGAGAGAGGCCAATTTTAAAAGAGCTTAAGCAGCATTCCTTCTTATATATGTTACCTCTACATTTATTACCTGTACAAAACCCGGAGATGGATTCTAAGATGTAAATAGTTGTTGAACTTAATATTAAACAAATTCTGATTCAAGCAGTTTTCTCAATCCCTCCTTAGAGGTGAAGGAGAAGCCATGTTATGTTATACACTTGCAAGGTCAGATCAAGACACTGCATTTTGCACACAGTATTTGATGGAATTTACACTCTACCCAAACATTTTACAGAATGGTAAACATGTGCTGGTGGGTTTTGCCCTCAAGACACCAAGTGCCTCCAGCACTGAGGTCACTCAAAAATTTACTTTGAAGGTCAGTAACAAATATAATACATAAAACAAGAGCTGGTAGGATATTAAGAGGCCACACGTTTCGTTCTTCAGTGACACTGCAGAATCACTGAACTGTATGACCATCTCTCTGTACACATCATGGTCCCACAGTCACCTTACAAAATCTATTTTAGTGCTTAAGATGAGAGTTTTTCTCTCATCTCTAACCAAGCATTCTTTACTACAAAGTAAGCCATGAAATTCTCCAGAGAGCTGGAGAAATTTCCTCTTCTGCTCCATCTGAACAATATTCATAGACTCCACAAGCAGAAACTTTCTTTTAAATAAGAAGCACATTCCACTCACATGGCCCCTCACAACAATATATTAATAACTGAAGTGTAATAATACCATCCTTTCCTCCCACTTGAAGTCTGGTTTATGAGGTTTTCAGCTCAGATCACCCATGTGACCAGTACATAACTGTTGGGAAAGTACCAGCTTTTTACATGCGGGGTTCCTTTAATTTGGAATCTCCATACCTGAGGATGTCACCATACAAGTTGGGCATAACAAGCACATCAAATTGTGATGGATCTTGAACCATCTAGAAGGAAGTATATTTTCATTAGGGTTAAGAATTTAAATTAAAAAAAACCAACCAAAATTAAAATATATAAATACTCACATTCAGACACACAGTATCCAGATACATTTCATTAAATTTAATGTCTTTGCAGTTTTCTGCTGCCTCCCTGCATTTTCTCAAGAAAAGCCCATCAGACATTCTCCTGCAATTAGATAAGCAAGAGAATATTGCAGTTATTGTAAGGAAGCAGTACTCAAGCTAAAGAAAACTGCATGTAACAGAGATTTATAAAAATACTAGAATTACTAACTATCCCTTAAATAAAAATAACATTTTAAACATATTACAGTGAAGTTGTGCTTTCTAAATTTCCTCCTAGAACATTTTTGTGTCAGTAGTTTAACAGGGACACATTCATTCTCAGAATGATTTCTATTCCTTTACCAAAGGCTTAGTGAATTTGTGATGGTGGTGTCATGTCATATCGCACATTGTATGACCCAGTTCAGTACAAAGCAGCTTGGAAACCATGAAAGCAAATAGCCACTTTCACCCTCAGTTTTTAAATTAATTTTCCTTGTTTAGAAGTTTTTAAAATAAAAGCTTTGCACGGAAGGATTCCTACAAGCTTCCCACTAAGAACATCAGTACATCATTACTGCAGCCCCATCAACAGTGGGTCAGGATTGCCCATTTTCCTTAGGAGGCACTTGAATTTTTTCCCATTTTACTTACTCCCAGTGGCATCAACAAAAGTTATACATTTGAGTAAGACTTAAGAAGTTGTTCGTAATTAAATGCATACTGTTCTTTTGTCCTCCTCAAAGAGAAGTGTGGACATACATAATATTTGCCTTGTGCACAGCAGTAACGTGGCTCCTCTGGTTGTTCCGGGCATACTCAAAGGCAAACTCTGCAATCCTCTTGCTGGCCTCCTCTGTGATCAGCTTGATGCTCTGCACAACCCCATCCACGATCTGGGGGACAGACCACACCCTCAGTGCAAGTGTCAGCTAATTCAAGTCAATGGTGTATCAACTATGTAAGGGACAGATCACACCCTCAGTACAAGTGTCAGCTCACTCCTCATGTCACTGGTGTATCAACCATGTGAGGGACAGATCACACCCTCAGTAAAAGTGTCAGCTTGTTCAAGTCACTGTACATCAACCATCTGAGGGACGGATCATGCCCTTAGTGCAAGTGTCAGCTCACTCCTCAAGTCACTGGTATATCCATGATCTGAAGGGCAGATCACACCCTTGGTACAAGTGTCAGCTCACTCCTCATGGCGCTGGTGTAAGTAGCAGTGGCACTCTGAGGGAGGCAGCTCCCACGGTGCATTCCCAAAGCAGAGGCCCCACTGATGCCCCTGGGCTGGCCCCCCGGCCCCGGCACAGCGCCCCGGAGCCCTCAGCAGCACGAATCACGTGCTCAACTGACCCCCCTGGGCTGGGCCCCCCTGGCACAGCCCCCCGTACCGTACCACGTGCTCGATGCCACTGTACTTCTTGTCGGGCCCCCCTGGCACAGCCCCCCTGGCATAGCCCCCCACAGCCCGTACCACATGCTTGATGCCGCTGTACTCACCGGGCCCCTGGCACAGCCCCCCTGGCACAGCCCCCGCAGCCCGTACCATGTGCTCGNACTCGCCCTCGGTGTTCTCGCGGATGGTGACGATGTTCACGTCGGTGTAGGGTGTCTTGTAGCCCTCGATGGACACGCAGGGCCGCACGTTGGCGTACAGGTCGAAGGTGCGCCGCAGCAGCAGGTTCATGGATGGGTGCCCCGCAGCAATTGGGGTCTTCAAAGGCCCTGAAGGAAACAAAAAATACACACGAGAATGAAGGAGAGAATAAACCTGTCCCCAGATTTGAGGCGAATCTCCAGGTTGAGTGTCCTCTGACAGAGGATCTCCAAGTTCCTGTTCAACCCGTGAGCTGAAATGCCACGGGAACTCTCTGTGCTATCAAGTGCTGCACATGGACATGGATCAGCTGTTTGAAGGCCAAGTTACAATCCTGACATGGAATAGGAGATTATACAAAAGGTTTTCATTGGAAACATATATAAAGATACTATTCACTATGAATACAGTTATTGCATACTATTGTGTATCTTAGAAATGCCTCCTGCAGAAAGTCCAAAGGTTGGAATGCAGCAATACCCACCTTCAGCTATGAGAACTATCAAAATTATGGCTTGGAAAGGAAATCTTGTTTCAAGATTACACACAACAGGACAGGCTGTCCCCAATAACTACCCATTTTATTGTGTTACAGATGAAGAACTTTGGCTTTAAATCAGACTCATGATAAAACCCACAGTATTTAGGATCTGTGTATAACCCCCTAAAATACCTTTTAATCCCATTTTGTTTTTATCCATGGATTCTTTGGCCTCTGGAGGTATCATCCACTTCCCTCCTGGTCCTTGGATAGCTGTAACATTCCTCTCTTCCCACTGAATAGGAGCCTAAACACATATACTCCAAGTTAACTTAAATGTCATGACTTTTGCTTCACGTTTTGACTTTCCTTCCACAAAAAGGTGCATTTAGGAATTTTGCCCAGGCCTTCATAAACAATTTTTCTCTAGTGAGTGAAAGTGAGCATGAGATGTTTGAACTAAAGCAATTTTTAAAAAAGGTAATTAGGTAAATGAAATAGTATGAACACCACCTCATTAGCTTGATTACCACACCACCTCCCTAGGAGTCATATACAGAGACATGGTTTGGACTGCAAACCTGAGTTCATTGAGAACTCCTCATCCCTACTGCCAGTCCTTTCACACACATTTCCACCTGCACTGGAAGTCACAATAAGGGAAAGAACATCCTCTTATCAGTTGCTCAGGATTACACCAACAAGATATTGCACATGATATACTGAGTTCATATTTCCAAAAATTATGCACAGCATTTGCTCTCAACTCTCTGCTCTTCAGCCATCTCACCGTTTCAAGCCCTGCCCTGATACCACATTCCTGTCTTTTATTCACTGAAGCTTCAAACTCTGTTGTCCAGAAGTTTTAATAGCTTAAATATGATTTCATCTTCTGGAAGATAAAGGGAAAGCTTTAACATGCCTAGTTAGTATTTGTTGTAGTTAAACTTACAGTGCCTATAGCAAGACAAATATGACTTACTTTAGCAGCATCAAAGATCTTCATGACAGCAGCAGAAATCTCAGGTCCTATGCCATCTCCTGGGATTAAAGTTACTGTTTGTACCTAAGTAAAGAAACATCAGTAGTACAACAAATGAATGCTGGTTTTCTACATAGAAAACATTTTGATGTGTTGTAGGAACCAAGTAACTATTAGAAAAGAGAAGAAATTCTCAGTTACCAACTATTCACTATGGAGAACAGCAGTCCTGGACTGAAGTGAGAATGAGTTGCTTGCTTTCCAAGGGAGTATGAAAATGTTTTGAGACAACTGTTTAAAAATTTGCCTACTATTTATTCCTATTTCAAAACAGAGGTTGAATGTGAGAGGCAGGTTCCTGCTCAGTACTCCTTGCAATGAATGATCTCAGCATGCTTTCCTCGGGAAATGCAGAGAGGTGACAATACCTCGTTATGCCTCCAGGATTATCAACATCCTGTGCAACAATGACACATGCTAGAAAAGAGTAAGGTGTAGGAAAAGCTGCATCCACCTTAAAAAAAAAGCCATGCCAATGGAAATTTCTCAAGTCACCTCCTAAGAATCTCAGACCCATTTTTAGCAGTATCATAATGTTCTTAGTCTTGCTTCTTTCACCATCATCAAACAGGTAACAAAAATTGCATAGCACAGGCTCAACAAATAACAAGGGAAGAAAGTGTTCTGCTTTGATGAGAAAAAGAATAAGTTATAAACACTATTCTAAGGACATGCCCCAGCTCTTTTTCTTTTAGAGTTCCAACAGTTTTGCATGGGCTCATTACCTACAAAAAGGCAGCTCAGATACAGCATTATTTGCAAAACCCTACACAGAATCAACTCACAAGGTGTTTTTCCACCATTCTCCACAAAAAATATGCAGAATTTCAATAGATAATGATTTTTTAACTCGTTTGAGCCAAACAAATTCACTGTGCACAACAAAAAGCAGAGCTTTGTCACAGCACTGCAGGACTCCACCTGAGCTAAAGTGTGTTATAAACAGAGCCAGAGGTCCCTCACCTGATTCTTTTTATACTCTGTAAGATATGAGTGACCCTTCAGTTTCTTTTCTAGCTGTTGCACAAAACTTCCAACTAGAAGCCACAGTTCCTGTTTAAAATGAAATCCTGCTTAAAAAATATGTGCAGCAGTGCTGAGACCTTCTCCTGCCTTCACTGAAAAATGAGGCCCATGGGCCCTTCAAACACAGACACATACAGTGGGTAAAACAGCTACAGGGAAATACACCATCAGCGTCTAAGATACTTCAGAGAGGACCTTGAAAAGGCACAACTTTAGATGCAAGGTATTCTAAAAGCAGCAGTAAAGTAAATCTAGTGCTTGGAGGGAAGTCTGCAAAAGAAAGAAAAGGAGAAGCTTCTCAACAATCTGTTTTGCCCCATATTTGCCTGTTTCCAGATGAATTTCAGAAGACTGAAATACTGACTTATGTCTGTATCAGACTTACGACTTATGTCTGTATTTTGTGAAAATTCTTCATGCCACTTTTATCTTTTGCTGGAGCCTCTTGTGTTATCACTTACGTGGTAATATGCATTGCCAGTGATTAACCAATGTAAACCCAGGATGGCATTAAGAGCATGAATGTTCACTTGTTTAACCCTTATTTTTTGGGAATATAAAAATGACAACAAAATTGTCAACCCCCTTTTATTGAGAAACTTCATGAAAGAAAAAAATGGGACTATTATACTCACAGCATTACCAAAACTTCTGGTCACCTTTTTTTGGTTTTTGAAAGCACCTAGCAACCGAGAAACCTGCAAAAATACAAACCAAACCCACGCTATTTTACTGCTCAAATGCGATTTTAAAAAGTTACCACTATTGCAGCGAACCTGCATTTGTAAAATCATATATTGCTTTAAATCTCCTATCTCAAAGCAGTATAAAAATCCAAGTGAAACAGGAGCACCACCCCCCCTTTGCCAAGCTGCTGCCCAGCACTCTGGGCACAGAGTATTCTTAGCACGGGGTGAGCCCAGGACAGACCATGGTGCACTGGGAGGGGAACACCACGCCTGGAGGGCTCACACACAACACGCTGGAGGCAAAGCTGCAGCAGATCTAACTACACAGATGATATGCCAACGACTGGGATTCGTGGAAAGCAAAGTGAAAAATGAAACACTTCAGTTGGGTGGGAATATCTTCACACATTTGAGGTGGTATTTCCGAAACGACTTTGCATCCGTATCACTTCTTCCATTCAAACTGGGGAATTTTGTTCTTCTGCCTTTTGCAGCTGTATGTTTTGTACTGCTGCCTTCTGCAGGCCTGATGGGTTTTAAAAAGCATAACTGAAATGCACATTAAAGACAAAACTCACTATAGCAAGGAGCCCACACAGCATAGCCAGACTACACTTTCTAACCCCTGGATATTCTGAGCTGGCATTAAGCTTCAAAACTAGGATGGTCTCTAAGCTCGAGCTCTTGTCCAGCTGAGCACTGTGGCCAAAATTCCCAATCTGCAGAGAAATCTCAGCCTCCCAATCCTACCCTTCTTTCTGGGCCTATTGATGCCTCTGTGACTGAAGGGCCACAAGGCTCTGGCTGTAACAGACCCTCCTGCAGCTCTGCCTGCTCACATATGCCGGCAGCAGCTGGAGAGCAACCTGGCAGTGGAGATTCCTCTCTTTCGCACTTGGTATTTCTTGCCTTCACTGACACGGACAGGGTATGGCCAAGGGACAGACTGTGTTGGCACCAACAGAAACAACTACAAACTACACAGTTTTCATGTAAATTGTAGTGAATGCTGTGGGACAAGTAATTTAAGCTAGATCTATTTTTACTTGCAGCCCCACATGAGATGTCCAAGGTCATTGCTATGCTTGCCACAGCAGCCTGGTGGCTGGGGAAGCAGCTGGAGCAACTAAAGGAAAACCTGAAGGTGACTACACAGTGTAAGTGTTGTCCTGGTACAGTTCCCGCATCTAGAGCCGGGATTTCCGTGCCAGAACAGCCCTGCAAAGCGCAGTCTGTCCTGTCAGGGATCATGGGCCTGGTGCCTTACACCGAGTTACCACTGATAACACCGAGCGAGGCTGAGCAACCCGACCCAGCCCGACCTTAACGGCACGTGTGGCGCCCGGCTCGGGGCAGCTCCTCCTTATTTTAGCAGAGGCAAAGTCACTGGGGCCGCCTCGCTTCACCCACGGGGCTGCTGCTTCACTGAAGAGCACAAACAAATGGCATTTGGTCCGAGCAAACAGCAGCGACTCCGCACCGGGGCCGCTCCGAGCGGGATCGCGGCCCGTGCCGGTGCTCCATAGGGAAACCGATACAGGCCCTGTCGGTGCACCACGGGCAATGCCGCTCCCGGTGCCCCACGAGGCTGTGCCGGTGTTCCATGGGCAATGCCGTGCCCGGTGCTCCACAGGCACTGCCGCTCCCGTGTCCTGTATCCCCGCTCGGTTCCCGCCCCGCTCGCCGCCGCCGTGACCTCTACGGCGCGACCTCCCCGCAGGCCGCCCCGGGGCGGAGCGGCGCCCCCGGCCCGCTCGGTGCTCGCTCGGTGCCCGCCCTTCCCGCGGCCCCGGGCAGGGGCACCCGCGGCCCGGCCCAGCCCGGCCCGACCACCTGGCCCCGCACCCCGTGCGCGCT
>VWZD01013814.1:0-55145 GCA_013396695.1 Sakesphorus luctuosus | reverse complement strand
GAGGGGCTCCTGCCCGCGGCTCTTCGGCTACTGCCCTCGGCCCCTCAGACCCTGCCCGCGGTAATGGGCTCTGCCCGCGGCCCTTCCTTCAGCTCCTACCCTCCGTGCCCGGCCCTGCCCGCGGCCCCTCCGCCGCCCTCGGTCCGATCCCCCGGTCCCTCCGCCACCTAGTCCGAGCCCCCCGGTCCGAGCCCGCGCTCCGATCCCCCCGCTCCGATCCGACCCCCCGGTCCCTGCCCCGCTCCGCGGAGGGGCCGCCCGCAGGGAGCGCTCGGGGAGCCGCCGCTGTGGCTCCTCTGCGGCCACAAACCGAACCGCTTCCCCACGCAGCCCCACAATTTTGAAGATTTTATAAAATCGCAGCTTCCAGAATTGGGTCGTTTACGGAAAATAAAAAGATTTGTTAAGAAAATGTCAGATAAATCCCTCCTAAAAACATGCACTTCAGCGTGCTAAGAACCCGAAGCTGCCAACACAGGGCAGTGTAAGGTTGGTATGTGCCTTTATTTCTGGGGTCTCCTCTTGTCTTGAACAATTAATTAATACTTGACAATGCACAGCATTTGTAGCCTCCATTTTCTGGATTCACTTGCTCTTTTTTAATGTCTTTCATGACAGGACACCAGAGGTAGTCACACCTTTCCCTCTGTTGTTGTTTTATCTGGGTTTTGATAGTGCTTTGAACTGAGAATTGTCACCCTGGTGTCTGCAATGTGAAGTGTGCAGAGTTGTCTTGGTTCTGATTTTCTTCTGGCAACTACTGCTGGGTTTCAATTTTGGTCTCTAAAATCCAAATTGGCCCTGCAGATACCTGTTCAAAATGTTTCTTTGAATTCTATTTCTTGGTTCAAAGCTTGACTCTACTTTGCACATACCAGTTCTTCTGTTGTGCCACCTTTACTTTGCACAGCAATGCTGATCAGTACATTTCTGTTGTTTTCTTGTCCTTCTCACTGTATCTACATCTGCATTCTGGGGTTGCACTGTGTAAATGGAGAAGAGAAATTGTTGACACACATTTTCAACACCTATCAATGTGTGTCTTATAGGTGTTACCATTGTAGTGCTACAGGAATAAGCCATTGACAGTGTTTGGGATCTGTCCTGAAAAAGGCTGGAAAACACAGAAATTAACCCACCAATAGTTATTTTGCCTAGAAAAATGATGCCAGTGTAGAGAGAGCAGTCCTGTCTTCCCCCTAGTGAGCACTAAACTGAGACTCCCCATGAGGAAACTCATTATATTAAACTTAGTCTGCTTAGGAAACATTTATTTATGTTATTTTGTCCCTGAGGCAAGGCACTGACTTGTGTAAAGCATCTTACAAAAAGGGTTATTTCTACATATTATGGATAAATTAGGCTTAATGAATTGCAGTCAGAAACCTCCATCTTCTAACCCAGTGTACTTTTTAAGTGAGATAGATAGGATCCTAAAACCATCAAATTTTCACCAAATTTTTGCCTTTCTGTTTGTTTTCTTCAGCATAAAAACTCTTGCTAGAAAGTTCCTGCTGCTCAGAACAAAAGCAGTTTAGTCAGACAGTTGTCACTTTAACCAGTTTGAGGGCCATCTCAGGCTGTTTATTCACTCCTCAGACAGGGCTCAGGCCCATGAAGGGACACTGCCAGACAAATTTAGTGTGGTCTGAGCACCCTCCCATTCAGCATGTGCTGGAAAAGCAATGTTTTTATCCACTGCAATAGCATCAAACTGTCATTTTTCACTTATTTTAGGATTCCCTAACTGTGTGTTTGCTTTTAATTTTTTTTTACAGCTTACAATAACTATTAAATAAGAGGCACATTGTAATGGTTGGTGCAGTGTATTACAAAGGTAATGTTTTGTAGCTCTGCATCTTTATTTAAGGAACTCACAATATTTTTTTTGGCTCCACAGCACCTGCAGTAGGTGAATATTATTATTCCTCATTTATTTGTGAGCAAACAGCATCATGAATAGCTTTCCAGTAAATAAGCCCCAAAGACCCAACATCAGTGGAGAAGTTCCCCCTTGTAACCCTTGCAATAGTTATCACTGTTACACCTGCAGAAGGGGGTCCTAACAACCCACAGGAGGGAACAGGAGAATAAATGTACAGGCACCCCTCTGCATCCAAACTGGTCTTTTTGCTAACTCTTTATGAAGAATTAATCTGCAAGGAAGCACCTGTGTTGGAGGGAATTTGTTGGAATATTTGGTGTAAGGGGCATGAATTTCTCCCCAGTTAAAAGTTGTAGCAAACCAGCACGTGAAGGCAGTAGATGCCACTTGGTTGTTCAAACTCTGTGTGGATCCTCTCCTGAACAGGCAAAGTGATCTCTGGCCATAACAGCTCGATCTGATCTTCCTTTGGTGAGGAAGAAGAGCTTTGATACTGAAACCACAGCCACGTTCTCTCTGCATCATTTACAGAGGCAGTTCAGGGTAGCATGGCCTGTCTGCTGGAGTTCATTAAACTTCCACCTCTAGTAGTAAAGCAGAGCAGTCACCTTGTGTAGCAGCGTGGCTGGCAGCAGTTCAGAGCACGAAAACATGCCCTGGAGACTCCCAGGAGTGCCAGCCTGCTGTGCCCCCCTCCTGAACTGTGGCTGGTCAAACAAGGCCCTGTGGCTGCGGTCAGAGGGCACCTTGGGGGAGGCCTGGCTGTAAAATAATACGTGGGCTATAAACCATTACATGTGCTGTAAAATATGACATGGGCTGTAAAACATTACATGTGCTGCACGTGCTTAATGGCATGTTTGCTGCTCTCTGAGTTAAACTCTCAGAGCAGATGAACAGTGACCCTTTAACTGTAGTTTCTGCTGTAAGGGGCAGTGTAACAGCAGGACTATTTTATGTTGTTGCCGAAGGGGGTTTTGATTTTTTGATTTTCACATTTTGTAGATTTTAGGAACACAGTAGCTGTAGATTTTTGGTAGGTTAATATTTCTGGGTTAAGTTTAATGTCTTTCTATCTCTACCCCTGCCCCAGAACAGGCAGCAAGATTCTCTAGCTGTTTAGTCTCTTTTTCAAGGTACAAGATTGGAGGATATCAGAAGGCCCCCAGGACGAAACATAAACACAGATCAGAAGTGGAAGAACTCCAAAAGCCCTTTGTGTGCCCGAGGAAGAAGAGCTGATGAAGAGGAGGTCTTGCTGACCCCAGCCCCAATTCCAGGGGATTGGAACAGGGGTGGAACTGGGGCTGGACTGAGAAATGTGTAAAGTAATAATTGGAGGGATCATATTATAAAAGACCATAGAAACCAGTGTTCAGGGAGCACGTGCATGTCATCATGTATTCCTGTGGGCCATAGGCCTGTTATTAAAGGACTTTACTTTTTATCTTATCCTATACTAACGTGGCTCAGAGTCCTGCTTTGTGGGGGGCACTCACAGCATCAATATATACTGCCCTCCTTAATAAACTTCATTTGCAGCTGACTGCAAGATGTATACTATGTGTTGCTAATAGCTTAAAAGCACTTGCTTGGGCAAACAGTTTAAAGAAACTGAAATATGGTGAAGTGTGCACATTGAAAAGTATTGATTTGTTGCAGGAATATGCTGAGAGAAAGTATTGCTTAACACCCAACTTGCAAATACTACTAATTTTGGGTAAATATGAACAGAGAGAAGTGAAGAAAAACAAACTGGAAGACTATCTGAACTTTGACATGTACAAACAAATAGGAGTGAAAAAGACTTTGGGCATTATAGTGTCTTTATATTTTACTCAATTAGTACAGCAAGATAATTATGTGTTGAAATACAATTACCACTGTAGCATGGCTGAGAAGAGGGAGCTGGTGTAGTGGAACCCTCAACAGTCAGTATCTGAATCTTCTTTTTAAAATTATGCATATTTTAATTTTATTTACTAATAAAAATACTCTTCAGAGTATGTAAAGAATTTGAGAAACAGGTTTTTTGGTCCATACACTCAGTGGGTGCTGTTCCCTTGATAAGCTGAGTCTTTCTTTGAAAGCAATTAAGGCTTTTAGCCATACTGGTTTTCCTGTGTGTTTTCTCTACCAGAGGATAAACCCAAAGCATTTCTAATATGCAAGAGAAAGTGGAAGTGGCAGAGTGGAAATCCAGGGCCAAAGGAATAAACAGGAATATGTGAACCTCAGGATCTCTGCCTCTGGCCTACTTTGTAAGCACCAGTAAGTCTTGCCTAGGTGGTGTTTTCCCTGTAACCCTTTTGCTGTTTTACTGCTGTTCTTCTGATTCTAAAGAGAGATATATCTGATATGTCATCGAGGATCCAGTGGGACTGAGCAGCCAGGAATGTAAATCAGGTGAAAAATGAAGAAATGGGATGTCAGTCTTCACTGCAGGAGCACTGTTAATTATACAGGATCACAAGATGTAAAGATATGGAGCCAAATCTACCCCTGGTGTCAATTCACTTCTGTATAATGACATTAGAGGTAATTTGGCTATTTGTATTTCATCTGATTTGCATAGATGGGCAGCCTGGAGCAGGTGGCTGTGAATGGAGTGCTGTTCCATGCAAACCACTTGCCTAAGTATTGGTCTGGTCTGACTGGGAGCAGCTGCACCTCTTGCATTTCAGTAGCCCCAGATCAGAGATAGGGAACATGTTTAATTAAGTATACACGAAACCATTAAAGCCAGAGATTAAGCTCCTTCTGAGTTAAGGATGTGTAAGAACTTTCAGAACTGTGAAAGTTCTGAATCTCAAGGGGCCTCATAGATTGTTGTTTTCTGATGCAAACAAAACGAAAAACATCATGTTAAAGAGCACTTTTAATAAACAGAAATACTGTATTCAAATTTTTTTTTAACATTGTGACTTACCTGTGGAGAACCTTTAGAAACATAATGAGGATCCAATGCCACTGTACACCAGGGAAGAGTAAAAAGAACCATTAGTGGCTGGAAAAGCAGAGATCACTTGGGTCTGATATGTGAACAGTTTGCAGAGACTCAAACCTGCATTTCTAAAAGTTATAATTTGAATAAGCCATCTCTTAGAACAGTTCAGCACTTTGGAGAATGGTTTTACTACACATCCAACACACTTCATAGGATATTTTGACTATATATATATTTATTTTTGGTATTACAGTTTGTTCTTGTTATATGCCAAGATAAAGTGAACTATTACCCAATCCTGTTAGATCAGATCAGGATCATTAGAAGCTGTAAGTCAATTCTCTCAGTGTTTTAATTAAATTTGCTAATGGGACTAGGACATAATGTCCATTGGCAGAGCTGTAAATAAAGTTGGAATTTCACCCTCTCCTGTTTCTATGTGCATGAATGGAAAAGTGAAGTTCCGCCAGGTCTTTCTTCCCTGTTCCCATCCTTTCTCACTCAGCCTTCTTCCTGCTGTTGTTATAAGACGTTGCCCTTCTGCAGATGTTAGATAATATAATTTTGTTGGAATTTATTCATTTTGCCTGTCTGCTTCTCGTAGCTGCTCTTTATTACTTCATTTTCCCGGAGCCAGGGCTGTGGTGCACCGGACCCTCCCCCAGAGCCTCTGCTGGCACTCGGGGCTTTGCCTTTGGGCTGCGGGAGAGTTTTCCCTTCCCACCTGCAGCTGCTCCAGCCTCGGGATGCAGATTGGCACCTGTCAAACCGCTTTAATAGTGCTGAGTGGTTTTACTGTGAGAAGGAGTGCTTGGCGCCGGGGGGTTGGCACCTGTGGTGGTGGACTCACCCCCTCGATAGCCACAGTGTGGGCACGGGCATTCCCTGCGGAGCGCCTGGGGATGCTGTGGGGACCTGCGGGCACTGGGAGCCTCCCTCCTGCCCCGTGTCCCTTGACAGGGCGATCCTGGGATCTGCGGGGTGGGCAACGGCAGGAACTGCGCTTTGTCTGTGCCTGTTCCATTTGCCAGCTGTGCCCTGTGTATGCCCAGTGCCTGTTCCATTTGCCAGCTGTGCTCTGTGTGTGCCCAGTGCCTGTTCCAGTTGCCAGCTCTGCCCTGTGTGTGCCCAATGCCTGATCCAGTTCCCAGCTCTGCCCTGTGTGTGCCCAATGCCTGTTCCAGTTGCCAGCCCTGCCCTGTGTGTGTGTCCAGTGCCTGTGCCAGTTCCCAGCCCTGCCCTGTGTGTACCCAATGCCTGTTCCATTTGTCAGCTGCGCCCTGTGTGTGCCCAGTGCCTGTGCCGGTTCCCAGTTCTGCCCTGTGTGTGCCCAGTGCCTGTTCCCATTCCCAGCTCTGCCCTGTGTGTGCCAGTGCCACACGGCTGCGCTGCCCAGCTCCACCAGGTGCCGCAGAGCTGTTCCCAGGCTGGCGGTGCGGGAGGAGGTCCCTGCAATCCCGGAGCAGTTCCCGAGGTACCGGAGCGGAGCCGCTGCCGCTGCCTCAGCACTGCCGAGTCGGCGCTCTGAAGGCTCCCTAAGCCTCTTAGAGAAGCACCCAAGAACAGGGAGCTTGGCATCGCTGTTTGGGGACCACACCTGCCTGTGATTGTCCCCCTTGTCCTACCTGGCACTCTCCAGCCAAGGCTTCGCCGCGCTCGCCCTCGCTCTCGGGCGGGCACGGGCACGGGCACGGGTACGGGCAGGTCCATGCGGGCTCCGGCAGCTTCTGTGCCCGCTCCCCGAGCCCCCGAGCTCTAAATGCCTCCGGCAAAGGGCAGCCCGTCGGCTGCTCATGGGATGCCTGTGCAGAGCGCCAGAGCTGCTTGGGGAACATGGGCAATAAGCAGACGATATTTACGGATGAACAGCTCGATGCCTACCAGGTAAGGTATCTCCGGCTGCATGGAAGGGAATTATCGTCATCTGTTTGTGATTTGGGTTTCTGTTTGGTTTGGGGAGTGGGTTTTTTCTTGTGATTTGGTTTTCTGTTTGGTCTGGGGAGTGGTTTTTTCTTAATGCAATTGAAAACTTCTCTTGTAACCTGCATGCAGACGTTGTAGTGATCTTCCAGCCACTATAACAGTGTCCTAGGGCTGGGTTGGGGAATATACCGAGTTTAATTTCCTCTTTGCATGCAGGGAAAAGAGTCACATCCTCCATGCTTTGACTAGGAAACAGCATAAAGATTGTGACGAGCTTGACAAAGTGTAGCAATAACCTCTCTTTGTCTCCCCGATGCTTTTGATGGCAATAGAGGGGAAAGGAAAAAAAAAAAAAGGAGGTCTTGTCTAAATTTGCTTCTCCTAAGGATAAATCATAGAAATATGCTTAATGTAATTCTAGAATAGGCGTTGCTATGCTTGCATCCACTCCTGGATGGCACTTTCTTATCTTAGCAAAAGTAGTGTTGCATTTTACATCAGGGATAACTTGGGACTTCTTTATTTACTCACGTTGCGTCAGCTGAATTTTTAGTAGGGTAAAAAATAATTCCTGGTTTCCAGTCCTGCTGCAGCACACTGCAAAACTTGCTGAAGTACATTGCAGGAAGCTCTCTGCGTAATTTGCACCTTGACTAAGTTTCTGAGAATGCAGTGAGGTGCTGCATGGAGCAGGAGTGTGCTGAAAGAGCACTGACTGCTTTGCTTTCCAAGGGATGCAGACAGGGCTGGCTGCGTGCTCTGTGCACCTGCATGAGGGGACAATCACAGAATTAACAGAGCAGGAAATCAAGGTTTTATCCTGTGATAACCAAGGGACAGAGCCAGTCATAACAGAAAAACAATTTACCTGTGGGATCTCTGATTCAAGCCCTTGAAGTAGGAACTAGTATTTTAGTTGCTAATTTTATTTCAAGTTCCTGCTGACATGGACTTTTCAGAGGTGTAAATGCTTAGCCACAGAGTCAGGCTAGAGGGATATGATGAAATGCTTTGAACCATTACCCATGCTGAAAATAAGGCCTGAATTAAATGCTCTGATAAATACCTAGCCCTTTTCTTGTCATTGTAGGAAATGTGGAAATGGACCTTCTTTAATTTCCACTTTGTCACACGTCTCATCCTCACCAGCAGTCTGTCACTGTAATGTATTAATCTAAGTGAATGGTCTTAGACTTAGCAGTTCAAGATCCAAATAGGCTTTTTCCCATCCCTGCTGGATAGGCAAGAGGGAAATCAAAGGTCTGTAAAGCACCAGTGTCTGTTTTCCTCCTAACAATAGAAGTGAACACAGAACAGAGCACAACGGCAGTGAACCAAAACAAAGTCCAAATGTAATTAATGTTATCTCCCTGACATAAACTGGCAAATGCAAGAGCTGAAATGTCATCCCTAATTCCCTGCTCTTCATGTAGAAATTGCCTCTCCCTAATGGCTTTTGCAGCCCCTGCCTCTCCTGATGCTGGTAATGTCTCTCAGGGCTGGCCCGGGCTGGGCACTGGCATCGCTCTGGCACAGACAGGCTTCAGTTCATTAGTGCAGTGCTGGGTCATTTTTGACTGGTTATAACTTATTATAAATGGTAATGAGTTCCAGGACAATCACTGACCTGCAGATTTTGTCAGGAAGGAATGATAGGTGGAAAATCACCTAAATCCCTTCTTTTCATGGGGATTTGCCTCTGATCCATTCCTTTTGCACAACTCTTGTGTCTTTTAACCCCAGAGATGCTGGGCTGGCTGCAGCCACCCACACTGAGCTCCTGCCTCTCCCCTACATCCTGGGGGAGAACTTCTCCCCCAAAGGAGAACCAGGCAATGCCTTGTGAATCTGTGTGTCTGTGGGTTAGTGCTGAACTCCCTACAACAGCACCCAGGGGTACAGTACTCATAGTCTTAGAAGTCAAAGAGCCAACTTAATCCTTTTTGTAAAATGTATTTTGTTTTGTTTTGTTTTGTTTTGTTTTGACTTCCCTACGGTTCCTATTGGAAGGCTGTTTAAAACCTCACTCACCTCATGGTTAGACTTAAAATGTCTTTATTTAAATATAGTTCTGGACATTGTCTTATCTGGTTGTAACTTCTGCCTTTTTTGTCTTTAACACAAATTGCTTTGAGCTTTATATCACCAAAATGCTACTTCAGTAGGAAAAAATGTTGTAATTTTTTTAAAAATTCATCCTGTTTTATGTACTTGTTCTGTAGGAGATGCTATGAGATGGAAAAGTGAGAAGTTCATGTGCTTTAAGTGTGGTCAAATCATATATAAGTGGCTTTGGCTTTAGGGAAGTAAAGATGAAGCTGCAGAAAAACCAGCTGCTTGAAGAGCCAGCACACGTAAACCTCAGCTCAGGAATATGATATTAATGAAATAACCCTATTTCATTTATCTACAATTGGAGAAATGCCTGTATATAAAATTTTCTGCATGTGAACTGTCATCCTCTACAGCCACTTTTTAGCAAGACCTTTCCATTTAAATTATAGAAGGGTAAAACTGGTGCCTCACAGGATGACCTCAGTGTTTTTAATGGGTTTTTGGAGGGCTCTTCATTCAGGCTGGTGATGGGGAGCCAGTTGGAACTGTCTGTAAAAGAGGTACGTAATAGAACTTTATAATATCGAACCTCACAGCCTGTTTTTGTTTTAATTCAAAAGAGATAGAGGCAAATTAAAGACAGACCTGGAGAGCTGTAAATCTCCTACCACCTCATCATATTAAGATCATATCACCTGTTATTAAGATGGTGTTCTAACTGGCAGCTTTTTTAATTGTCTTATGAAACATTTTGAAAATTAGGCTTTTGCTGGCACTGGTTTCCTCAAGGAGAATCACCTCATTTAAAAAGTAAGGAAATGAATTCTAGTGGGCATTTCTGATCCTTCTGCCCTCAGAGTACTTGGCTGCTTTGGGTTTCTGGTGGTGGTTTCTTGTTTTGGTCCTTTTTGTCGTTTGGGGTTTTGCTTGTTCATGGTTTTTTTGGTTGTCTGGGTTTTGATTTGTTTTGGGTTTTGATTTGGTTTTTTTTGTAATACATAAAATGCAAAATCTAACCAAGGTCTGGCTGGGGAAAAGGTATTAATAGGCACTCAGCAATAGGACAAGGGGGCATGGGCTCAAGCTCTGCCAGGGGAAATTGAAGTTGGAGAGCAGAAAAAACTTCTTTGCAGAGAGAGTGCTGAGGCATTGGAATGGGCTGCCCAGAGAGGGGGTGGATTCACCACCCCTGGAGGTTTTTAAACTGAGACTGGACGTGGCACTGAGTGCCATGATCTGGTAAAGGGACTGGAGTTGGCCCAAGGGTTGGACTTGATGATCTCGGAGGTCTTTTCCAACGCAATCCATTCTGTGATTCTGTGATTCTAAGATGTACTTCATTGCAATGAAAGAACATTTTTCAAATTAAGGCTTTAAAAGTTGCCTACAGATTTTGGAGGTTGAGAAAAGAAAATGAAGGGGATTTAAGGGAGTTTGAAGCAGTGGAAAGTACAGGTGTGCAATAAAGCAGCAGCAGAGCCTCTGTTTTGCCTCAAGGCACTGAATATCTGACTGAGAAACAGTGACGTTGGGTGGGCTGTGGACAAACTCCTGCAGTGCTCAGTCAAGCTCCTTCCCTTTCCTGGGCTTACTCCAATTGGATACAAATGTGATTCTTCTTTTTTTTTCCTTCTAATAGATAGAATGTACGTAATGTAGGGCATGTTGCTGGGTTTATTGCAAGCCATTTACATTGGTATTTGTTCATTAATGGTATTATTTCCTCTGCATTATTTAATGCAGCCTCAAAACTGATGGTTGCCCTGGTAGTTTTACAGGCAATATTGCAAAAAATATAGTGCTGTGAAATAATGACACAAGAATTTGTCTATGAAAGAGTTAACTTTTGTTTTATCAAAATTGAAGTCAAAGTAGGCTTTCCTAAGAATTATGCAAAACCAGATGAAACAAGTCTGACAAGAAATGCCATTTGTAAAGTGAAACTGGGTCGTCAAGCTGCCTTTTGATTTAAAAGCTGATTGATCAGGATCTTGGCAAATTAACCCTTTGCAAGAACACCAACAGTGCACTCCTCACAGGTTCTCCAGGATCTTGTGGAAAAAGTGTTTCCCATTTGGTTCAGTATTGCTGTTGCTGTGCAAATGTAGGTAATGGGAGGAGGATTCTGTGCAATTGTCCTTCATTCAGACTGTGCTTTCATGTTGCCATTTGGTGCTTGTACAGAGTGGGCAAAATGACACTGGGAGGCAGCTGCTTCTTCTCAGCCTGGTGTTACTCCGATGTTGCAGTGTGAATATATAAACTGGTTCTTAGAGCTGCAGCTTTTTCCTCCTGAAACTCGGGCGTTTTTGGCTGGTTTGGCTGTAAAATAATTGTAGCTGATAATTGTAGTTTAGTTTATAATTGTAGTTAATAATTGTAATTTGGCTGTAAAATAATTGTAGCTGTAAAATATATATGGTGACAAGGAAAGAGGAGCTGTTTAAAATCTTCCTTGATGTTCTGAGCATTTTTAACTCATTAATTCTGTTAACTCTTCACTTATACTGACAGTGATGAAGTTACACTGACAGTGATAAAAATACAGAAACATCTTATTGACTCAGGTTTTCACAACTCTATACCAGTCTTAGTTGTGTGGCATGAGGAATAGAAGTGTTGCATTTGTAAAACATTACCAGAATGGAGCTGATAATAGATCTTGTCTGGAAGTTGGTTTGCTTCTCTCCAGTGCCAGGGCTTTGATTGCTTCATAGGATGATGTTCTGATGGTGCTTTGATAAATGCTCTTACACACACTCTGTGCTCTGGCACAGAACCAAACACCCTTTGGGATTTTAAAAATGAAACCTCTGAAATAATTTGCTTGAAATATTACCTTTTAAAGTGCTGCATGATTCAGTACTTAGCATGTCTTAAAAGATGCTCACTCAGAAAGCTCAGTGGATCTCATCTGTTTTGCCTTCAGGATATTGTCAAAATTCCTGTTAGTCACTGGTTGACATTATCTGTTGTTTGCTGGATTTTGTTTGAGGCTGTTTTTTTTTAATTTAGAGTATTTTTGGACTGATTTATATTATTTTCTTATTTAGAAAACTTTCCAATAAAGCTGTTGCAGAATCAGAGTAAACCTGCCCTTATGAAACTATACATATAAAAGGCAAAATATAAATGTATTGTCTTGGAGGAGAAATATGCCCTTAATGGGTTTAAGAGCCCCTGTCTCACAGTCACTTTGCATATTTGAGCATTTCTATTCTTTCATTCTGTTGTTCATGTCTCCAGCTTTTCTTCTGCAGAGAAGTGTTTTACATGTGTGTGTGGAATGGCTTTTTTTCAGAACTGCTTTCTTCAGAACTGCTTTAAGCACAGACACTTCCTGCAGTGGAGGCAGAACCTTTCCTTCCCTGGGCTCTGCTGCCACCGATGAGCTGCCCTCAGGACTGGCATTCTGCCCCCAGAATTGTGGAACCACAGCCCATGTTGTGCTGGGCATGGACATCTGACGCGCAGTTTGGTGTCACACAGTTCTCTCTCTCACACTGTTTTTTGTTCAGGTCACTCTAGAACTTAATATTGAGCAGAACTGATCTGGTAACTTGCAGTAAAGTCTTACAGGCTGGTGGAAAAGGGAGTGGACCACCCTATTTCAGTCTGTGCTGTCCTAAGCCTGCCTTCATTTGACAGAGGAAATAAATGCATGTGCATTCTTCTCTTCCATAAAAATCATTTTCCAGAGCAGAGACTGTGAACCCTTCCCTACATCAATGTTTGGTGACCTGCAGAAAGCCCCAGGACCAGCCAGGACCCCTGGAACACCAGCCCTCTGCCTCTGCTCTCTGCAGATGGTTTCAAGAAACAATGAAACCACCTAAATGCTAAATCTGAGTATCAGGTCCCATTTTACAATCAAATGATCTCATGAAATCAATGGGAAACTTTCTCTTTGCTTGATTTTGTTGTCTTTGCTAGACATAAGGTGCCAAGTGGATAATTGCAGATTTGTTTAGGGGGTATCTTACCTCCAAAAAACCAGCAGTGATCCCACATCAGACTTCTAATTAACTTGATTATTAAGGGCCCAGGGACAGCCTGAGTGGGACAGTTGGTCTGGGAACAGGATGTTCTCAGGGGCTGGGACAGGGCAAACCTCTGCCCTAAACAAGATAAACCCATGATGGACCTGCTGTGAGCAGAGGCCTTTCAGGCCACTGTGCAGCACTAGAAATAAAAGCAAAGGTTCTCAGGATCAATTCTCGCCAGAAATGTTGAATTGAGAAAATCATGAAAACTCTGGTACTGTTTCTTTGTTCAGTTTGTGCTTTTTCAGCAGCACTCCCAGTGGCTTTAGTGGCCAAATAGAACACACAGGTTGCTTTTTGTGTTCATAACAAACTCAGGGACAGCCCACAAAACAGCAGGTGTGTTCCATGATACCTTTGGGTTGAGGGAACATCAAAGTTATCACGTCCATAAAGGACAAATACTTTCCAGGGCCCACTTCACCTTTCCTTATGAGGGAGTGAATTTAACATGTTAATTTACTATTTATTGTCCATCTTTGTGTATTTTCTACATGAATGAAGTAGCCAGGAGAAAATTGGATGATTCACCTCCGTGTTTCTTTGGCCAAAATTCTTTAATTAAATTGGAATTAAATTGCTGGAGTTCCAGCAACTATGAAATGTAATTACGTTGTTTAGACCTTTGTCTCATCATGATTTTAATCCAACTTAGGGCTGTGCTTCCAAAAAAAAAAAAGGAAAAAAAAGGTCAGTCCTGCGCCCCCTTCCTGCAATAGATACTTGTTTTATCTTCATCTCTTTCCAGCACTGTGTTCCAAGACAGTAAAAGGAAATGATCCCAACTGGAAGTGCCTCCATTATGAAGGTTTGCCATGCGTGGGGTTAGCTTATGGTAGCCAGTGTTGTTTGGTTAAAAAATAGGCAGGAAAGAGCGTTTGTTGACAATAACAAGAGGCAACTCATCTTAAAATAAAATATCAGAAAAAATACGTGGACTGTCAGCAACAATTGTTTATGATCTGACCTCTGAATTTGTCTTCCAATAGCATTTTTGGATGATTTCTGCAAGGTAAAGGGGAACTTTTCTTTTACTCTTTGTCTCCATTTGCATATCCATTCCCTTTCTGATTAAGTACCAGTGGCTGCTGTTCCCTCTATAATTACAGACTGATTCTGCTGAGGGCATCTCAATTATCTGTGAGGTGACACCTCCCTTTTCTTAGGCAGTGAATCAGCCTTAAGTGGCGGTTTGAGTGTTGATTATGCTGGAATTAAGGAGTTCTTAAAGCATCAGGCTCCGATTTCCCCTCGTGCAGTGGCAGACAATGTGCCACCAGTGTCAGAGCTCCCAAGGTACTTCTCCTGTGCCTTGTAACAGGATTCTGCCACCCAATCCAGGATTCTGCCACCCAATCCACGAGGAAAGAGCTGCTCTCCTGCCACTGGATCTGGGGCAAGACAGGCAGAGTCAATAATTGATGGGGGCAGGGCTGGCACAGCCCTGAGCACCAGGCACAGGTTCTTCTGCAGCGCTTGCTGTGCCCTCCTTGGGAGAAGCAGGGATTCAGCCAGGATGGCTCAGCTTGGGAAGGAAATCCTTCTCCACCAGTTGGCTGGAGAGCAGAGCTGGGGGATCAAGCACTTGTATGTTATCAGTAGCTGATTTTAAAAGATGATTTATTCTAAATTGGTTGACATTAAAGGGGGGAAACTGCTAAGAACCGAATTCTTGGGGGAATGCCGTGCCACATGCCATGGGCCCGTGGGCCCGTGGGACAGTCAGAAGGAACCATGTCGAGGTGGACAATCAGGAGGAACTGTGTTCTGGGGGACAAGAAATGGCACATGCTCTGAATTCATGAACGATGTCAACCGATGATCAAATATTTTATTGCCACCAGTGCTGTGAGTTTTGGATGCAGGGCAGAATTCCTTAAATATGTGTTAGATAAGACAGTGGAGATGAGGGGATATTCCTGTTAATGGGATGGGACTTATTATTATGTTCCCTTTCAGCGCCTGAAACTGTAACTCGTTTTGTGACCGGTTTAGAAATGCATGAAATGCAAACTCTTCCAGTGCTTGAAGGGTCTCTGGTAGTCTCTGAATTTTCTAGATGTCCATAAAGTAAATTAAACCAGTGTCAATCCAGTCTCCCCACACCATTTAGAGTTCAAGTAAATGCTTGCAATCTCTGCTTTCATGTCCAACGAGCTCCACATTGCATTGCAGTGAGTTATTTCAAATTGTGTGATGGCACAGGGAGAGATGAGTAGTTTGCCTGTTGGTCAGAGCAGGGACTGTCAAATTATCCATGTTCTGACAATGGAGTTTGGAGCCTTTGCCAAAGTGACCACAGTGCAAAGTTACTGACAGCAAAAAGAGTCAATAACTAATAAATAAGTACTTAACTTTTATTAGTAACCCAGTTATCTCCCATAGAGGAGATTTAGAATTCAATTTAGAAGACAGTTTTCTTTGTGTAGTTGTTACTTATAGTTTTCTAGGCTGCCCCTTACTTTTTGGATTTAATTTAGTTTCTGGTCTGGTCATTCCATATTAGAGAAGTGTTTGAACAAGCTGAGGTTTTTTCTCCTGGAGTTCCCCATTAACAATATCTTTTTCCTGGTGGGCTTGTCCTTGGGATATTTCAGTTATTTTACAGCACATTTGCTTTTAGATTGTACACAAATGGCATCCTCAATGTTTTTCTGTCAGATCTGAGTTTCCTTCCAAAAGGCTGAGAAATAATTCTTTGCAATTGTTTTAACTATTCCTATAGTACAATGACACGTTTTGTTTTTTAACAGGATTGCACTTTCTTCACTCGGAAGGAAATCCTTCGGTAAGTAAACTGGATTAAATTCCTCCTTGGTGATTCCTGTGGAAGGGACTAAATGTTTTTATTGTGAGGAAACCAACTGAACTCAGTTATTTTGCATGAATGAAGGACTGTGAGATGTGACTTAAGATACAGTTTGTCATTGTTAGAAGGAGACTGATGGTGATCAGATTAAGGTCACAGGGATGAGCCAGGGAGTTGGCAGGAAAGGAGTTTGCTGCCTTTCTGCTCAGCTCTGCCCATGAGGGCACATCCTTCAGGCAGGACAGGTTCTGGCATGGGCTGAAGAGAGGGCAGAGCTGGTGGAGCTTCAACTGCAGAGCACTGAGAAAGTTTCAGGGCAAACTTTCCCCCCAGAAAGGCACAAAGACTGGGGGAACTGTTTGTAAGAGAAGGGCCTTGGGGTTGGTGTTAGTAGAGATGGATTGACCCAAACTGAAGCAATTTCTGCCTATGTATTTGCTGACTTCTTATCATGGGTTCTTGATCTTCCAACTATTCAGGTTAAGGATCTGTGCAAATATGACACAGGTCTATTGCAGCAAAGGCCAGAGGGATCACAAGCATCAACGTGATGCAAAAGGCAGATCTGGTTTTATTCAAATCAACTCACACTTATAAACTCCAGTTAACCCTGCCCTGAACACAACAGGTCTGACCCCATAGGCAGAAGGCTGCAAACATGGCTTTATAAGGTAAAACCCAGGTACTTTCCGGGTTGCTGTGTTGTTGTTCACTCTCTAAGTTTGATGTCCCATGCTCCTCTGGACTCACCGAGCCAGTGGGCAGCGACACAGGTCCTGTCCTGTTTTTTTTTCTTCAGGATTTTTACCCCATTGGAGGGGGAGAATCAATCCAGGGTATGTGTCTAGACTTAGGAACTCATAATCATAGAATCAGCATAGAATCACAGAATCAGCTGGGTTAGAAGAGACCTGAGATCATCAAGTCCAACCCTTGATCCAACCCCACTTTGATTACCAGATCATGGCACTCAGTGCCACATCCAGTCTCACCTTAAAAACCTCCAGGGATGGTGAATCCACCCCCTCTCTGGGCAGCCCATTCCAATGCCTGGCCACTCTCTCTGGAAAGAATTTCTTTCTCATATCCAACCTCCCCTGGCAGACCTTAAGCCTGTGCCCTCTTGTCCTGCTGTTGGTTGCCTGAGAGAAGAGACCAACCCCCACCTGGCTACAACATCCTTTCAGGTAACTGTAGAGAGTGATGAGATCTCCCCTGAGCCTCCTCTTCCCCAGGCTGAACACCCCCAGCTCCCTCAGCCTCTCCCCACAGCACTTGTGCTCCAGTCCCTTCACCAACCTTGTTGCTCTTCTCTGGCCCCGCTCCAGCCCCTCAATATCTTTCCTGAACTGAGGGGCCCAGAACTGAACACAACACTCAAGGTGTGGCCTCACCAGTGCTGAGTACAGGGGAAGGGTCACTGCCCTGGTCCTGCTGCCACACTGTTCCTGATCCAGGCCAGGATGCCACTGGCCTTCTTGGCCACCTGGGCACAATGCATTGGGTTCTCAAATTTCCATGGCTTTTCAGGCATGAAAAACTTTGTTTCCGTAAGCATTGGGAACAGCTGTGACATCCAAAGTAGACATGGTGTCAGGGAAGTGTTGCTGCCAACCTCAGCAACGCTGATGTTCAGTGGCTCTGCTAAGGCAGGACTGGTGGCATTTACTGTGGTGCTTGATTTTTTTCCTGGAGAAGTGGAGGTGGCATTTCAGATCATTTCCTGCATGCCTTGTTCTCATTCCTCATGGAGAAACGATGCACTCACTGCTCAGCAGAGCATGACATCTGTGACCCCTGTGCAGGGACAGCATGGCAGTGCCACCCCTGAGCCAGGCTGGCACCTGGGCCAGGGCCCTCCTACACAGGGGTTGCAGTTTCAAATCCACTCACATGGCTAGAGCACCTTTGTGTGAAGGCTTGAAGGGTGGCTGAGTCAGAGTGTGTGTAAAGTAAACAATCTTCTGTGGAGGGAAAGGACTTCACACAACAAGCCTATGAGGTTTATGGTGAAAGACCCTTTATTGCACACTGCACATGGTTTATATAGGGTTAATGCTATGTTCTATTGGCTAAATTGAACCTCACATCATCAAAGTACAAACTCTAATTGGTTATAATCCGTATCTCACAAGTCCAATGTTAGATGAACTCAATCCTAAATGTTTTCAGGTACACCTCTGGGGTGCTGTGTTAAAGTCAAAGTGTTCTCATAAGAGACTTCTGGGGAGTCGCTGAGAACTCCTAGGGAGCGATTTCTCCTTTACTTGCCAACAGCAGCTGTGGCCTTGCTGATTCTTAGCTGATATCTGCTCCAGTCTCACAGAGTTGATGCAGGCTGGATCATTCAAATGCCCGTTTTCTGAAAAAAAACCCTCAAAATGTGTGTGCAGTGAGGGCTGGGAGTGGTCCAACGATGAGCTCAGCTTAGTGCAGGGTGGCTCTAAACCTGCTGTTCTCAGAGTGCCTGAGGAGGGAATTGCCATGGCAGGGATGGAACTTCTTTAGCAAAGCTCTGAACTGTGAGGATTAGAAAAGTTTTGTGAATGAAGAAGGTTTGGAGGCTGCAGGCAGCTCCAGGCCTAGAGTAGAGTGGTACCTCCTTGTACAGCTCTGGACAGGGAAAGATAATTAAAACTGTGAGAAAACTGGCAAGATAACTAAAATAAAGTGAGATAAGAGAGGATTTGAGAGAAGCAAGCATGGGAATGGAATGTGTGTAGATGATTTCTCATGAAACAAAAGTACATCTGGACAGTGAGTAACATCCAATTAGAAGCTGTAATAAAGTTTACGGACACTGCCCTGAACCTATGAAAACTGACCATGGGTGGGATTTAGGATATATATTGTGTAACTTGTAGTTTGAGAGATCTTTCTTCTATCTTCCTTTTTTCCTTCTTCATCTTTTTTTGCTGTAATATAATGAATTACCTTGTGTGTCACACCTGTGCCCTTTTTGTCCACCACAACAAATTGTGATGACACCGAATCTCTCAGAATAACACATAATCAGGAGCCATAAAGAAGTTTCATTCTGTGTCTGTGGT
Organism: Sakesphorus luctuosus; assembly: GCA_013396695.1. Taxonomy (NCBI): domain Eukaryota; kingdom Metazoa; phylum Chordata; class Aves; order Passeriformes; family Thamnophilidae; genus Sakesphorus; species Sakesphorus luctuosus. The sequence continues at coordinate 36,433 of VWZD01013814.1, read as the reverse complement.
ATCCTAAAAAATTCGTGCAACTTCAATAAGAATGAATGGTCACCTTCTGCTGTCAGGACTGCAAAGTTGTTGGTTCCGCTTGAGAACACTGAATTTGGCAAGAATGGGTTTTGCCCATTTTGGTCACAAAAACAGCTGTGAGCCCAAAATAGCAGAAGTTTTGTGGTTTAAATGTTGGAAGTTGATATTTCTGTGCCATCTGTAGTTCCAGCATTTGGATATGGAATAAAAGATGTGCTTATGTAGCCACCAGATCTCAGGTACATTATACAGCCAGAGGGGAAAAAATCCCAAATGGTTTAATTTCCTGAGTAAAAGAGGCCTTTAGCCATCCCCTAAGTCTTAAAAATCGGCAAGTCCTTTTCTTCTGTTTCTCCCTGATACACAACTGCTGAAATAGGTTTGTTTGGATTGGATAAACTGAAAAAAATTGCTTTATTTTTCTAAAATTTTATTTAGACTCAAATTTGTTAAGGCTTTATAAACAGTCAAAAAAAGGCTTATTTTCTCAAAAATTTAATTCAGGTTCAAATTTAAGACTTTATAAACAGTCAAAAAATTGCTTTATTTTTCTAAAATTTTATTTAGACTCGAATTTATTAAAGCTTTATAAACAGTCAATTACTTGTATTTGTACTGTGCTCCTGTGAGGGGAAATGATTATGAATTAAGGGTTTGACATATTACACGAGTTCATGTTCTCTTTGTTGCTTTGAATAACTGAGAATTATGGGTGAAGTGGTTTGTAGACTGTGATACTCTCCCATCCTGCACTTCTTTTTCTCCTGTGGCAGGATCCCCCAGGAATTACTTGAATTAACCTGAAGGGATCATTGATTTCCCCTGCAGGAAGGGAAGTGATTGATTCGGGTACTTGTACACCTCAAATCCATCTGGAGAAAAATTTATGGAGAAATAAGCATGAAACATGTACAGTGCAGACCCAATTTAAAGAATATGAGATAAAATGTGACCATTTTTATCACAAGACCATAACATTGGTGGGGGGACAATGGACTTAAAACTGTAAAATGCTGATAAAAGAAAGGGAATAAGAAGCCAAACATCTCCAGTGAGGTTGTAATTAGGAAACTGCTCAATCTGAATGAGCAAACTTTTTTTTTTAAAAATCTGGAAAACATTTTCAAACTGTATATTTGAACCATCCTGAGAAAATACAGAAAGTGTACTTTGGCAGATACACAGCAGATTTCAAGACCAGATACTCCAAAGTAATGAAATCATAAAATGTCAGTGTGTGGCAGACAGGTGGGGATTGACAGGATTGAAAAACTTGGCTGTGAAATGAGTAGTCAGCAAGTTCTGTTCTCTTTTTGGGAGGGTTGCTGTGGGTAAAATACACTTGCAGAGAGAGAGTTTGCAAGGTGCAGCTTTGACAAGCAGATAAGAACTGGCTGAAATAAAGTATTATATATAGTATAAATATATATAATATATATAAAATGTAATGGTATTTCTGCATGGAATTGTCATAGAACATTGCCATGCATTCTTCAGTTTTCCTTGACTTGTGAGACTGAGGTAAAACTTCTGTTGAAGTTCGATATCAGGGCACTGAACACAGTAACGATACATTATCTGGGTTTGCAAATATTTTTAAATAACAGCATTTTGGGGTTGTTTTTTGGTGTATGCCATGTCCATACCCTGAGCCTGTACTGCAGCAGGACCCTGGGGAATGGTAAGAACAGCTCCCAGTTTGTTCCAGTGGGACCACTCCTGTGTCCTGCAGGACTGTGGCAGCACAGTTTAAAGGTAAACCTGCAGGAGAAACGAAGCCAGCACACAAGAGATTATNGGTGGGTGTGGAGGTGCCAAGGACTCCCCAGAGGGGAGTTCTCCCAGCTCCTCTCCCAGGCTTCTTTCCCAGCCAGCTTGCATGCTGAGGGGTCAGGTGTGCCCTGGGCAGCTGCTGCCAATGGTCCATTGTTACCAGTTCCTGGGAAATGGGATAGAGGGTTTAGAATGCACCAGCTTAAGTCAGTCAAAACACAGGCTGTGCTCAGAGGCTTGAGGACATTCTTTTGGTTGGTAATCTGAGTGCAGCTCATTTGAAAATTATTAGAAAATAGCAGAACTTACGAATTTAAAGTGAAGAAGGAATTAACACAGAATAGGAAAAGAATAAAGTAAGTGAGGCTGCAGCAGAGACAGGTGTGCCTGTTGGAAGAGGAGAATGGAAACTTCTGGTGTTTGATGGGTATTTATCAGCAGACACCCCATGAGGACACGACTGTGCTATGGGGAAGAATGCAGAGAACATTGGTAGACAATCAGTCTAAATGTGCTCAGAATACAACACATGCTCAGGGACAGCCACTGTGCACATGTTAAAAGCAAGCCTTCCTTTCAGTGGCTGCTCTTGGAAGTCAGAGAGAAAAAGCAGGTACAGCATATCTTTGTTTTGTTAAGGGGTTTTACACATTGCACTGGTGGGAGTGCACTCAGCCCTTGGTTAAGGCACTGCTGAGCACAGAAAATTGCTGAGATTGGTAAGAAACCCAGGTAAAGAGAGTTGCAGACACTGTGAAGATCAAGAGTAGCTTTTTCAACAGTGCTCAATATATTAGAGATATTATTAGATTCCAAGTGAGCAGAAGGAAATTCACACTCTTGAGTGCTCAGAGCTGAGGCAAATCTGCAGGTGCAGAATGTAACAAAAAGATGGGGCAGGGAGTTGGTGATCTAAGCCAAGGGAGCATAATTCTAACAAACACACACTGTCCCCTCCAGTGCTCTTGCAAGAAAGGAAAATGTCTTTCCATGATGCTTCAGCCTCAGCATTGTTTTTAAAATGTGAGACTTCCAGTCCAAGTCAGCAGCACTGGGACCTCAGTAATGAGTTAAGGAACAATCAAATCCAATAGAATAGAACTAAATTCTTCCTTTTATTCAGTGCTGGGAACATGGGGATAATTCCACCAAAGACATGTTCAACGAGACTTTTGTGTTTCCAGGTTTATATCCTGAGTTACAACTGAAAACCCCTCTCAGAGTTAAGCAGGATATTTTGTGTGTCTCTTAACAGCTCTAATGGGCTGCTCTTGTCTCTGCAGCTCTGTATTTCCTTCTAACTAAACAATGTTACAGCTTCAGGCCCCTCAACCTGGACAGGTTTGCTGATTTATTTCTTACAGCTCAGCCTTTAATCTAAACAATGTTTGGGATTATTTCTTAAAGTTCATCTTACAGTTACAGGGCTAAGTTTCTCTTTGTCTAAAGCTCTGCATGGGTAAGATGACTGACAAACTAAGGTACAAGCTAAAATCAAAAATTAATATAAAATAGAAAGTTAGTAAGTACAGGTCTGATTAAAAATTAGTAAAGACCATATGATTTTATAGAGAAGAGATAAAATCCTTTTTCTTGAGGAGTCCCTGAATCAGTAGGAGGAGAGTGCCCAATTTTGGGCATCACCACTCGAAAAGCATTTGTTGTGCTGGAAAACATCCCATAGAAACAAACACAAAGAAGAAGGAAAAATGACATGTGAGGTAAGGTTGGGAAAGCACTTTATTCCCAGCAATGAATCTCACTGTATCATGTGCCTCTCTGGCTGTTGTAAATGGGGATAGATGGTCGAGTTGTGTCTTGAAAGGCAGTTTTTCTCTCCCTCAGCTTTGTAAAACTGATTTTGCAGCAGCCAAGATGGTTCTGTGCTGGCCAGCCCAGCTGTTTCTGCTCCTCCCTGCAGACAAGGACAACTTGGCAAGTCCTTGGGCACTCAAAGGCAGGTGATCTGGGGGGTCTGTCCCAGCCAAAAAGCACTAAAGTTCTCCATTAAAGTCGTGTCACTTGAGATAGGCTTAACCAAGCTGGACAGCTGCCAGGGGAACATGGTACTAACTGGGCACCAGTCAGCAAACCTTGGAACCTTTCGGGAGAAGAAAATGAACTCCTCTGTTTCGTTCTCTGTTTCCTGGCATGGTTTGGAGGGGTGAAAGATGAGGTGCAGAGCAGCCCTTGGAGCCAGTCCAGCTCTGTGCTGCATTTTAAATCTGAAACCTGCCTGAGAATTGGTAGTGGATTCCTCCAAGTGTCTGGAAAGTCTTCCTTTTAAGGGAGCAAACTGCTGGAGATGCAGCTCCCTGTGGAGAAAGTTCCTGTGTAGATGAAGGGAGGAGTTGGGACACAGCTCCTGGTTTTCTTTTCAAGAGTTTGGGGGTTATATGCAGAAAGGGGAAATTCCCATCTTGTCAGCTCTGGGCGAAACTATTGGAAAAAAAACCTGTTTCAACTGTTGGAAAAAAGAATGTAGTTTGAGGGACCTCTGTACTCCTGGGAATGTTCCTGAGCTTAAGGCAAGAAACTACATAGGGGAAGAACATCCTGAAGCTGCTATTGATCCTCTTGTTAATTATGTTACTGTTTTTGTTGTTGTGCTGGTTTAGAGGTAAACTGGCAGGAGAAACAAACCCAACACAAAAGAGATTAGAAGTCAGAGTTACAATTTAATAACAATATTATAATAAATGCAATGGCACAAAGAGAAATTGGGTTTAACCCACAAAACCCAGCAGTGTAACCCAGCCCCCTGGGGCACAAACACAGTGGGGCTTGTTGGCCCCTGTGCTGAGCCCCACGTGGTTCCCCCGAGTCCAAAGGAAAGGGAAGGGACAAAGCTGTTGGTGCAGATGATGTCACAGTCTGGTGGAGAGTGGTGGGCTCCTCCTGGCCAGGTTCTGCTCCTCCTCTGGATCCAGTGAGTGGTTTCCCAAGTTCCCAAACCCCAAGATTCTCTCCCCTCAGGTGCAGGTGGGAGCCCCCAGTCCCTCCCCCAGGGCAGGGAGTTCCACACTGGGGCATCTGACTCTGGGAGTCAGGGGGGATTTTGGAATGGTTGCTGGCCCCTGAGCAGAGCTGAGCCCTCAGGTGGGTGTGGAGGTGCCAAGGACTCCCCAGAGGGGAGTTCTCCCAGCTCCTCTCCCACGCTTCTTTCCCAGCCAGCTTGCATGCTGAGGGGTCAGGTGTGCCCTGGGCAGCTGCTGCAAATGGTGCCTTGGTAACAATTCCTGGGAAATGGCATAAAGGGTTTAGAATGCACAGCTTTGGTCACACCTACACAGTGATAAACTGGTCCCACCTGCTGAACTGGGACAGTTGTTAATAATGTTTCTGTATCATCTGTGAATGAAAAAAAAAAGGCTTCTAGACAGTTCCTGCATGTCTATGCCATAAACTCTTCCTTTATGATGTTTTGGTCAGCTTGTCCCTGTCTTGCTGAAGCTGAAGTGAGGACAGAATCCCTGTCAGTGCTGCTCTGGGTGGGATCTGGATGTTGCTGTGCCCAGCTCTGGACTCCCAGCACAGGAGACATGTGGAACTGCTGCAGAGTCAGGCAAAGGGCCAGGGAGATGCTTCAGGGGCTTGATTAAAGGAAACAATCAAATCCAATAGAATAGAACTAAATTCTTCCTTTTATTCAGTGCTGGGAACATGGGGATAATTCCACCAAAGACATGTTCAACGAGACTTTTGTGTTTCCAGGTTTATATCCTGAGTTACAACTGAAAACCCCTCCCCAAAGTTAAGCAGGATATTTTGGGTGACTTTTAATGGCTCTAATGGGCTGCTCTTGTCTCTGCAGCTCTGTATTTCCTTCTAACTAAACAATGTTACAGCTTCAGTCCCCTCAACCTAGGCATGTTTGCTGGTTTATTTCTTACAGTTTAGCCTTTAATCTAAACAATGTTTTGGTTTATTTCTTAAAGTTCATCTTACAGTTACAGGGCTAAGTTTCTCTTTGTCTAAAGCTCTGCATGGGTAAGATGACTGACAAACTAAGGTACAAGCTAAAATCAAAAATTAATATAAAATAGAAAGTTAGTAAGTACAGGTCTGATTAAAAATTAGTAAAGACCATATGATTTTATAGAGAAGAGATAAAATCCTTTTTCTGTGTCAGGCTGGAGAGTGTCATGTGAGAAAGGCTGAGAGGGCTGGCACCTGGTGGTTGCCAAGGAGGCAGAGATAGGGTGAGGGGCAGCGGGCACAGATCACACACAGGAGCTTCTGCCTCAACAGAGGGAAGCAATTCTAGGTTGGTTGGTTGGTTGGTTCTTCCTTCCTGTGAGGGTGATCAAGCACTGGAACAGGCTGCCCGGGGTGGGGGTGGGGGAATATCCATTCTTGGAGATGCTCCAAAGCCACATGGACAAAGATTTGAGAGCTTGCAGGGGGAGAGCAGTGAGGTTAATAGCAGGTTATGAGATGGGAAGAAGCCAGATGACGTCCTTCAGAGAGCTTTAGAAAACAAGTATCTGTGGGTTAAACGTGAAAACATTAGATGGAGAAGAAAGAACTTCAGGAAAACTTGAAAATTAATGAATTCTCCTTCAAACAAAGCCTCCTGTGGGTGCCCCTGCTGGGCACGGGGTGGACCACAGGATCTCCAGAGCTTCCTCACAACCTCAGTCATTCTATGCTTCCTGGAGTCACCAGCAGAAGGATGATGCTCCTGTGAGCAGGGATTTGAGTGGTGATTCAAAAAAGAAAAACATCATTATCTGCTTTGATCTATTCTTATTGCACATCATGTAGTTCTGGGAACAGCAGAGTACATGTTTTGAAAGTCAAAGCCTTTCTGGATGATGACTAGATCTTTTAGCATAAATGTATTATTGTAAATTATCTGTTAAAAGCATTTCTCATAATTTCTTTTTGATTTTACTGCAGAAGATTTGGGAGGATATTTATGCAATATTCTCTTGAATTAATTTGTGCTGCTTCCTTTTGCATTGCAGAGATGAATCAACACTTGACATTGTAGGGGAGGTTTGGCCTCAGCCCTGCATGCACAACACACTGGCCAGAGAGCTGACAGGCTAGCCAAGGTCACAGCGACCTTGAGGCAGCCACAGAGCAGGTAAAGAACCTCAGAGCCTGCGAAAAGCTCAGACCTCGTGGCACCAAGGGGGTCCTGCCTGCTGTGTGTTCAGCGGCTGTCAGCCAATCAAAGCAGCGCGCTGCCGCGTGATCAGAGGCCTTCCAGCCTATCCCAAGTTGTTACTGTCCGTGTGTTCACCCCGAAAACCTATATCATCTGTCTACTCCCTAATAAAGTTTGAACGTTCCTGCTTTTAACCTTTTGGAGTCGAGGCTATATCTCTATGAGAACACACCTCGATATCTGGCGCTGAACCCGGGGTGCTGTGAGGGGTGAGCCAACAAGGGCACAAAGAATCCTCTCGTCACGCATCCTTTCCCCAACATGACATGTTAACTAAAAACTGGCTGATAACTAAAAACTATCAGAAAGTTCAACTATCCCCCTTTTCTTATCCTATTGTGCTGCCTTTTTATAAGTCTGATTTCTGGGTCCAGTTACTGTATTTTATTGCAGTAATGAAAATAACTTCAACTGAGAAGCATACAAGGGACAAGGCATATCCGTAACAGAATTCCTTCTCTTTTCAACTCTTCCTGCTTGTGTTTCTCACTGTTCTCTGTTCTTTATCTGTTTGTGGAAGTGTGGCAATTTAGTGAGTTATGATTTCAGTTTCTATCTGAAATTCCTGGTTTCAAGTTTCCTGTCATTTTGGTTTCAGCTTCACATAGTAGACCCTTTTCTCTAATAGGCTGTTCTAACCTTTTGCAACCCTTGGAGGCAATAACTCCCTGAGGAGTTGGTGCAGCACAGAGATTTATATTTCAGTTACCATGTGCACCATTTAACTGTTGCTGCAAAAGCAGTTTGTGTAAGTCTGGCATAAATCTGAGACACTGAAGGTATTTTCCCTATCAGTTGTTGGCAGCCCCAAAGGCCCCTCTGCCTCAGTTTCTCAGCCCCATATTAAAGAACCTCCTTTTTGAGCTCAGGCAGCTTTTTCTCCCTGTAGCTGTGGGTCTGCCTGGAGCTGTTCCCAGCTAGCCAGTCCCACATATGCCCATCTGCAGGAGCACGTGCTGTCAGTGAGTTCCCATCAGAGCCAACCCCTGCCATCCCATCTCAGATTCTGCTGCCTCTTTCACTTACAGTCATCTCGGAGTCTCCAGGGGCTCAGAGGGGCTGATAGCTCAGACCTCTCTGTTGCCAGGTGTACTGGTTTAAAGGTAAAGCAGCAGGGGACATGAACCCAACAAGAAAGAGATTAGAAGTCAGAGCTACAGTTTAATGACAATATTACAATAAATGCAATGACACAAAGACAAATTTGGTTTAACCCACAAACCCCAGCAGTAGAACCCAGCCCCCGGGGCACAAACACAGTGGGGTTTGGTGGCCCCTGTGCTGAGCCCCATGTGGTTCCCCTGAGTCCAAAGGAAAAGAAGGGAAAAACCTGTTGTTGCAGATGATGGCACAGTCTGGTGGAGAGTGGTGGGCTCCTCCTGTCCAGGTTCTGCTCCTCCTCTGGATCCAATGAGTGGATCCCCAAGTCCCAAACCCCAAGATTCTCTCCCCTCAGGTGCAGGTGGGAGCCCCCAGTCCCTCCTCCAGGGCAGGGAGTTCCACACTGGGGGATCTGACTCTGGGAGTCAGGGGGGATTTTGGAATGGTTGCTGGCCCCTGAGCAGAGCTGAGCCCTCAGGTGGGTGTGGAGGTGCCAAGGACTCCCCAGAGGGGAGTTCTCCCAGCTCCTCTCCCAGGCTTCTTTCCCAGCCAGCTTGCATGCTGAGGGGTCAGGTGTGCCCTGGGCAGCTGCTGCCAGTGGTCCATTGTTACCAGTTCCTGGGAAATGGGATAGAGGGTGTAGAATGCACAGCTTTGGTCACACCCACACAGTGATAAACCGGTCCCAGCTGCTGAACTGGGACACCAGGGCTTTGGATGGGCTTGGCAGTACTCCTGCTGGTCTCTGAGGTGGTGAATTCTTCCCTGTGTGCTTCACAAAATCCTTCTTCAGCTGTTTTGTTTGGCTCTGGCCAATGGACAGGAGCCCAGAACTTTGTGGTGAAGAACCAAAAGTGGAGCTGAAAACTTCTGTGGTGCTGCTGCTGGCACAGGCTGTTCCATCCTCTTAGCTGCTGGTGGGATGTCCATCAGCACTCCCTGCCTCCTTCCATTGCTGCAGTTAGGCCATTGTGCTGCTTCTTTTCTGTGAACATGCAGAGCAACTTAAAATGTACTCTTTGAGATGGTCTTGATTGGAATGTTCAAGTCTTTGAATGCATTGCTGTTATTTAGGAATAAATAGGATGTATATTGCTGAATAAAATGCTTTCCCCTCACAGCATAAATCAGGTGATTGTTGCTATGAAGGCAGGACCAGAACTGGAGGAGATGCTTGTTCATTCCTAAAGGCCACTTTACAGCCTCTCCTTATTTCTAATCAATGAGCCATTACAGGCTTTTGTCTTTTGTTTCCAGCAGTCCTTCAGAGCAGAGTTCCTGTTACAGAGGCAGCCTAGCCAGCTGTAATGTATTGTCACCACATTTCCTGGTGGAGATGTATGGATACCAAGGCAAGGAAGAGATGCTCTGTTTGCACACCCAAGGTGACCTTGGGGAGAGCCTGACTCACTCTCAAAGCTCAATGGCAAATTAAAGTAGTCTCTGCATGAAGTAAACTTAGAAATCTCTTTTTTCAGGTCAGTTATGAGTTTGAAGACATCAAGCTCTGTCCAGCAAACACCCACAAAGGGTCACCCTTTTTGATTCCAGGGTGCTGCACCCTTGGGGAGTGGGGACAGACTCTGGCACACCTTTTTTGCCATATGAAATATCTCAAGTGGCAAAGTTGGAAAGTCCCCCCACAAGGAGGGTGTGGGGGGAACACTGTGTTATGGGGTCTTTTCTGAACATGGCTTTTTTGGGTTTCACTGGTTGATGGGCAGCTGAGTTGATTTTAAAACTACTGTTTGCAGGGGTAAGTCTTGTTCTGCCCTTACTTAATTGATTAATTTAATAGAAAAGTTAACCCCCCATTTTCTTGCACTGCTGTTGCAACTGTTTCAGTTACCTCAAGTTGCTGACTGAAAATTTCTATATTTTCAGCCACATCAGTTCCCTGAACCTCACTGCAGGTTTTTAAGTGTTGGTGCTTATGCAAGGATGTTGGTGGGTGGTGGGCTTAGAATTTCTGCAAGGGCAGATCACCAATCTGTGTTTAGACTGGATTTCAGAATCACAGCTATCATCCTTGAGTGTAGCATGTGAAGCTTAAGCACATACCAGCACCTGTGGGGACAGAGCACCATCAGTAAATTAAATTTGCCATTAAGTTTATCACTGCATTCCCTCTCACTCTCCTTTGTGGCAGGGAAGGCACTGCAATTTTTCCTCTCCTTCTTCCAGGCAGCGTAAATGAGGCATCCTGGTGACAAAGAGGCCCATCCAGGAATGGGAAAACCCTTCTGCATGTCTGTGCTGGTTTAAAGGTAAACCAGCAGGAGAAATGAACCCAAAACAAAAGAGATTAGAAGTCAGAGTTACAATTTAATGACAATATTACAATAAATACAATAATACAAAGAGAAATTTGGTTTAACCCACAAAACACAGCAGTATAACCCAGCCCCCTGAGGCACAAACACAGTGGGGTTTGTTGGCCCCTGTGCTGAGCCCCACATGGTTTCCCAGAGTCCAAAGTATGAGAAAAACCTGTTGGTGCAGATGATGTCACAGTCTGGTGGAGAGTGGTGGGCTCCTCCTGGCCAGGTTCTGCTCCTCCTCTGGATCTGATGAATGGTCCCAGAAGTCCCCAAACCCCAAGATTCTGTCCCCTCAGGCCCAGGTGGGAGCCCCTAGTCCCTCCCCCAGGGCAGGGAGTTCCACACTGGGGGATCTGACTCTGGGAGTCAGGGGGGATTTTGGAATGGTTGCTGGCCCCTGAGCAGAGCTGAGCCCTCAGGTGGGTGTGGAGGTGCCAAGGACTCCTTGGAGGGGAGTTCTCCCAGCTCCTGTCTCCCAGGCTTCTTTCCCAGCCAGCTTGCATGCTGAGGGGTCAGGTGTGCCCTGGGCAGCTGCTGCCAATGCTCCATTGTTACCAGTTCCTGGGAAATGGGATAGAGGGTGTAGAATGCACAGCTTTGGTCACACCCACACAGTGATAAACTGGTCTCACCTGCTGAACTGCGACAATGCCTCAGGAAGAATCTTCTAGAGCAAATACAACTGCAACATCTGTAGCCATCACCACTGCAAAGACAGTAAGACTGGTTGCAGATCTTGGCTTCTGAATGTACATTATGGTGTATGGCTAAGGCACCTTTCCAAGCCTGCGTGTGTTCAGACAGCACTGGAAAACCTTTCAGTGCTTCCCTGAGGAGACACAAAGGTTTCTTGGGGTGGAACACACAGATAAAGCAGCTTTGGGGTATTTGCAGATGTGCTGCTTGAGAGGGGCACACTGAGCGGCGGCACAAAAAGTCTTTCCTCTCCAGAGCACAGCTGCTATGCTCTGTCCAGGCTGCCTGGGAGCCTTCAGCCTCTGCAAGGTCAGCAGGAATATCAGAGCCTTCAGCAGAGATTTTTTTCTTTTCTGTTTGCAGTTCGTCATTAATGGCATTGAGAGATGTGTCAGAATTATCAGTAAGGAGAGCAGCATTTGAGAAAGGCGCAGTGGGGCTGACCCAGGGGTTTGTCCCAGTGCTCAGCAGCCCAGGCTGGGGGGATGGACTGCAGAAAGGCAGAGAGTTATGGGTTTAAATAACCCTGCTGTCTGCTGAACTTTACCTTGTGTTATAGCACAAGGGATCAGAAATGCAGGTTCCCTGCCAAAAAGGGAGTACTCACCTGGCGGAAGAGAAAAACAGCAGTGTTGGTGGGACTTCTTCAAAAGGGCCTTCTTGGAATCGTGTTAAGAGGCTGAGGAATTTTCTCTGCTGTTTACTACAAACCCCAGCATTTTGTTACACTGGGAATACAGTTTGTCACAAAGCAGTGCATTGTGTCCCTTAAGAACCTTCCAGCATAAAGACCTTCCAGTGGGAAAAGGTGTCCTTGGTTTTTGTTTTTGCTTGGTTGATCAGAGAGGGAGGTTGTTTGTTTTTATATTTGATTATAAAGGGCAATGTAGCAAGTGCAACACACTGTGTTGGGTTTGGAACCCAAGCTGGAGGAATCTTATGGCCCTTTCCACTGTGGTGTCAACTGGCCATGCCCTGATAGGGCTGTTACCGAGAGAGCTGCAGGATCCTTTTCAGCTAAAAGCATGTGGAAGACTATTTTATTGCTGCAATTCAGTTTGCAGGAGTCAGATCACAGCCACTTCCTACAGACTCATTTGTATGCTTTAGAGAGGAATCCACTCAGGTGGAAAGGTCTTATACCTGCAGATCTGTGACCCATTTGGTGAATTAATGGAAGAGTTTACTGGGGGGACACTAGGATGTCAGAGCTGCTGCTGGTTGCTTGCACATGTCTGTGTCCAGCAGCTGCTAATTCCAGCAGAGTCTAGACCTGAAAAAACAGATCCTTCTTTAAGCTGCTGAAGGGGTGGGTGAATTGATGGTTGTAATTTCTGTGGACAAGAGGGTCCACAAAACTGTCAGCAGAAAATGACAGGTTTACTTTGCACTGGTATTGCCTGTTATAAAGAGACAAACCTCTGTCCTGGGGAAAGGAGTGTCAGGAAGCAGCTGGGCAGAGCTCTGCCTGTGCCATGGTTGGTCTCTCTCCCTCTAAGCCCCAACAAGATTGTTGCTCTCCAGCAAATGGCATGTGGGCACCACGACCCACATGTGCCTTCCAGGGCTGCATTTGGGGTTAGGATGATATTGTTTGCTCTGTATTGTTTCCAGATTTCCCCCTTGACTGGGTGTCACGTGAAAGGGAGAGGGGCAGAAATGCAAAAATTTCTAGTCCCACCTGTATTAATATGAGCTTAATAGCTCTAAGTGTCTCCAGAAAATCAGAGCCTTTGGACCCAACACTGCCTATCAACCTATGGACAGCACACAGGCTGGAAGGGTTTCTGACCTCTGCTATGAGACCACACTTAAGCAAGAGAAGAACTTTCTCCACAACAGCTTCTGAAATAACATTTATTAATACAAGTATGTGACAGTTCTTGTGGGTTTTGTGTTGCCGGTGATAATGTTTGGCCGCAGGATTGTATTTAATTGATGACAAAAGATCCCAAAAGAAACCGGCACATAAAACATTCTACAGAGACAAGCACCCCAAACTTAAGTTTCAATACAGCAGTGCATCCCACTCCCATGACAAACAGAAACTAACAACAGAAAACTACCAACCAGAAACACAACCACCCAAACCACAAATCTAGACCCCCCCTCAGTAACACAGGGCAGCAAAATGACTTGCACACCACCTTCTCTGTAACACAAAGCAAAAGGAAAGAACAAAGCTGCTTCTCATCAACATACATGTTGAAAAGGAACTGCAAACTGCAAAGGAACACAACAACTAATATAAAGTAATACCTAGTAAGTTGCAAAGTGTAAGGCAAGTTATTGTTACTAGTATTAAAGTAGCAAAACATGGTTAGCAAATAAGGTGTTTATAGAGTAAAGATCAAAGTAGCTGTAAAGTAGAAGTAGAAGCACGTAAGAGAGTAAAGTATGAGATATAAAATATAAAGTATAGAGAGCACATGATTTCTCACCCCTACATTGTCTGAAGAGGTGGGAGGAGGCAGGGCAACAGCTCTCAGCTATCACTGCAGAGATGATGATGATTTCTCCCCAGTTTTTGCTCATTTCCAACCTCTTTTTATACCCTTTTTTCCTTTAGGTAGGTTGAGTGACTGTAGTCAATATTTTGGGGGTGATAGACAGATGCCTGAGGGGTGGCTCCTTGAGTCTCTGCAGGGTGCCACAGGGTGTGGCAAAGAAAGGCCGTGTCATTTCCATAACACTCAATTCCTCAGTAACCCCAGCAATGAGCACTTTCAGGGAGACACGGGAGTCTCTTTATCCTGCCAGCATCCCTCGGGGGGGTTGAGGTGTTTCCCTCAACTCATATTGGGACTATCGCCCTACGCTGGGTGAGCATCATACGAAGCCTCAGTATTTCCATCCAAACAATCCTGAGTTCCAGATCACTGAGAGTCACAGTGGTGACAGTGAAGTGCTTTCCTGTGTGCCGCTAATAAGGACTTTTTATTTGCCATCTGAGTGTTCAGCCTCTGTTGTAGCACTGTGTTACTCCCAGTATTAAGGCAACTTTCAGTTCACATTTTTGGAGCTGTTTATTTTGGTACTATAGAGAGATGTTTGTCTATTTTTGTGATATGCTTGTGTTTCACTAAACCTTTCCCACAGTTTCTGATTTGTCACATGTTTCTTGCAAATGGAAAGTACATCACTTTTTTTTATATATAATTATGAGGTTTAAGAGTCCTTTACTGACAACTGGAGAAATTCCATATCTTGCATTTTAGATTAATATGACAAGCTTAGTAAAGTGGGAAACACAGATCCTTTTATTCCAGTCCCTTCCCTGTCTTCCAAAAGAGAACTGCCGGAAGATGCCCAGCTTGGCATGTGGACTCATAGCCCTGTTGGGGGAAACAGAGCAAAGACATGCGAGTCTAATAGTGGTAGAAGCAGAGAAAAGTCAATCCTGGCAGTTAAACCAAGTAGAGATTGTCATGTCCTGTCTTTGGAAGTGCTGCCCACAGCGATCAAAGTTGTGCCAACGATGACTACTGTGTTTTCTGGAAGACTAGAACACTGTTTTACTGTTCTAGCTATTTCAAAATAAGTTATGTTTTCTTGAAGACTAGAACACTGTGTTACTAGTCTACCTTTTTTAAACCAAGATAATCCTTAGGTGAATATTTGATTTGAAAGGTTTGCTTCCTTTTAAGTGCTTTTAAGCTTGTTCTTCTGCTGTGTTTAGAGACGTCTTTGTAGCTGTTGTTTACGATGGAGTTACTGGAGAGGGAAATGGCTGTTGCATCTTGAATTCCAGGGATTTTATGAAATGCCAGGGGCAGCAGTGCTGAGATCAGGGAAGGTCTCATTTCTGATGTGGCACAAATATTGCTGTGCCATGGGAAGGGATCAGCTTCCCAAGGGCCCCACAAAAACCTGGTCCTGTGTTGCATTTTGTGTGTTCTCTGTGTGGCACGTTGTAACCATGAGAAAAGAGATTGTTTTAATACCCCTGAGGAATCTGTTTGGTTGGAGCGGGGCTGAGTGAGGGGCTGCTGCACCAGGAATGGAGGGATGGAGGTTGGTGAGGCACTCCTGGTGTGGAACTGCTCTGTTGTTCTGCTGTTTTAAAAAGGGCATCTCTATTGGTCTTTTTTGGCAGACCTGGTGAGCAGGCAGGAATTTTTGCTAAAAGGAAAATAAGTCCCCAAATGCAGCTTTTTAATATATATGTGGCCATGTGGCCTAAGGAGGGACCAGAATACTCCATGTTGGCACATGGGACATGAAAAAGTGACCACATTCTGCCCTGAGCACTTTGTGAATTCAGTGTCAGACTAAACTTCCCCATAAGATAATTACATTTTATATTACCTGATGTTTTCTGTGAACAGCAACTGCCTGAGCTTCACTCTTCTTTTTCCACTTCTGGCACTGCACAGAGGACTGACAGATGCATGCTGAGTACACTGATCTCTGAGTAACCCTCCTGCACTACGACACAGGTGTTCCCTCCCCATCCTTCTGCCTCTGTTATTTGACAGTCTTGGATTCCACATACTTGTCCACTAGAATAAGATATTCCCAGAATCAGCAAAATCAGAAAAGCAGCAGAATTTAATCCAACATGTGATTTGCTTCCAGCCAGGTAATGTTTTACTTCCCAGACAGTTTCTGTCTGCAGTTTGAGAACTCAACATTTGAGATCTGTTGGTTAGTTTGAATAGAATACCCATTGCACTGGAAATGTTTTCATTCCTAGTTTGAGTGAGAATCCCAGGGAGAATAAATGTGCCAAAGTAGTTTTAAAATTTACATCCTGCTTAATTTGGGGGTTTCTTTCCATAGGGCTGTTTCCTCTTGCCTTTTGGGCTCTGCTTTTGCACTCATTCACTAGAATGTTTGGAGACAGCAAATAAAGGGTGGGATGAGCAATGTTAAGTTAGTTCAGTTAACAATTTGCAGTGATGTTGTAGAAGCATCTGTGCCGTCTTTGCCCACGTTGGGCATAAGACTGAGACAGTTTTATAATTTACTCGTAGTCAGCTTCTAAACATTAGAAACATTGGTATTTCATGACCTTTGACTATTTCCCAACTCTCTTAGAAACTAAACTGAATTCTATTGCACAGGAAGCAAACCTAGAGAGCAGAACTAGATTTGTGAGTCTTGGACTTGCCTCTCTCTGTAAAAACATTTCTTTATTGCCTTTAAACTCTACTGGCTTATGAATAAGCTGTACCAAGAGTGCAACAAAACTCTGTGAGCCAGAATAAAGTGGAAATGGTCTGTGTGCTGGTGCCAGCCAGTGTAACACTGAACCTGTGGTGTTAGTGAGGCACAGAGAGGGAAAGGGCTGGTGGAGTTCACAAGGGAGTCTCTGAGGAACCTGCTGTCTGCAGCATCACAGCTGGATGTTGTGGGGCTTTGAAATCCTCTGAGCTGGTAAACAACATCTCCTTGCACAGTGCAGCTCAGTCTGTATCCCTGTGTACACTGCAGGGTTGGTACCTGCTTGTACTGGTTTAGAGGTAAACTGGCAGAAGAAACAAACCCAACACAAAAGAGATTAGAAGTCAGAGTTACGATTTAATAAAAATATTACAATAAATGCAATGGCACAAAGAGAAATGGGGTTTAACCCACAAACCCCAGCAGTAGAACCCAGCCCCCTGGGGCACAAATACAGTGGGGTTTGTTGGCCCCTGTGCTGAGCCCCACGTGGTTCCCTTGAGTCCAAAGGAAAAGGAAGGGAAAAACCTGTTGGTGGAGATGATGTCACAGTCTGGTGGAGAGTGGTGGGCTCCTCCTGGCCAGGTTCTGCTCCTCCTCTGGATCCAATGAGTGGTTTCCCAAGTTCCCAAACCCCAAGATTCTCTCCCCTCAGGTGCAGGTGGGAGCCCCCAGTCCCTCCTCCAGGGCAGGGAGTTCCACACTGGGGGATCTGACTCTGGGAGTCAGGGGGGATTTTGGAATGGTTGCTGGCCCATGAGCAGAGCTGAGCCCTCAGGTGGGTGTGGAGGTGCCAAGGACTCCCCAGAGGGGAGTTCTCCCAGCTCCTGTCTCCCAGGCTTCTTTCCCAGCCAGCTTGCATGCTGAGGGGTCAGGTGTGCCCTGGGCAGCTGCTGCCAATGGTCCATTGTTACCAGTTCCTGGGAAATGGGATAGAGGGTGTAGAATGCACAGCTTTGATCACACCCACAAAGTGATAAACTGGTCCCAGCTTGCTGAACTGGGACACTGTGCAGACTCAATTTTTCTCCAGATGCAGGTGTGAAGACCCTGCTGAGCTCCACAGCTCAGGGGCACATGGGAGTTGGGAGCAGCTGAGCTGCAGCTGCATCAAAGTCTCTTTGTTCCAAAAGAGGGCTTGGTTTGGTGGGCTCAGACTTGTGCACTAAAAAAAGTAATGGTTAGAGCTGCAAGACAAATTTGTGTCTGATGACTTGCATGAATGGAATTGGTTTATTTTAAATTGGTTATTGGCTGTTTGTTTCTGCTTGTTTGCAGGTTGCATGGCCGATACCATGAAATGGCACCAAACGTTGTGCCCATGGACTATACAAAGGACCCAGATGTTAAACTCCCTATGCAGCTTATAATAAACATGCCTGAGCTCAAGGTATCCCTTCTGAGTGCTTACAAACTGTCTCTTGCCTTATGTAGACTTTTTGCCAAGTGAGTTTTTTGTCCTGAAGCAACATGGTGTGCTGAGGTCTTCCCCTTCCTGTCACTGTGCGAGGGCAGAACCAGCCCCAGAAACTGGAAAATGTTTAGGTGGATGTCCTTCATGCAGAGGTAGTTGGGATAGATGTTAATAGGAAATAAAATGAAATTTAGCAGTTTTTCCCCATTGTGTGTGTGGATTCCAGAGGAGCAGTGGGATTCCTGTGTGAGGAGCTGCTTGGGAATCAGCAGGTTTGGTCTCTTGGGTGATTGGGAATTTGCTGGAGTCGTGCAGAATATTGCTAATGAAAAAGAAAGGCTTCCCCCTTTTTTTAGCTGCCTGAGCACAGTCAGGAGTTTCTATTTTTCATGGAGATGTCACAGGATAGTTGGTGGAGGGACGGTCCAAGAGAGGAGCAGGAGGCACAGAACAATCAGTGCAGAAAAAAATTGGGACACTATTTGTTTTTATTCTTTTGTCAGTTCAGCCTTTTAATATGGTTTGAACAGGACAAATATGGATTTGTAGCATTTATTTTTTAAACAGTTCGTTGAATTATGTTGTGTTTGGTCTCATGGTTTATTTTTTATGTATGCTAACTAGCTGTTGTCTTTAAATTGCTATAATATTGAAACAACTATTTGCTCAACCTGATAGTTGCATGAAACATTTTTAAGCTTTTCAAGACCAGTGCCATAAACCCTTGTAATTGATGGCCTTCCACTTAATTTTAATGATTCAGAAATTCTTCCTTAATGCTGTACTTTTTTTCCCCAAATGTCCAACATTTTACAAACAGGAGGAGTTCTTTAGGAATTCAGTGGGGAGGAGGTGAAACCAACATTAAGTGGAAAACATTGGAATTAGATTTCAGGTTGAAGTTCACAGAACTCATTATTCCTTCAGTGCCACACTTGCTGCATGTTTGATCCTGGTACAATCTCATTTAGTGAACAACAACATTTCACTCTAAAACAGGTTTGTTAAAAAGGCTTTGACCTGCATTTCATCCAAATGTAAACATTAAACACATATGAGCATTTAATTCAATAGAAGGCCTTGGAAACATTTTTACCCTCAGTTATTCTTTAGACTCTTCCTTAGCAGATGTCTGTGGGTAGCTCAAACATTTGTGTTTCTGAAGACACTGGGAAATAATTTAGAATTCTTTTTCACAGCCAGCAAAATCCTCATGTATGTTTATTCTCTTTCTGATGGCATCAGTGTTCCTGAAGGTTTCTGTCACCACCTCTGGGCCTCTGACAGTGCCATGTGAAATCCTCCGATAGTGCCACGTGAAATCCTCTGATAGTGCCATGTGAAGTTCTCTGGCACAGGCCTGGGACTGCTCAGTTTATCTTCCAGATGGCTCAGAGCTCTTTGTGACAAATCAAGGCTCAGTTTAGAATTAAAAAATGGAGAAATTTTGATTACACACAATCTTTTTGGCTTCAGTGGTACAGGACTGAGCACTTAAGGAACAGCTCATTCTGAGAGAGCTTTGGAGATGGAAGGCTGCTGTGTTTCAGGAGAGCCTGGTGCTCAGGCTGAAGTCCAAACCAGAGCTTTCATGCTGGAACCTCTTTAGGCTGAGACACAGGAGCACATCTTGCTGCCTTAGGTGGTAATGATAGACCTGCTAAGAGCCTTCCATGTATCAGGTGGGTCATAACCTGTCTTCTTGCACCACATGCAGCCTGTGAGGCTTTCTGACACAGCTTTAGAAGGTGTCTCCAGGGTAATGGAACTTCAGTAAAACAGCAGCACAAACTCACTGTCAAATTTTATACTAATTCTCTCCCAGGTCCTCCTAAAGCTGTGGAAGAACCTCAGAAATATTGCTGGTTTTATTTCAGCAATTCTAGCAGTTCCCAGGGCAAAGTGCTCCCAAGAGCTTGTTTCCATGAAACACCAGTAAGAGGAGAGCAGATCTTCCACCACAGGTCCTTCAAAGCACTGACATTTGCAGATATCAAAAAGCCACCTAAGATCTCTGTGGCAAACTGAGGTCCATCAGGGTCATGATGCGTTTTGTGACCTCCTGTGCAGGAGGGGGTGAGGGGCAGAAAGTCTGTTCCCAGGAGTTCATTTTTTGAGTGCCCCGGGTAGAACCTCCAGCTCATACACCAAGAAAAAACATCTTTACCCTGTGCAGGTTGCACAACACCAGTCTCAGTGTTCTCTTTCTTTGGTAAAGTTTCATCCAGGTGAAGACGAAGCCAACATTTAAATCTTAAAATAGAAATAAATGAACTAAATGTCTATTGAATTCTAATACAATTAGTACTAATTTCAGTGCACCTGGCTTTTTTCATATACACATTACATTTCTGGTTACTGGCAATGTTGAGCTCAATACCCCTGCAGAGTCTGACAAATGGATAGAATCAATAATGCACTTTTCTAAATTAGATTCTGCTACTATAAAGAAAGATCTTTACCTCCTGCTTCAATGTTTTGAGCCAGGATTTTTGTATTTCAAAGAAAAAAAAATTGCTGGTGGTCACTCAGTTTAATTGGTAATGAATTATTCACTAACTGATGATTCTTAAAAGTTGAAAGTCAGGACAAGAACTAAATAAATAAAGAAGAGACAGGTGCTCTAAGTTGATTAGTTCTACCATTACACTGAGGTTAACAGAGCTGTTTCACTCCCCCAGTCTCATTGCAGCCTCTAATTTTGCCAATCTTGGTTGCACAGGTGGCTGTCTCATCAATTAACTGCAGGGCATCTCGGAGATTGCACTAATTAATATTGCCTAATTGCAGCCATGATGTGGCTGTTCAGTGTGAGATCAGGGAGGAAGCAAAAGTGGTATTTTTCCCAAGCCACAACTGCTTTCCCTCCCACTTTCCCTGCCCTTTCCACAGACCTCCATCACACACTGCAGATCCACCTTTGGCACCCTGGGTTTGGTGGGTTTAAACATGAGTGCTTGGGGGGTGCTTCCAAATAAAATAAAAATACTTGACACAGTTTTAGGAGGATGGGATTTTAGAAGCGATTTCAGTGTCTTCAGGTCCAAAGTTTTCCATGTGTGCTGGTTTAAAAGTAAAGCAGCAGGAGAAACAAACCCAACACAAAAGAGATTAGAAGTCAGAGTTACAATTTAATAACAATATTACAGTAAATGCAATGATACAAAGAGAAATTGGTTTAACCCACAAACCCCAGCAGTGTAACCCAGCCCCCTGGGGCACAAACACAGTGGGGTTTGGTGGCCCCTGTGCTGAGCCCCATGTGGTTCCCCTGAGTCTAAAGGAAAAGGAGGGGAAAAACCTGTTGGTGCAGATGATGTCACAGTCTGGTGGAGAGTGATGGGCTCCTCCTGGCCAGGTTCTGCTCCTCCTCTGGATCCAATGAGTGGTTTCCCATGTCCCCAGAGCCCAAGATTCTCTCCCGTCAGGTGCAGGTGGGAGCCCCCAGTCCCTCCTCCAGGGCAGGGAGTTCCACACTGGGGGATCTGACTCTGGGAGTCAGGGGGGATTTTGGAATGGTTGCTGGCCCCTGAGCAGAGCTGAGCCCTCAGGTGGGTGTGGAGGTGCCAAGGACTCCCCAGAGGGGAGTTCTCCCAGCTCCTGTCTCCCAGGCTTCTTTCCCAGCCCGCTTGCGTGCTGAGGGGTCAGGTGTGCCCTGGGCAGCTGCTGCCAATGCTCCATTGTTACCAGTTCCTGGGAAATAGGATAGAGGGTGTAGAATGCACAGCTTTGGTCACACCCACACAGTGATAAACTGGTCCCACCTGCTGAACTAGGACACTGTAATGGGCAGTGACAGCTGAGAGAGCAGGTTGATGTTCTCCCAACCCCTGCTCTGACCAATCTTTGCCTCCAGCTCATCCCAGCACCCCTATCTGCATCCTGTTATTTGGTTCTAGTTGGGATGGGATATTTTCCTCCTTTTCTACCCCTCTTCCTACTTATCTGAAGCCCCTTTTGAACTCTGTGTCTCAACTGTAAGTGCTTCAAGTGTTGTGAGTGAGGGCCATGTGCCCTCTGAAGCCCAACTCTGCACCTCCCTGGTGGCCTCCACCTTCCCCTGCAGTTCCTGGCTCAGGAGAGCAGGTTTTGTCACAGTCCCTTCTCCCCCCAGGGCACCACTGAGCTCTGCAATATTGAAGCCATTCTGTCCCTGCCAGGATCTTTGGTTATTTGGCTGTTGTGGCTTCAGTGAAGAGTCATTGCTCAACTGTCTCATGTTTCTGCTTTCTGACAGAAGGACATGGTCTGGTTTTTAAGACATAAACATATCAATTTAGCTGGGTTTTAGCCTTGCTTTTCTGTAGGGGTTTCTTAAGCAGTGTCCTGCAGGCACTGCAGAGAAGTTTGATGACATTAATATAATCATATACACATAAAACCCACATTATTGATTTTTAGGAAGAAGAAAATGAAGAAAAAAACCAAGAAACTTGCTTTTATCTGCTCCAGGGATAATTTGCTGTTGCTTATTATGCTTCCTTTCCAAAGCACCAGTCTTTCCTGTGGAGTTTGGTAATGAGCAATTTGGCCATTTTTATACTGATGGTTGTCTGATAACAGTTAACTTCCTAATTTTTTTTTTTAGGAATAACTCCTGAAATTGAGAAAGTTTAGCTTTTGGTCACTTCTGAACAAGTCCTGATTAAAGCATCCAAAGGGATTCTGACTTCCTGTAGCGTGCAAAGCAGACTGCTTTGTGCATTTAAATATCTTCTCTGAAGTCAGTGGGCACTTTGGTTCAAACATAGAGGAGAAAAATCATCATTGTCTTTCTGTGGATATAAAAGTTAAGAATCATTTTGTGGTGACTCTCCAGCAGAATTATCTTGACCTATCTCAGAACTTTTCTTGCAACATCCTCTTTCCAAAATGCAGTCAGTTTGGGGGAATATTCAGGGTGCTTGGAATGAATTCCTCAAGCTTCAAAAGAGACAGAGCAAAAGGCCACCACAGAGCTCTTCTGGAGCCTGAGATGGAAACTGCAGCACTGGAGGACAAAGGAAGTAGCTGCAACCTCAGGAATAAAGTTCAATTTAATAGTTTCTTAGAAAACTGATAGTTATGTTTTATTGTATGGTGCTCCAGGTCTGTATGTTGGAATAGATGCCCCCGGGATTAAAAAATGTATAGAAACACAATTCCTGAGTAGCAGAAGTGGTTGTTCCAAAGCTGGATGGCTCTTTGGGAGGATTCTCTCAAGCCACTGCAGCAACAGCATCAACCTGCAGAACAGCAGAAGCTTTTCTGGCCAGTTGTAACAATTCTTTGTTGTTTCTGTCTCCACTGTCATTTTTATTGTGAGAGCACAGAAAAAAGCTTTTTAACAAGGCAAGTTTCTAGTTTTAAAAGGATTGGGTTTTTAACAATTAGTGCTTCAGGGAAAGCAGTCTAGGAAGCAACAGTATCTCTCCCCTTTCCTCCCTTCCCCCATGGCTTTTCCTTTAAATATGATGGAACCCTAATCTGTGCTCTTCAGAGTGGAGGTAATGAAATTACAGAAAGGATGTGAAAAGTATCTGTGAAGGTAAGCTAATACTTTCCATTGTGTAAGCCACAGATATACTGCCTGAAGACACATAATATGAGAAAGTTAAAGGAAAGAAATCAATAGGAGGAAAGATTTTATTTTTCATTTAGGTTTTAGAGATCCGTTTGGCAAAGAGTTACTTAAGGAGTATGCTCAGGGCCATTTAATTCATTCTGTCCTTTCAGGATCTCTGACATGCCAAATAGTAACTCATCTGATGCTTGTTGAGGCAGTGAGACCCTGCCTGACATTTCCAGCCCAGGAGTCCCATGGCTAATAGTCAGTGCTTATAGGGAGATTTGCATCTCTGTGCTCCCTCTTTGTCATCCAACCTGCCTCTGAGATGTTCCTTTACAGCTCTTACCATGGCACTGCTGGAGAAGTTTGTTCCAAAGAAAGCTGCATAGTACTGTTATCTGTTCTGATGTTTGGCAGGTATATGTGTGTATCACAGACAGGTGTATATGTGTATCACAAACAGGAATATGTGCATGTCAGAGACAGGTATCTATGTATCTCACAGACAGGTATATGTGTGTATCCCACCCAGATCCATGTATATATCACAACCAAGCACATTTCCAGGCACTCCGGGCCACCCTTGGAGCTCAGCAGCAGCCCCAGCTGCTCCCCTGCTGTACCTACACATCCTGCACGTGACAGGATTACAGATCCTTTTACAGGGAGGCTCTCTCAGCCATCTGTCAAGTTTTGGGGTGTTGTTTTTCATTCTGAGGGTGACATGTCACCCTGCTGCTTTGAGCCTGCTGGCTTTTGTGTTCAGGAATGCCTCTTTTCTGCTCTGTTTAATTCCATTTTATTTGGCCCGGTTTTTTCTTCATCTGAGCAGTGAGCTCAGCCTTCTGCATTTTGCTCAGAGCACCTGCCCTTTGCAAGGTCCCTGTTGTGGAATGACTTCAGTCATGGAACCCTGCAGGAGAATTTGTGTTTAGCATTGACCGCTCCAGTGGGCTGTCACTTGAGCTGTGGCTCTGTGGCCATACTTGTAGCCTTTAGAACAACCTTGTTCCTGTCCTTTATCACAGCCACAAAGTCTGGAAGGATCTTGGCATTCAGGAGTGAATTTTAGTCATAGAGGCATTTAGGCTGAAAAACACCCTTAAGTTCATCAAGTCCATCTGTTAACCCAGCACTGCCAAGGCCACCACTAAACTATGTCCCCAAGTGCCACATCCACACGTCTTTTAAATATCTCCAGGAATGGTGACTCAGTGACTTCCCTGGGCAGCTGTGCCAGGGCTGGACAACCCTTGTGGTGTAATCCTCTTTCCTAATATATAATTGAAACCTCCCCTGGTGCAATTTGAGGCCATTTCCTCTCCTCCTGTCCCTGTTCCCTGGGATCCCCCCTCCTGGCAGGGAGTTTAGAGAGCCAGAAGGTCCCCCCGAGCCTCCTTTTCTCCAGGCTGAGCCACCCCCAGCTCCCTCAGCCCCTCCTGCTGCTCCAGCCACTTCCCAGCTCTGTTCCCTGCCCTGGATGTCCTCCAGCCCCTCAATGTCTGTCTGGTAGTGAGGGGCCCAAAACTGACCCCAGGATTCAAGTCCTGTCTCAGGGATTTACACTTCCACTGTTTCTCAGATCCCATTCACCCTCAGAAGATTGGCACACACACTCATAGGGTTTGCCAGGAGATGAATATTTGCCTTTTGGCAAACTCCAACTGCTTTGTACCATGAGAGCAGTCCCAGAGTGCAAACTGCAAGACCCAAGGACATCTCCTTTAGCTTGTTGATGTATCTTGAGTGCTTTGTCTTTAAATACAGACGTGCTGCAGTAAGGAGGACGCTGGGAGGGTGTGAATGGCCACCAAAGCTGCTGGGAAAAAGAATCTCAAAGTTCCAGCTGGGATGGCCACTGAAATCTGATCCTGAATCCCCAGGTGAAATGACTTGGTGAAAGGGTGGTGTTTCTGAGGACCTCCCAGAACCAGACACTGCAAATGGCCACCCTGTGATAAATATAGGACTTAATTTGTGTCAAGAACATAACAAGAATTCTGTGTAGCTTGATGTAGTAAAGATTTAGCAACAAAAGTCTATGAACTTAGCAAATAATGTATAAAAAGTAGAAAAAGACAAGAACTAAAGTTAATAACTAAGCAGCCTTTTGAAGTAAAATAAATACAGTGCAGACCAAAGATAATCCAAGAATACCTAAATACAACGGAGAAGTAAACCCAATCAAGATAAGGAAGAAACACCTCAAAACAACAGATAAGGCTTAACTAACAAGATTGTCTCTAGCTAAATTTTAAGTTAAGAATCACACCAAAGAAGAACCAGCCCCCATGACCACGGAGAAGCAACAGGAAGAATCAGATAAAAGGATCTCGATGCGGAGAAAGAAGAAAATCATTTATTGGAACTGGTTAAAAATAAACTTGCTTTGACTGTATAAAAAAGGAGCCTGCGAGCTCAGACGGGTGTCACTGATGGAGCAGAGACTCCCAGTGCACCCAGCGCTGTGCTGTTTACTCTGTAGCTTTCACTACTTATAAAATTAAACTACCCTTTATACCAAATGATTGGCTTTTTTGTTGGTCGTTTATAACACACCCCATGGTGTGAAACCACACATGGACCCACCACCTGCAGGGAGAGGCAAAGCTGCTTTTCCAGGCACTGCATGTTCTTTGAGTCACCTCCCACTTCCCTTCCAGAAATTAAGCTTTGCTATATTATGCTTGTCTTTTAACAAGAACATTTAAAACTTGGTCATTATTCCAGGTTATAACAAATCGTTACATTTAATGTTATATATAATGCTATATATAAATGTGATCTCAGTGTGGGTGATAAATGTGATTATGCTGCCAAGTTGCCCCTGTGGTTTCAGCACATCTTTCTCTTCAGCTCTTCTTGTGAGCTGCTGCACACCATTGAATTGTTGAATTTCCCTTCAGAGGCAGCAACAGATTAGTAAGAAGTGGCCCAATTCTTGTAAGGTACTTTATGTTCCTTCAAGATGAAGGCTCCTACATAAAGATAAAACATCAATCTCTTCAGTAACTCTGCTTTTTACATGCTTCTATTTTTTTTAGTCTCCCCAGTTGTACTGAAATTGTGTTCTATAGATGCATCTGTTCTCTGTGTGAACTGTCAAGAGAGAATCCAAGTAAACTGGAAAATGAGGTTTTTCTGGTCATTTTCTTCTCAAATGTAGCTGTTTTATGAAATTTTATTTAAAATTATTGGATTGTTTCTGCATACCTGTTAAGTCATTGAACTTAGTGAAGAAAAAACAAATTAAATGGATATATAACTGAGCTTCTGAGCTTCCACAATATTGCTGCTTTTAGGGCCAAACAAAATGCTGCAAGCATATTAAAAATATCAAGCAGGACATGCCACCACTGCAGCTGTTTACATTCAGAGGAGACTGATATGTTAACTGGTGCCTTGGCTTCAGATAAGGTCTGTAGGACAGCTTTGATGAGATGCTGCTCAAAGCCCAAGACATGTCTGTGTTCCATTCAGGTTCAACTGCATGGAATTGATTTTACCAGTTTTATAGATACAGCTACAAATTAGTCTGGGGGCTTTATATATCTGTGACAAAGATGTTGGTTTGATCCTCTAAAAACATTTGGTTTGGACTTCAGAGTAATAAAGCAGCTTTTCTTGTGCTTGTTTGAATGCTTGTGGGTTTAGAACATTGTGTTATTCTAGAAAAGATCTCAGGATGATCTCCTGTGGACATCAAATTCCACTTAAATCTCTGGAATTTAGTCAGTCCAGCCACAGGTTGGACGTGCATGTGTATCAGTGAAACTGGAAGGCTTTTCTAGCAGATCCTGCTGGGATGTGGCTCCACATCCTTATGGCTGATGCTCCTGCATCAATCAGGTGTGGAATGCAGACAGTGATTTTTTAAAGTGGTTTCCTAAGTGATGTTTGTTCTTCCAACCTTCAGTCAGGAGGACTCTGCTTGTCTCCTCTGCTTCCTCCCCTGGTCTCTGTTTCCATCCCCTCCTGCATCCTGTTTTTCTGTGCCAGGTTCTTCATGCAGGAGCTGTTTCCCTCCTGACCATATCAGGAACCTGTTACCTGAAAATCCCCTTCACACTCTTTGTACGTTTAACATTTAGCACATGTTCTGCACTGGAGAAATGAGATGAGCACCAGTTTAGAGAGCAAGAACCTGGGCAGGAAGTACAAGGCAGCATCTTGTGCTGCTGGTACTGCCTGCAAAAAAACAGAAATGCAAATTTTGGGGTGCATTTTGGAGGGATTAAAAAAAAAGAGCCAACCACGGAATTAAATATTCAATATCAGTGAGTCTTTTTGAGGTTTTTTGATCTTTCCATTACTAATATATATCTCTGTTTTTCACAGGAGAATCCATTCAAAGAAAGGATTGTGACATCTTTCTCAGAAGATGGAGAGGGCAGCCTCAGCTTCAATGACTTTGTGGACATGTTCTCTGTGCTCAGCGAAATGGCTCCCAGAGAGCTCAAAGCAATCTACGCCTTCAAGATCTACGGTATGGGGGGGTTGGCTGGGCCCTAGGTGGTCCAGATGGGATGGGATGAGAGGTGGTGGTGACCTTTGGTTCTCTCATTGCTCAGATTTCAACACAGACAACTTCATCTGCAAGTCAGACCTGGAGCAGACGCTGAACAAACTGACGCGGGAGGAGCTGACGGCAGAGGAGATCACGCTGGTGTGCGAGAAGGTCATCGAGGAGGCTGACATGGACGGTGATGGCAAGCTGGGTTTTGCTGACTTTGAGAACATGATCTCCAAGGCGCCTGACTTCCTCAGGTACTGCCTCAAGGCAAAGGGAGGCTCTGGCACACTTCAGGGGTTTTTTAGGACATCACTGTGTAATGTAACGCAAGAAATATCAGACATAATTGTTTTACTAGAGAGCTGTCCAGAGGGTGAACTCTTACCCTAACTCAGTGTCCTAGCCCAGCAGCTGGGACCAGTTTGTCACTGTGTGGGTGTGACCAAAGCTGTGCATTCTACACCCTCTATCCCATTTCCCAGGAACTGGTAACAATGGACCATTGGCAGCAGCTGCCCAGGGCACACCTGACCCCTCAGCATGCAAGCTGGCTGGGAAAGAAGCCTGGCAGAGGAGCTGGGAGAACTCCCCTCTGGGGAGGCCTTGGCACCTCCACACCCACCTGAGGGCTCAGCTCTGCTCAGGGGCCAGCAACCATTCCAAAATCCCCCCTGACTGCCAGAGTCACATCCCCCAGTGTGGAACTCCCTGCCCTGGGGGAGGGACTAGGGGCTCCCACCTGGTCCTGTCGGTTTACCTTTAAACCAGCACACTCACTTTATTTTTCTAGAGATATTCTTAACTTGAAGACTAAGACCTCAATGACTTTTGTGTGTGTTCTTCAGGAAAATATTTTGATCTGTTATAAGCTTGATGTGCTGGTTTAAAAGTAAACCAACAGGAGAAACAAACCCAACACAAAAGAGATTAGAAGTCAGAGTTACAATTTAATAACAATATTACAATAAATGCAATGGCACAAAGAGAAATTGGGTTTAACCCACAAAACCCAGCAGTGTAACCCAGCCCCCTGGGGCACAAACACAATGGGGTTTGGTGGCCCCTGTGCTGAGCCCCACGTGGTTCCCCTGAGTCCAAAGGAAAAGGAAGGGAAAAACCTGTTGGTGCAGATGATGTCACAGTCTGGTGGAGAGTGGTGGGCTCCTCCTGTCCAGGTTCTGCTCCTCCTCTGGATCCAATGAGTGGTCCCACAAGTCCCCAAACCCCAAGATTCTCTCCCCTCAGGTGCAGGTGGGAGCCCCCAGTCCCTCCCCCAGGGCAGGGAGTTCCACACTGGGGGATCTGACTCTGGGAGTCAGGGGGGATTTTGGAATGGTTGCTGGCCCCTGAGCAGAGCTGAGCCCTCAGGTGGG
The DNA here is from genome assembly GCA_013396695.1 of Sakesphorus luctuosus. Lineage (NCBI taxonomy): Eukaryota > Metazoa > Chordata > Aves > Passeriformes > Thamnophilidae > Sakesphorus > Sakesphorus luctuosus. The sequence continues at coordinate 7,331 of VWZD01013814.1, read as the reverse complement.
TGTGGAGGTGCCAAGGACTCCCCAGAGGGGAGTTCTCCCAGCTCCTGTCTCCCAGGCTTCTTTCCCAGCCAGCTTGCATGCTGAGGGGTCAGGTGTGCCCTGGGCAGCTGCTGCCAATGGGCCATTGTTACCAGTTCCTGGGAAATGGGATAGAGGGTGTAGAATGCACAGCTTTGGTCACACCCACACAGTGGTCTCAGTTGCTGAACCAGGACACTCGAATTCATGTTTTTCTTAAGCCTTTAGCCATAATCCCTGTTATCTGCATAGGATTGTATGTAGATATTGCATACATGTTAAAAATAGACCTGGAAACATGTTGATCTCCTGTGCTGAGGTGGGTGTGTCTTCGGCGGTAACATTTTTTAAAAAATTCTGAGTGTCCTGCAGAACACAGCAGAGTTTATTTCTTTCATAAATTAAGGTTCTGAGGAAAGATATTAAAACAAAGTGATTTCACAGTGAAGCACAAGCAAATGATTCCTGTGAACCTTGAGAAACATCAGCTTCTTGAGAGGAGACACTGCAACATTGATGGGATTGTCTTTTATACATTCCAGGCCATCCTTGAGCCATCAGGCGTACCAGTGGAAACCCTTTCAGAAGGAGATCCATTCCTTCACTGTGGGGAGGCTCAGCTCAGTAGGTGTTCTGGTAGTTTGTTTACATGTATTTCCAGCTAGGAGAAGACATTATCCTTGTCCTGCTCTCCATGGAGAACCTGCTGAGCTCAGCTGGAGTTTCCTTAGGCCATCAGAAGCCTGTGCTGCACCTTCACATCTGGTGGAGAACAGCGACCAGATGTGAAGAACTGAAGGTGGATCTGAAGACTGAGCAGGAGCTGCAGCTCCAGGAGTTTCCTGTGCCATGCCTAACTTCCCTGCTGGGGTTTGCAAGCTGCTGCCTGAGAATTCCAAGCTGAGGATGCTGTGCAGTCCAGCCATTCCCTGGGAAGGCTGCAGAGAGCAATGTTGGCTGGTGCTGCTGCTGGGGCGACTGTCATCGTTATTCTTCTTTTCCAAGTTTGTGAGGTTTTGGGAAGATGAGGAAATCAGTGGAAATAACTGAGTGCTGGGTATTCAACAGGGCAACATGATGAGTAAGAAGAGGGATAGAGTGAGAAGTGAAGCCCTTGACTGGGTAAGAGAAAGCAGAATAGCAATAAAATCAAAGGCCAGGCTGCCAAGGATTGGGGACTGAGCATCTGGTTGCTCAGTTCAAACACGTGTCCTTGGACCCATGTTCATCACATGGTGAACTCCATGTTATCAAGGTGTCTCCTGCATGTTCACGACGGTGATGTGCATATTGAAGGCAGATATTTTCCATCCCCGGCTTCAAAGAAATTGTAACTTCCTTCAGGTTCAGGAAATCAGCTGAGTCACAGGATTCATCACTGAAGTTCTCAGGCTTAAGAGCTCCTGATGGCATAAAGAAGGGTTTCCTTCCAGCTCCCAGCCAAAACAGTGGTTTAGAGCCTCAGACCAGGCAGTTTCTGTGTGGATAGCAGCTTCTACATTGACAGCAATACAAAGAAAACAATTTCTTAGCTGGAAATACATGTAAAGAAAGTATTAGAATCCTCTTGAGATACTGATGTTTCTCTGACTTTATCAATATGGTTTTTAACCTTTGAAGCTCTATTGCAGAATGAAGGGATAACAGAAAAAAGTCTCAGAGCTGAGAAGAGAATGTGTAGATTGTCTGATTTGGTTTCTGATTCAGCCAGAATAAACAGCTGCAGGAAAAGAAGGTGACCAGACCACTTTTATCCAAACCAATGTGTATGCAAGACTCGATGCCTTTGCGTCACTGTGGTTTACTGGTCACTTGACCTGTAAAAGTTTGGGGGTTTCTAGGGTATTCTAGGTCATATTTTTCCTGTATGCATTGCATCCCTGCCTGACATATTTGTTAATGCTGAACCTCCTGATCTGAGAGACTCACTCTCACTTTTAAAATACCATGAAAATGCTGCATTCAAAAGTGAGATGGTGACTGGGCTTTTGGAATGGGATTCGTGGAAGTTTAATGGCACCCCCAACTCTGATGGGGCCTCTCTGACAGCAGCCAGGGCCTGCCAGTGAGGGACAGACTGGAACAGGGGCAGGAATGCAGTTCCTGGGACTGATCTCTTACCACAGAAGCCAGAGCCTGGTCGTTGAGTTCAGTTGTGCCATAACAGTCTCGGGCACAACTTCATTTAATGACATGATGCTCCCTTGTGTCCTTCTGGATTCATCTCCAGCTCCATTCCTGGCTTCCCACTTTCCTCCCCTCTGAGTCTCCACTGCAGTGTCCTCCTCAGTGGTGGCCCTGGGCTGTGTGCAGGCACGGGCAGGGCTGTGCAGCCCCCCTGGGTAACGTGCTGCAGAACATGGAAAGCACAGGAGGTGTCTTGGCACAGCCCTATATGCCCATGGCAAACTTAGCCTGAATGAACTTAATATTGCAAAAATATATGAAAACCTGTTTGCACCTAAAATAAATTGTTCCTTTTGAAATCTCAAGGGGATGCAAGGAAGAAATACCAACCCATCAATGCCCAAAGACAGTCACCATTTTGTTTGGTTTTGCCTATCTCCACTTCTTGTGCCCAGGTGAATGCTCTCCAGAATTCCATTTCAAGGAGGCCTGTCTATGGATTTATGCTTTCAGCTGCTCAGCAGCTGTGAAAATTGAACACTCAGGAGCCAAGGCAGCAGCCACACTGCCAGTGGTTGCCAGTGAGCAGTTGGAGGGGCTGGGACTTCAGTTTTCAGGGATCTGGTGAAGACATGGGCAATTCATATTTCTGAGTATCTGATCCCAGAATACCACACTGGCACCTGTGATGTGACCCTTTTGGAAAGGCTGAAAACCTTAACAAAACCTCAGAAGGTAGTAAAGGGTTTCTTATTCTGGTCTCTACCTTTGTGCCCCACCAAAAGCCACTTCTTCACATTGTGAAAGGAGGAAATGGAGGATTCAAGGCTGTGAAGTTTCATCCTCACATGGTCTGTGCTAAGCCACGGCCCCTTCTGTTCCCTCTGCTCTGTCCCATGGGACTGGTGCCCACATGAATTCTGACAAACACTGAGACCTTTAATAATAGCAACTAAACATTCTCATCGTCATTGCCATGAGATCTGAAGTTCCTGAGGAGGAACATCTCTGCTCTGTGGGAAACCTTTGAAGGCCAGACTTACACAATACGCACTCAGGTTGTGAAGCACTTTTTTCCCCAGCTCAACCTGCTGGGTGTTTTTTCAGCTGCCACCTTATTTGCCTGTTTGACATGTCCATCAGGCATTAATATTGACATTGTGGTCCAGGCTTGGACCTGGTGGGAACCAAAGTTCATCTGCTGCCCATTGGCTGATTTTCCTCATCTCGCTCTCCAAACATTTGGTCAATTAAACCACCCTGTGTGGGCTTAATGTCCTCCAGGCAGCCCTTGCAGCTTTGTGCTGCTGGCAGGCAGGTGGAGCAGCAGTGAGTCTGCAGCTTGCTCTGCCATAAGGAACCTCTCCAGAGGGGCCACCACTGATGGTGGAGCAGGGGCAGAGCTCTGCCCTTGGCTCTCAGCCCAGCAGCCTGACTAAGCTGTAAATGATAGTGACACTTCCTAGTTCAGAAAATTCGATCCCAGGAGTTTTGATTTCCATCCAAATAGTTATCATTAAGGAGCTGGCTGTGGTCTGATGGAGGTTTGAGCAGCCTGAACCAGCCCCAGCCAAGTGTTCTGTTCTACAAGGCTGGGCACGTTTCCCACAGGAAATTGTTGGATAAATCATCCTGGAAGCTGATCTGAATGCCTGAGGGTGAAACACATTGGAACAGCATGGAATGGAGGTGGAGAAGGATGTGGCATTGGGAATAGCTGGAGCTGCCAGATCTGGGCAGAGGAACAACAGATTAAATGAGGTGATAGTACTGAAAATGCATTATTTCTGAGCCCTTGGTGGCCTTTAGCCCCACAGCAGTTATGTCATGACCCCAGTCCTGCCTAAAACGCTCTTGGAGGGAAAGGGTGTCTCATGAGGGTGTCTTATGAGACTGTCCCAACATGCAGATTAATTAGTTCTTAAGGACTCAAGTTAGAGCTCGTCACAAATTGGCAAGAGATGCTTAGCAAATAAACAGTGGAAGGCAATAATTTTTGTTAGTGTTTTTCAAAGAGTATTTCAGCTGCTTCTGAGTAATAAGTTGAATCTTCAAAGGGAAAAATGGCACTCTGATAAAAATAGATTTTTTTTTCTAGTAAATGTATTTCCAGTTATGTGGACTGGGATGGAGTTTTACAATGAGTCATGCCCAAAATGTTTTCACATAGAGCACTAAGGATTTTTTAGTTCCTAGATATTGCTTACATCGGAGCTAATTTGTAAGAGTTTGGATTATTAGAGGGCTCTAGGCATTGGTTGAATTGTGAACAAGATGTTTATAATTCTTTTTTTAAAAACCTTAGTACCTGTAAGCTCTTTGCATCCCTCTCTGCTCTCTCCCAGTCCTCAGGCTGCTGTGCCAGGTGTGCCCAGCACATCCTTCACTGTCACCCAGGTTGAACCAACCCCTACATATAAAGTTCTGAGGGACTGTGGGGAATATAAAATTTCATCTCCTCTAGATTGATGCCACAGCCTCCCTTCAGTGAATTCCTGATTACAATCTAATTAAAACAATTAGGGTAAAACAAAATCCCCAAACTGTACACCCAGAACTCTTCAGCATCTCAAGTACTCCAAACTTCTAAGGTTTTTGTTGAGTTTGGGCAACAAAATCAGAGAATTTACACACAAAAAGGCATAATAATTCCTTCTGATTTCAGTCAGTCAAGAAAGAAATGCACAGTTCCTGGCATGGAGCAGGGGTTGCTGCCTGCATACAGTGAGGTTTTTGGGTGCCCTCCTGGAATTGCCCCTCACTGCCTGCTAAGATGCTCAGCAGCTCTTCTGGGAGCTGGTGGCACAGCAGGAGGTGCTGCTGGCCTGGGTCGTGTGGCAGGTGGGAAGGAGACAACAGTCAGGATCTCTCTGTCCCAGCAAGAGAAACAACAACTTCACCTGCCTGATTCGTCTTGTTTAGGAACCCAAATGCTGATCCAAGGCAAAAGGAAATTGGGAAACATTCTGTTCTGCTCCATATCCAATAAATAGGTCAATCTACACTTGATCAGTCCAGAGCTGAGCATGGGCCCCTGAGCTCCTATTTTCAGAGGAGGGGATTTTCTCCCATAGTGTTTCAATCTTCTCAGAGTGTGAAAGAAGAGAATTACTTTCATTAAATAGCACCTTCCTTTTTGTACATTAAGAAAAATACTGTGCATAATGACAAATGTGTTTATTTCTCTTCATCTTTATCTTTTGCAGTACTTTCCACATCAGGATCTGAAGGTGTTTCTGTGAGCCACTGTCACCAGACATGACTCTCCAGTCCAGCCTATCTGAATCTCAGGCACTCCAGGGGCTTTTGTCCTCTCCTGAGGGCTTCTTAGAGCTCAGCAGAAAGTACTGAAACAACTGCAGTCCACAAGGAGGCAGAAGCATCACATGTTCTACAGGACATTTGGAACAGCCACATTTTTATCTTCGCTGCTGGCCAAGCCTTCTGGCAAAGATGGTTGGTTGTTGGGCTGTGGGTTTTTCTTTTTTCCCCCTCCTTTTTTTAAACAGCCAGAATCAGAATATTATTAAAGGTATTTCCACGTGTTTTTTATATTTATGACTATTTAATACTGCTCCTAAATGTGCAAAAAAATAGATTGAGAGAAAGATGAGCTTTGGTGCATTTTCCAAGAGTATTTGAAGGAAAGCACGGGCCTTAACCAATGAGATGCCTCTATCACTGTGCTGGACAGCTGGGGGTCTTGCATGGCAGTTCTCTGAGGTGACAGAACTGCAGCCAAGAGGAAGTTGAACACAAGCACAGCCCTGTTCGCCTCTCAGCCACTGAGAGCTGCTGGGGCTGGTGTTGCCCTTCAGCCAGGATTTGATGGATTGCTGTGCCCTTATGAAACTTGAAATACTTGCCTTTTGTACATGACAACAGATAAATGTTAGGACTGTGTCCTTGTTCTGATGGGGCTCCTGCATTTCACTTCTCCTCTGGGTTGATGGTTGAGTGGAAGAATATGATGTCAGAGGTGAAGAAGTTGAAGAAGCACAGAACTGCTCCTGAGGACATGAAAAGACACTTTCTTTCCAAACCAGCTATGCAATTTTTCCCATAAAATGCATGAATGCAGCTCTGTATTTCTCTCCCCTCTACAGCTGGAAATCAGCTCGATATTTTCCTTTTCACTTCCAGTATTGTTTGGGTACTGGGGCCTGAAGACAATCATGTGTGTGCTAATTACTGTTCTAACAGTCAATTAGAAGGGCTCTGTCACTTACATGGCTTCTGTATCAAAGTCATCACAATTAAAACTTTGGACTCATTCTGTTGTGCTTGGAGAATTTTTGAGGCTGAGCACAGACCAATTTCCTTTCTGGTCATTATTCCAATTACTGTAAATTGAAATCTTTCAGCAGTTGAAATGTGTTATTCTTACTGAAAAAGATGTTCTGGGAATGACCCTTTTGATGATTTCTGTAGGGATGGAGATGCTGGTCTGCTTTGGGCCCTGCTGTCTGTGGTGTGTGCAAAGCTGTTTGCTGGTCCAGTTTACACCCTGCAGGAGGAGGGATTGTTTGTCCAGCAGCCTGGTGGTGCATTGAAAGTGTTGATGGAAAACTGGGTGTGCTGGTTTGAAGGTAAACCAGAAGGGGACATGAACCCAACAAGAAAGAGATTAGAAGTCAGAGCTACAGTTTAATAACAATATTACAATAAATGCAATGGCACAAAGAGAAATTGGTTTAACCCACAAAACCCAGCAGTGTAACCCAGCCACCTGGGGCACAAACACAGTGGGGTTTGGTGGCCCCTGTGCTGAGCCCCACGTGGTTCCCCCGAGTCCAAAGGAAAAGGAAGGGAAAAACCTGTTGGTGCAGATGATGTCACAGTCTGGTGGAGAGTGATGGGCTCCTCCTGTCCAGGTTCTGCTCCTCCTCTGGATCCAATGAGTGGTTCCCCAAGTCCCCAAACCCCAAGATTCTCTCCCCTCAGGTGCAGGTGGGAGTACCCAGTCCCTCCCCCAGGGCAGGNGAGGGTTTAGAATGCACAGCTTTGGGCACACCCACACAGTGATAAACTGGTCCCACCTGCTGAACTGGGACAATGGGATATTCAAGGCATACAGGAGAGATCTGTCCAAGATAGCACAGTGAAAATGAAACTTGTGTGTCAATAATGACAATTGCTTTTAAAATAGTTTTAGTAATCATGCTTCTCCGGGGACACCCCCGTGT
>VWZD01013806.1:85015-105284 GCA_013396695.1 Sakesphorus luctuosus | reverse complement strand
TGCCAACTGCCCAATAACAGAGTCACCTTCCCTCCCTCCAGCCGAGAAAAGGGAGAAAGGAAAAAAATGGAAACTCAGAACAGGTTTAAACCCAAACTAATTATATATATTTATACAGAAAAGAGAAAATTAAAAGAAAACTACAATATAACACACACGCCCACCGAAAATAGATTTCATTACTTTAGATTCATAAAGCATTCTAAAAGACACCCAGCAAGGCAAAAGACAGAGGATAACAATAAAGTGTTTCTACTTCCCTGAACTAAAACAAAATGAGATGTAGCAGTGGCAGCAGCAAGGCCCAGGACAGCAGGACAGTGGATCGTGTCCTGCCTCCACTGCAGACATGATGGCAACTAACAAGCTCCTCCTGCTCGCGCTTTTATATCTCAGGTTTGCGTCATCTGGTATGAAATATTTCTTGGATTGCTTAATCAAGTGATACCTATATCTCCTAATCTACTTCAGATTTTCAGGGCCTGCTAAAACTGAGGCCTGGCTAGAACTACCGCAACAGTGCAGCACAGCCTGGCTGTGTCCTGGCTGGAACCCAGAGCCACCTGAGCAGCTCTGGATCCTGCCTGTGGCTTTTGCTTGAGAACCCTTCCAGGATATCCATCTCTTCTTCAATGATCACTTGTCACCTTGTACCTCTGATTCTGTGTCTCTTACCCACAGGAGAAATTTTGTGGGGTCAAGTTGGTAGGCTGAATACTTTGAAAAGTTTGTGGCCCTGTCCTACAAAGAAGTCAACACTGGCTGGCCCTTATGGCTGTATCCTGACACGAGGGCAAAGACTCAGGAACTGGAAAGATGTAGTAGAAACTGTAGGATGTGAAAGTAGACAATGAATATTCCTGTCTTACTGTGAGGAAACTGACTCAGGGAACTGACAGGACACATCATTTCATTTGATTATATCGCCATTTATGACAATTTCCTCCAGACATTCACTGTCAGAATTGCTAAAAAAGAAAATAAAAAAAAATTAGTTCCTCATTTATCACACACATTTTTTTAGCTCCAGTTTCCTGGCACAGAAACTTTTGCTGTTTGAATCTATTTAGGTAATAATATTATGCAAACTTTCTGTATATATATATTTTATTTAATATTTTGGTTAATATTACTTGTGTATGAATCATTCACTTCCAATGACACCAATAACAAACATGAAAATAGTAGCCCTTATAAAGTAATGTAAATCAAGTTTCCAACAGTGTGATGTCAAACATTTAGAATTACTCAAGTTGAAAGAATAGCAGAATTCAAAAAATATATCAGATGGCAGTTAGATTGGGTAAAGAGGATTCTCCTGGGCTTATAATTGGGCATTGCAAAGTAGGACTGCAGAAGGTCTCAAGTGGAAAGGAAAAATTCTAACCTACAAAAGTCAATGTGCTTTCTAGCTGATGACTCAGAAGGTCTCTAAAATCTGGTAGTTCATTTAATACCTTTTTTTGCTGTCCTTTTTTTTTTTTCTCCTAAGAAATTAAAATCTTTGTATTAAAAATACTGCCACTGCATGCAGGACACAGATGAAAGAGAACACATTGCAATACTTTACACAGTCTGTTTCCCTTTGAAAAATACATTTCATTATGCTGAACTCATTGTGAGTGGCTTAAATATTGGCTAAATATTACACCAACATTTAAAAAGCTTCAGATTTGTTCATATCACTCCTACAGCCTCTGAAGCAAGGTTTCTGTAAAGAAGAGAATTGGCATATGCAGAAAATACATTCTCTGAAGGGTCAACCAGTTGTATAGATGTGTCTTCAGCTTTGGGAAATGGGAATGAATGGCTTTTACAAAGCGCTGGATAACAACTGAGAAAGGGTTATTTAATACTGCTATGTTGGAAAACATGTCAATGCTTTTTCAGTCCACCTGCATGGTATGAATACTTGCTGTATAGAGTAAAATACTACAGAATGTTCAACCTAAGCAAATAAAGACCAGAAAATTGAACACTTGGACTCTGCTTCTAAATCATTATTAAAGCACTACACAACAACTACATCTTCTCCATTAGATGTAGTGCATGTGACAGGCCTCCTCTGGATTTTGAAGTATTCACATAGCAAAAGAAGAAATAAAGAGTGGTCTTTGGCAGGAAGGTGTTTTGAATATTTTTAACAGCATAGATCATCCCTAATTGGGTGTAGTTATTTTGCAGTCTGTTCTTTGTGCCTGTTCATTATTGAGTCAAAGGCAACATCTCTTAGAGTGGTTTTAGCAGGATAAATTAATTCCCAGTGGGAATTTAGGTAGAAGACACAAAACACAGGAAAACAAATAACACATCCACTTTTACTCAGTGCCACTTTACTGCACTCAGAACTTTCCTGGGACAGAGTTAAACCCTTAGCAGCTGAAGTTTTCCAGGTGCAATCCCAATTCAGACTAGCAATTCTATAACAAAGCTGTGAATACTGAATGGCACTTGAAATCCTGTCCAACTCATGACTCTTCCCCAAATGGGAAGTCAGCCAGTCCCTTTATGACAACCTGTTTCAATGCACAGACCTTTATATTCTTTCTCTGAATGGGTGTAAACCCCCTAGAAATCTCCTATCTATGCAAAGGGATACATAATGTATATGGGTTTGCTACTTTTGTTGTCCTTTTTAAGACACCTGACAAGCAAACAAACATTCCTACATACATGTGAACACCTCAAAGATGATTGGTGGAAAATTATGTGTCTTTTACTAAGCTGAAGAATTCTGTGTCTCTAGCAATATGCATTGGCAAAGCAGTGGATTAAGGACGATATATATTTTTCAGGCTTGTCTTGCTTTGGGTTGTTGTTTGCAGAATGCTGTGAATATGTGAACATAATTCTAGATTGTTTTCCTTTCTGACATCTTAGGTGGTCTAAAGCTCCTTTGGGTTTCATACCATGACCTACTGAGATGCAGTGGCAGCTGAAGTATTATTGTTTATTATTTATTTATTATTTGTATTTATTATGTTATTATTGTCTATGCACAGGCCACTGTACAGCCTGCAGGAGCTGCAAAGGTATATTGCCAAGTAGGCTGTAGGTGGAATAATACAACATTTTCAAGTTTCACGATATGGACACTTTGTGATGGGTTTTATCTATAGGCCATCTCAGCAGACCCACTGAGTGAATTCGTAGTTGCTTGTGGCTGGCCAGTGTTTTTGCATCTCCCCTAGCAGGACTGTACATCCTACTGAACTCATTGGGAATCTGGTTGATGGCAGAACAGGATTGAATCAGACTCTTGGTTTTCAATAATAACAATTTCAAAACCCCAAAATTTAAAAAAAAACATATAGAGAAGAAAATATTACAAAATCTGCTACATTTTCATTATAAATATCTGCCCTGGATGGAAAATGTTGGAGTTTTAGCCCATATGAATACATTTCTGTTTACTTTCCCATTCTTTCCCTGTTTCTGCTACTTCCATGTTCTTGCAAAGTGCAGAGCTACAAGGGTGTAAAAAGCACTATAGAAAGGACACCTGCAGTTGCTCATCAATTTTTTATAGACAATAACATCATTTTGACTAGACACATTTAACAATCTTGATAAAATTTTATATTCCTTTTACAAAGTTCCATGGGATTTTACAGTAAGCTCCACAGACCTCTGACAAGTGCTGAATCCTAAGCACACCTCTACTTGCAGTGCAAAATGTATCACACAAATTATCTCTGTTACAGTACCAGGGTGTCCAGGAACAATAATATTAGCCATACACTATAAAAAAGTTTTTCACACTCTCTTTCTATGGTAAACAGTAAGTCTGTAGAAAAGTTATTGCAAAATCTGTGAGATTTAATGAAAGTTTCTGGTTTTTGCATTCCCAGTGAAGTGTGATAGCAGGAATAAAACACTGAAATTCTGAAATGTGAAATCAAAAGGCAGAAGAGAGAACAGTTTATTGTGAATTTAGGTGGACCTTTCTTATGTAGATGTGACTTAACTTGCAGTGGCCATGCGGAGTACAAGGGTGTTCAGTAGAGTAGTTACTAATGCTCTGATTGGCTTTATATGCACTCTACACTCTTTTGTTTATTTCATTCTGTTCCATCTACCCCTCCGATATCCACAGAAAGGAAGCATGTAGATATAGAAAATAGGTACAAGATTATGCATAAAATTAGAGGAGAAATGCATACATTATTCTCTCCATTGAGAGTAATGCCTACCCTCTCCTAAGAGCCTACCTATGGCAAAGTCACTGTGGGTTTGACATATTTTGGAAGTCCATTTCTCTCGCTCCAGGTAGGCATAGCTTGGACTGGGCCTAGGACAGAAGTGGAAACAGAGTATTGAACTCAAGCTTTTAGTTGAGAAGTTAGAGTCCTGGGTCTAAGCTGACAATGACAAGGCACAAAGAGGTCACCTTGAGCACAGCCTTGGTTTCGTCATCAGTTTAGGCTAGCATAAGATGTCTCTGCTGGCTTGAAGCTTGATCAGGAAGGCACTAACACCCCTTCTGGTGGCTTTGCCTTCCTCTTGCCCCACTTCTTCCCGTGTACTGCATCCAGTGAGGGAACTGGTTTTTCTATTTTAGGGAAAAGATGTGCTTTTAGTAGAAGCAAATGTTGGGTTGTAATAATCAAATGAGAGAACTGTTTATGGGGTTGAGACTGTTCTTGTTTTTCATTAATCACACTCACATCACAATGTCCAAATATCAAAGGTCTCTCAGTAGATAACTGGCTAAAGTGTGGAAGAAAGCAAGGAATGCATCAATGTACATGGGAAGTTGATAGAAAAAGTAAGAGGAAGGAAAAAAAGCTAAAATAAGCATGGGATAGGAAATAATATGAAGTCTTGTGTAGATAACAGAATGCCTCAAGTGTAAACAGGAAGAATAATACCAGCAGAAAAAATGGCAGGAAAAATGGGAAGCACCAAAAAGTAATGGAAAAAGGTCACTGTTGAGCGTTTGTAAGCAAAAGCACAAAAGCATGAAATCAGGAGATAGTGGTAGAAGCACGTTGTGGCTGATGTCTGTCTGACTGTGGGGTTTTTGGTATCCATGTTACTACAATAGAGGGAAATGAAGACTGTTCCACCAGTAGCATCTACATACCATAATTTTTTGCTTTTAACTCTATTTCCTTTGTGTACTTTAAAGAACTATAATTAGCTTTTGACAGGGTCAGCACCTCTCAGACTGTGACGTAATTTAAAAAACAAAACCACTTCCCAGTCTATCGTGAAGTCCGCAAGCTTCATGTTGGTGAGACCTTGGAACATTCCTGGAAGTGTGAGACCAATTTATGAAGTGCTAGGAGGAAGTTAAGCTGCCATATTGGTCCTTGGGGTAATGAAGAGGTAGGATAGACACCCAGTACCATAACCTTCACGTCCAAACACCTAGATACTGAGGAAAGCACTCCAGGAGATGAGTGTGAGAAAAAATGTGATTCTTTTCTCCCAGACCATCTTACTCTGCCTTGACAGAACCACTTCCAGTTGAACAAGTGGCTTTGCAGCAGCATGCACTTACGTATCTCAGCCTATACTGACCGCCCAACTTTGCAGTTTCCTTTATTGGGGGCTGCATACCCTGCCTTTGAACATCGGATACAGCAACAACCACAATAAAATGTTCTAGTGCAGAAAGTGTTGCTAAAGGTGAACAAGATGCTTGAAGGTACACCAGAAGATAATATGGCAGAAGGTTTGATTTGCACTGAAGTCATGTTATCATTGCAGGAATAACAGCTCAGCTGCAGGTTACACCTCTCTGTGAGTAGTTGCCATCATCTGACCAACTATGGGATGGTGCTGAGCAAGTACTGGAAATGTTCATCTTGGGAGAACAGGAAATGAAGGGGGAAAAAAATAAAGTTTATAAAAAACTTTACATACAGGATAGCTGACAGTATGTCATCTAACTTGAAATTTGACCAGAAAAGAATGGAGAGCAAACTTATGATTTCAAAAAGTACAAAAAAAAATTTTACTCACCATAAGTGGGAAAAAACTAATTTTTTTCCATCATATATTCTGTAGATGCCTTCATATAAGTGAGTTAATTGGGAAAATCAAAACTGGAGAACACCTGGGCTGCAGGGATCATGTACTGGTGGAGTTTGTGGTCCTGAGGGTTATGGGTCAGGCAAGGAGAAAAGTCAGAACCCTGATCTTTAGGAGAGAAAAATTCCAGCTCTTCAAGGAGATAGTCAATAGCATCCACCGGGGGACTGCCCTAAGACAAGGAAGCTAAACAGAGCTGGAAGATCAAGGAAGTCTGCCATAAAATGTAAGACCTACAAATCTCCAGGACTAAGAAATTTGACAACGAAGGCAAGAGAGTGGTATGACTGACTAGAGATCAATTGGTCTAAGTGAAAGGAAAGAAGAAAATAAAGAGATGAAGTTTGGTTTTGTAGGGATGGGGTAAGTAAGGCCAAGGTGAAGCTGGAACTGAATCTGGCAAGGGATGCAAAAACCTACAAGAAATATTTCTACAGGTATGTTAACCAGAAAAGGAAGGTAGAAGAAGGTACCCCCTCTGATAAACAGGTTCACAACAACATCTTTCTCTCTAAATTGTGGAGAGATGGATTCAATGGATGCATTGTTTGGTGGATAAGGAACTGGTTAGGCAGACACATTCCTAGGGTAGTGGTCAATGGCTCAGAGTCCTAACAGACACCAGGGACAGGTGGAGTCCCTCTGGGTTCTGTAATAGGACCAGTGTTATTTAATGTCTTCATCAATAACACAGATGAAGGGATCGAGTGCATCCTCAGCAAATTTGCAGATGACCCCAAGCGGAATGGTGGTGTTGACACACCTGAAGGATGGGATACTATCCAGAGGCACCTGGACAAGCTGGAGAAGTGGGCCCATGAGAATCTCATGAGGTCTAACAAAATCAAATTCAAGATGCTGCCTCTGGGTCAGGGCAAACCGTGATATCAAAAAAGGCTGGGAGGATTAACAGATTGAGAGCAGCTGTAATAAGGATTTGGGGGTGCTGGTGGATAAGAGGTTGGGCATGACCCAGCAATGTGCACTTGCAGCCCAGAAAGCCAATTGTGTCCTGGGCTGCATCAAAAGCAGTGACCAGCAGCTCAAGGGAAGTGACTCTGCCCCTCTGCTCTGCTCTGGTAAGACCCCACCTGCAGTGCAGCATCCAGTTCTGGGGTCACCAGTACAGGAGGGACACTGACATGTTAAAGCTGGAGCAGAGGAGTCCACAAAGATGATTAGAGAGATGGAGCACCTCACCTATGAGGAAAGGCCAAAAGAACTGGGGTTGTTCAGCCTGAAGACAGAAAGCTTTGGGGTGACCTGAGTGTGGCCTTCCAGGGAAGGAAGGCCACAACACAAATGGAAAGAGGCTCTTACAAGAACATTTAGTTACAGGACAAAAACAGAAAGAGCAGGTTTAGATTAGACATTAGAAAAAAATATTTTCTCAGGTGTTGAGTCACTGGAAGAGGTCGCCCAGAGAAGTTGTGGATGCTCCATTGCTGGAAGTGTTCAAAGCCAGGTTGGAAGGGGCTCTGAGCAACTTGCTCTAGTGAAAGGTGTCTCTGTTCATGGCAGCCATGTTGGAACTAGGTGATCCTTAAGGTCCTTTCCAACTCTAACATTCTATTACTCTAAAACTCTGTGACCTTTTATGCAGCTTTTATCATCATAGTGTCTACATGATGACAAGTAAGATGCAGCTGTATTTCCCCTGAGAGGATTCAGAGAGCATGAAGGAAATCCAAGGGTCTGTGAAAGGGAGCTTGAGGTAAGTGAGTGGGCTCAACTAAATTGGCATGATTTGCAGCACACATATTCGCTTCTGGAGCAAGAACAAACAGTTAAAACTTTATCTTAATGAGGTTCTAAAGGTGCTTCTGGCACCTTGCAAGCAAAACTGAAGTTGATGATAATGGACTTAACTTTTTTTTTTTTTTAATTCAGACTTTACTAGTCAGCCAGTTTCCCGCAGGTCTGTCATCATCAAAACGCATAAACCTGCCAAGGCAGGATGCTTCACACTCACCTTGCCTGAAGGCACAGATTGCTTCATATTTGTTGAGGCCATGGCCCTCTCTGTGGCACTGCCCTAGTAGCACACCCCTAGGAAAGAAGTGCATGAGCTGAAGTTGTGTTAGTTATAGGCAAAGGATTTACCCAAGTGCCTGCGGGGAGATACAAAATAGATCACATAAAACAATGAAGTGTGGGTAGGAGACATGCATAAGTTGACTGGCAGCTCGGCTGGAAATTGTAATGACAATTGCCTTTTTTTCCACAAGAAGTCAACAAGTGACAGGTGTTGGATGTGAATATGGATTTCCCCAGGGAGAAAAAAGAAATGGTGAAGTAAGATGAGTTGACAGCAAAGGACTTGAACCTGTGGAGCCACACAGCAACACCTCAGGTTAAAAAGCATGTGGAAATTAGCCTTTTCCATATGAGAGATGCCAGCTGCATAGAGCCTGGAAGTGCAGCAAGAATCTAGGACAATATCTATAATTTAGAATTGGCTCCCATGAAGCTTAGTTTGCATCACATGATGATATGCTCTGTGGTCTTTAAAAGGTAGATTTTCTGCACAGACAACTAAAATGTAGCCAGTTAGGCATATGTCTTCCTGAAAATACACCATGTAAATTTTTGAATGTTGGATGGAAGGGCCTATGTCTATGCTCAAATACAGTATCTATGCTGGAAAATTTGGAGAATAAAAGACTTATCAAATTAATTCATATTATATAAATATACAAAAGTTGTTTTAAGCTCTCACTAGTTGCACAGCTCAATATCTGGTTTACTCTGAGTCTTTGATAACATGTTTGTTACCTAACTACTGTTGTTGCTGAATGGAGATGGGACAGTTCACAACATACATTACTGCCCTTTCCTGTCTTCCTGCACTCTTCCATTCCTAAAAGTGGAGTTAGAGTAGACCTGGTAGTTCAATAGAACTATTGCACTTTCCCTATTAGTGGTATTTTCTAATCTTTCCCATAATTCATTCAACTTCTGACATAACCACTGGCAGGGTGTTATTGCATGTCAAGATATTTAAGAGAACTGACTGGGGTAACAGGAAGACTTCGAGCAGAAGCTTATGCTTTTGTGAAACTTCATGTCTCTGGACTGCACTGACACCTGCAGATTTTTCATAGCTTATGATAAGCTAAGTTTCAGCTCACAGTGTCTTGTTGGGTGTTTTTAAGACTTGAGATTAAAATGAAAGTAGCTGGTCATTTCCAGTAACTACCCAAATTGCCTGCAAGTCTAAAGATAGCCTCACAGGATATGGGACTGCTTGTGTGTGAGAGAGGGGCCAAGAGTGAGAGAAATGTATAAATAAACCCTGGACTTCTTTTGAGAGCTCAGAAATTTAGAAGAATCAAATGCTGATCTCATGGTAGCAGAAATGGAGCTACAGGCGGGTTTCTATTTTTCAGTTTTAAAAACAACAAATGGCATTCATATTTACCCCGTCCTATCTGAACACCACAAGAAGTGAAACAGTAGCAACACATGCAGCTCCTTCTGCTGTGTCAGTCACTGTACAGTGCTCCAGTGCTGCTAACATGGAATACTTTGTGACGACTGTGCACAGAACAGCATCTAGACTGCAGTCCTTGGGCTGCTTTTGTCCTTAGGTGCTGTGATATTGCCTCTGCCAGCAGCTGGGAGAGGAGCAGGGTGCTGCTAACTACAGCTCTTAGGCAAATGCATAAGAATAGACAGATAGGCATTGCATCTGCATCCCTGTGATTATGGGTGGGTCATTAGTGCACACTGGTGTGGCTTGATGACTTATTACCCTCATATAAAGTCAGTTGTTGCTTTTCCTACAGCTGGTATCAGGACTGTAATTGTAGTTAAAGATGGCATACATGATGTTCTCGATTCTGGTCACTTTAAATGGGTGCCAGGCATCCAGCCTGTTTGGGACAAGCCCTTATACCCACTTTTATACTCAACCTTTTGTGCCACTCTTTGCCTCACCAAAGAAATTGGGGCCATCTGATTGCAACCCTAGGCAAACATAAGGGAGCAAATGACAGTAACTCAGACTTGCTAATTCCTTACTGTAGTGTTTTTCTACTTTGTACTTTTAAGATTACATTTGCATTTGATAACTAATCAAACTAGAGATTTTTTTTTTTAAATGCAGCATTGTCAAAGTGACCTCTGAATTTCATCTGAAAAGAATTCTGGAAGGCATAATTACAAAACTCTAAAGTCAGAAAGCTTTATAGCCAAACACTGACCACAAAGTCTGCCATCCAAAGTCTGGTCTCAGAGCAGCATAAATCTAGTGTAATACCCATGGTTTTGGTGGAGCTACTCTAGTTTTACACAGCAGTAACTGGGAATTGAACCTGGATCTTTGCCTTTAATTTTGTCCAAAAATGGGAAAGTAGAAAAAAGTATGCTTTTGACATGGAGTCCCACAGGAATTCAGATAGTCATCATATTGAGTCATTTTCCCAATCTTTCCCCATGTCTACCCACAAAATCCTGAGTGTTGTGTCTGCTCAACTAGAAAGAGAAAAATAAAGCAAGGTTTTTCTGACATAAAAATACAGTGATTGAACATAGGTGTGAAACATTTGCAGTATGAGATATTTTGATAGCCTGCTTTACAGTAGTACTGTGAAGATGATTTAGTTATTTGCTACTTTCAAAGGCTTTTAAATGTGCAAATGAAGTATGACAGCTACCACACTTATAGTCATTGCGAGTTAATAGCAGAGCTTCAGGTGTGTGCTCTTTGATGTTTGCTAAGATTGAAGGCTCAGGTATAGATTGCAGAATGAAGGCACAGTGCTGAGGGAATCTGTGATGCACATCTAGCACCCAGGATGTGGTTAGAAGCCTCAGCATCCTCAGCAACAGAGCAGTGTATTTAGTGTGAGGGCTTGTCTGCATAAGAACTTACCCCTGATTAACTACATGTGTGGACACTCCTATTCCAGAATAGTGGGTGGAGAACAAGCCCCTAGGCACAGCAGTATTGTCTCCCTCTCTGTGTTATCCTTGTCCATGGACCCAGAGATGGGTCTGGGGACATCTGCTGAGGAAGCTGAGGACAAACTGGCAAGTGAAACGAGAATTGCCTCCCCAGGCAGTAGAAAGGGTCCACAGGCTGGGGTGTTCTCTGAAACAAAAGCCTGGCATGATTACTTTCACATACAGCAGTATGGCAGGCTTCCCCAAATTGCTATGCATGAGAAGGAAAATTGGAAGCAGCTGCGTCAACATGTGCCATAAATAGAATACATTTCTCAGGAAAACAGCCAGCAAAAATAGAGCGCAATAATCTTCAGCTCAATATTTGCATATTACTAATGCCAGAAGTAAAGCATTAAAAGGGACAATGGAAGAAGATTATCCTTATTAGAAGAACAAAGCTTTAAGAAGGATGTCGACCATGGTATTAGAGCACTATAAACCTTAACAATGAAAAGGCTAGTCCATGACAATAGATGAAAATTCAAGAGCAGCATTATGGTTATTTGGAATAGCTCGAATCATTACAGCCCTGAAGAGTATAGCTGGGAATCTACCACTGTGTCACGTAGACAAAATAAATGTATACACTTCAAAATCCTTTAAGGAAGCAGTTTATAAAACTGATTGAGAAAGAGGCTAAAGTTTTATTACAATATCTTCTGCTGGACTGTGGAATCTAGCTGGTGGATTCCAAAATGAAAATCACAGCTCAGCCCAGTACATTGGCTTCAGTAGAATACCAAGACGTAGCCTTCTTGGGTTTAGTTTTTGCAGCATGCATTGCTGGCTGTTATCAACATCATTACTAGAGGGACACTTGGCCTGGCAGCTGAGCACACCTTACAGCTGCTGTGTTGTTATTATGGGAATGTCTGCTGCAGTGGAGGGAAGTGAAGGGCAAAGCCATAGCATTTTTAAGAGGTTTTTGTCTGATTGGAATACTGAGATCTTCTCATCCATAAATTTTTCCTTTCCTCTGCTGCAGAGTGAGATGTAGGCACAAGAAATAGGCTGGTTTTTTGAGCTATTTCCATATGGGATAAAATTTCTATTTCGTCTATGTACACTGGAGAAACAGGCTCTACTCTAAAAAAACAAGGCAAGCAGGGGATTACTGTTTGTCTTACTCCTTCTTCTTAAGTTATTTTATCACCTCTGTGCATGCAAATCTCAAAGGGTGTTGTTACTCTCCTAAATAGATTGGCTTTATTGTGCTGAGGCACAGAAGAGGAATGTGGATTTACAATGAAGGCGGAGAAAATGCCTCCATCCCACTCTGTGGTGCTGCTGCTGACTGATAGCACAGCCCTGTTTCTTACAGCTCTGGTGGCAGGCTTGAGCAGCTAATTCATTAGGTAGATTAGCCATAGTATTACCCAGTTGTAAAGATAATCATAAACTCTGTTAAATTCACTAGACTCTGGTTAGATATAATAAAATCATTCGTTTTAAGTAATTCACTTTATTATGCATCTAACACTCCATCTGCCTGGGAATTAAACACATAAAAAAGGCAGTTTCAGTTAGCTGTTACTCACTTGCAGTTGTTTCACTAATATAGTATGTGTAGATATTTTAGTGTCCAGCTTTAAATAGTCTATGCAAAATTTTGCTGTTTGTGAGTGCTTTTAGCACCATCAAAGGCACATGATGTCATTTCAATTTACACTGTGCATGACAAGAGGAAACTGAGGGGAGACCTCATTGCAGTGTGCAACTTTCTTGTGAGGGGAGAAAGAGAGGGACAGGCATTGATCTCCTCTCTGTGATGACCAGTGGCAGAGCTCGAGGGAATGGCCTGAAGTTGTGTCAGGGAAGGTTTAGGTTGGGTATCAGGAAAATGATTCTTCACCCAGAGAGCAGTTGGACACTGGAACAGGCTCCCCAGGGAAGTGCTGACAGAGTTCTAAAAGAGTTTGGACAAAGCTCTCAGGCATACAGTGGGACTCTTGGGTCCTGCACAAGGCTGAGTTGGCCTTGATAATGCTTGTGAGTCCCTTCCAACTCAGCACTTCCTGTGATTCTGTGATCTGTGAATGGGAGTCTGAGCACCAGCAGCTGGAGTTGGAACTCATTCATTGGACTTGCGTGTCCATGGGGCCAGCAACTGGGGCAAGTGAGCGAATGCAAGTGAGTGTGGCATCACAAGCAAGTATCAAGTAGCACTCACTGGTGAGTAGATCAAGTGGCCAGGGAGCCACTATGAGACAAGTTTCTCCTAGTTACAGAGCATATGCTAAAGCTTTCATTTGATATTACCAGATCTGTTTTATATTTATAATGCTGTACTGAAGAAGGTGTCTTATTTGTAATTCTTGCTTCATAGACAGATTATTGATTTATCCTATCCACACCTGATAGGAGAAGGGGCAACAGCTTTAAACAGAAAGAGGTGAAGTTTCGATTATTTTTTAGGAAGAAATTCTTTACTGTGTGGGTGGTGAGGCACTGGAACAGGTTGCCCAGAAAAGCTGTATATGCCCCATCCCTGGAAGTGTTCAAGGCCAGGCTGGATGGGGCTTTGACCAACCTGCTCTAGTGGAAGGTGCCCACTAGACAGGAGGTTGGAATGAGATGATGTTTAAGATCCCTTCTATAAGAACCCAAACCATTCCACAATTCTGTTGTCCAGTGTCTATTATTGCTATTTCAGAGCTAGCAGAACAAAGAAGAACCTGCTGAAATCAGGTCAAGAGACATAAGGAATATTTTCTAGAGAAAAGAAAGAGAAAGCAAGTACATTATGGAATATTTAATGCTTTGTATTTTAAGGCGGTTTTTCAAGGTTTGGTAGAATTCTTTTGAACGTCCAGTGATGGAAATTATCTCACCTTGAACATGGCTTGAGCTAATGACTGTCATGATAACAATAAATGACAGTAGAAAGAGACAAGTTTAGGACTTAGTTTACTTCCTGAAGTGGCCAAGGTGAATTACATATAAAATGTATTTCTCTTCACTAGTGCTATAAAGGAGCCCGGGGTTATTTGTTCATTTGATGACCTGTTCACGTGAGCAAAAATGAATCTTTACTGTTCATCTTACCCTGGAAGAAGAGGTTTACTTTTTATGCTATGTTTTTAGTTAAGCTTATTAGGTAGCATGTACAGAATTTGACAATAGACAAGGAAGGTATCACAATGGAGGTCAGATATTTTGATTTTATTAGGCTCTAAAAAATGATATGAATTGTGAATTATGTGTTACACAGTTTTAAACCTTGTAGTTGTGTGAGTGTTTTGGAGATTTTTTTTTTTAAAGATCATGCAATGTCTAACAAATACATGTCTTTCCTAGGCTTTTTTAAAGTCCCAAATATTTTTAGAAAAAAAAATCTTTTAGAGCTTGCTATAACACTGTATATTAAATTGACATTTGCAACTTTTCCTTGGAGGATTTTGAGTGTTTTTAGCCTAATTATCCTTTATTTCCTGGGACGTATACTCTGTATTGACTCTAGCTACTAGAAATTCTTCAGGCGAGATACTGACTTAGTGTAATATTAATTGGTCCATCTGCATTTGATTGATAACACAAAGGAGCCCTTAGCGTAGCTATTATTTCAGCCTGACTGTATTTAATATTTTATTGTGGCAATTCCCAGTGTGAAGTAATGAATATGCTTCTGAAGCACTTGGCCCATGTTCTGTGCTTCGATGATACACAGAGAAACATCTTGTTCATAACAAGAAGCCACATCAAGAGATGTTCACGCTAATCATAGCCAGAACATGCTTACAATGTAATAGCAAAGATAATCCTAGAGAGAAATGGGTATCATCTGGTGCTCTTTCAAAGCTCTCATCTTATGTTGCAGTTGCATATTGGAGTGTTTCACATATTTAGCAGAGCAGTCTGTAGCACCTCGTAGATGTCTCCCAGGTACAAGATGTGTCCAACCTGGCAGTTCACCAACTGGCAAGAAGCAGCAATCACCCTACAGTTGATTTGCACACACATCCAAATGCACTGATTTTTTGTCATTTTCCAAAAGTCTCCACAAGCTGCTGGGGTAATCTTAGATTTTATGAATTCTTACACATCTGGGATACATGGAGCAGCCATGGATGGGTGTGTCTGTGAAGCTCACATGAAAAATCATAGGAGCATAGAATGGTTTGAGTTGGAAGGGAACTTAAAGATTATCTGGTTTCTGCCTCCCCATAACAGGCAGAAATGCCACCTACTAGGTCAGGTTGTTCAGGGCACCATCCAGCCTGGCCTTGAACACTTCCAGGAATGGGGCAACCACAGCTTCTCAGGGCAACGTGTTCCAGTGCCTCACCTTCCTCTGAGTAAAGAATTTTTTCCTAATATCTAATCTAAATGACCCCTCCTTTGGTTTAAAAATATTCCCCCTTGTCTTAACACTATCTGCCTGTGTAAAGAAGCCTCTCTCCCTCTTTTTTTAGAATTCTCCTTTAAGTATTTAAAAGCCTCAATGAGGTCTCCCCAGAACCTTCTCTTCTCCAGGCTGAAGAGCCCCAACACTCTCAACCTATCTTTGTCACAGAAATGTTCCAGCCCTTGGATTACCTTTGTGGGCTCCTCTGGACCTGCACTAGCAGCTTTGTGCCTTTCTTATATTGGAGGCCCCAGAGCTGGATGCAGTAATCCAGTTGGTGTCTCATGAGGGTAGAGTAGAGAGGCAGAATCACCTCCCTTGACATGCTGCTTTTGGTGCAGCCCAGGATGCAGTTGACCTTCTGCGCTGTGAGGTCAAGTCTAAACTCTCATTCACCAAAATCTTTAAGAGCTCTCAGCAGGGCTGCTCTCAGTGACTTCTTCACTCAGTGTGGGATTGCTCTGGTCCAAGTGCAGTATCTTGCATTTGGCCTTGTCAGATTTCATGAGGTTCTTGTGGATCCACTCCTTGTGCTTGTCCAGGTTGCTCTGGATCATCTATTCTTCTGTTGTGCCAACTGCACATGTCAGCCTGGTGTTATATGTAAACTTGCTGAGAATGCATCTGATCTGACTATCTGTGTAACTACTAAAGATTAAAGGGCACTGGTCCCAAGACAGAGTCCTGACAAACACTGCTCATCACTGGCTGACACCTGGATATAAAGCCATTGACCACAATGTCTGGATGTATCCATCCATCCAGTTCCTTATCCACTAAACAGTCCACCCTTCAAATCCATGTCTCTGCAATTTAGAGATAACAATATCCCATGGGACCATGTCAAAGGCCTTACAGAATTCCCAATAGATCACATTGTTTGGTCAGTGGATGGGGACTTGTTTCTGCTCACAAAATGAGAGCTATTAATTTTCATATATTTGTAAGGAATTACCTTCAGCAACAGTAGCTAACAGAGTGTTGCCCAAAACACACAAAACAATAGCGGTGTCCCAGGGAACATCCCCTTATTTGCTTCTATGCTACCCGAGCCACTGCTTGCAAGGGGGTACAATGGCTGATGACATATGTCAGTTTTAATTAAATCTATTCAAAGCTTTCTACACTGACAAGTTGGTTATTCCATGCTTCCCATCCACAGTATTGTCACAGTACCAGTCTCTGTGACCCAGGAAGGCAAGGCTGGAGTAGTTGTGCTCCAAGACTTCTTTCATCTGGCTGGAGTTTTGAAACCAGAGTTTTCCTTTCCTTTTAGAAATGTAACAGTAGCAATTTCCAAGGAAAGCATCTGCTCATTAAACTCATCAGGAAAAAGGACAGTAGTATCCAATGTGTTTACGTGCCTTTCAGCCAGTGTCTGTATTAACAATTTGTTTCAAAGAGATTTTGTTCCTGTATTTACTTTGTGCTGGGCTTTTTTTCTCCAAGTAATTTATGTGTTTATCAATCAGATTTGCTGCAAAGGGAATTAAGTCAGATGCTCCAATTCACTGCCTGCTGGCACCAGGTTTCACAGTTACACACTTACACATGAACTTTGTCCACAAGAATGTATGCCATGATGTCCATCAGAAATAATTTTGCTTCTCTTCCCCCCCCCTCCCCTACACTGTATATTTACAACTGAAACAGTGAAACATTAGCTTAAGTTATTCTATTATCAAAGATCAGGTTTAGCCATTAATTTAAGAACTGACACTGGATCCGAATTTGTGTACAGCTCTGAACAACACTCAGACAAGTCTTATGATAGCCTCATATAAAATCAGCCTTCAGAAGCTCAACTGCCTTACAGTGAAGTTGAATTACTCCTGCTGTTTCTGGCATAGAAAGGGAAGAGTCGTGTCTTTCCCTTTCTCATTTCATTCCTTTCTGACATTATTGCAATACCTGAGGTTCCTAGAAACATCACGAGTTCTGTGCTCTGGCAGTGTGTGGAAGGAAAGTGTGTCAATTTTTTTACACATGGAGGATAAGGCACAGGGACTTGAGACTCCAAGAAACAGCCAGAAAAGCTTGTCAGGAAGTTTTGAAATTAGAACTTTGCCTTCAGGAGTAACTTATGTGAACATATACATTTTTTTCATGGAATCACAGAATCCTCAGTATTGGAAGAAACCCTCAAGACCACCCAGTCCAACCATCAACCAAGCACCACCATAATCACCCTCAACCATATCCCCAGGTGCCACATCCTCCTGAAACACTTCTGGGAATTGTGACTCCTCCACTTTTACACAAGCAGCCCAGGATAAATTTCTCATCTTTCAGATGGCTTAATAGCTGATATCAAAGGTACAGAGAGGCTGTGGAGAGTGGTCTCTTTTTAGTGATTAAGCCGTGCCACTTTTTGCCTACTTCAAGTAATGAATGTATAACAGGCTCTGAAAGAAAACACATTCTGCTGTGAAAACATGTTAGACAAGATGACAAAGTAGAAAAATTCTCTGTAACTATGAAAATGAAAAAGCAAGGGTTTTAAAAGCTTTAACTTGAGCTGAGCAATCTTCAGTATTCCAAGTAAATTTCATCTCACCCTATGCTTTTCAGATAAATTCAAATGGCAAGAGAAAGAGAAGTGAAATTAAAAACAATACTCAGAAAATATTTTTTGTGACTAGGATTCAAGAAAACTTTAAACTATAGAAGAAGCTTCTCAAAGAATTACAAATGAGGCCATTTTACTCCTGAAATGGATAAAGATGTATTCTTAAATGTTTTAAGAATATTAGTGTATAAAAATGTACATATTGAAGAGACTTTTCTTTTTCAATCATCATCCTGAAGAAAACAAAGCTTTATTATAATCCTTCAAAAAGTGATGTTACAGAAAGAGCAGAGTAAGGCTCTTCTCAGAAGGGCACAGCCAGAGGACAGGAGGCAAAAGGCACATGTGCAAATGGCGAACGGATTTAAAGGAAAAAGAAACCCTCATGATGAGAGTGATTAAGCACTGGAACGCATTCCCAGAAAAGCCATGAAATTTCTCTCCTTGGAGACTGTTAAAACCCAGTTGGAAAAAAACTTGCCCTAACTTCAAAGTTGGCCCTGTGCTGACCTGAGGCATGGACTAGATGAGCTCCAGAGGTCCTGTCTAACCTGCAGTACTCGGTGTTTTTGTAGTAAATTCTGTAACATTCCAGGACAGCATAAGGTCTGGTAAATCTCTGACACAGAAACTAGGGCTCAAACACTTGAGAATCTGGTGGAAGTGTAAGACATGAGAAGGTATCCTGTCTGTCATTGCTGTATAGCAACCCAGTCAGATTCTGTTGAAATGGAGAGCAAAAGAAAAGTAAAAAGCTTTAACATAACCTGTGCAACAGGCTTCAGCTAATTATTGTGTGTTGTAGTGATGGTGTTTGAGAGGTATGGAACTATATAAACAAGTGATTTGAATGACAAAACATATTGTCTTTAGACAGTTCAGCTTCACAGTTTGTTACATTCAAAGCCATCCAAGTACTTCTAGTCTTTCTGAATGCATACATAATCCATTTGAAGAAAGACTTTTTTCCTTCCTAAAATCTGGGCCAAGAAGCACAAACATGTTACAAGAGGAGTCCCTTCTCTAACATTACCCACAGGTGACCAAGCACTGTCACACTGACAGGCAGGGAACATGCTCCCAGAAACAGAAACGGGTGATTATTGATCTCAAAAAACTAGTTTACCAGTCTTTTTTGCAAGTAGTACAATGTAATTTTTTAGTCACTCAGAGAAAAATCTGGTGAAATGATTAGAGAAATCATTCATTAATCACACACATATATATGGTATATATATGGTAAGTTCTTAAACACCTCAGTTATGCATTAACATAGGACACATTTCACTTTGCCAAAAGCAGCCTGTTAGACAACAACTCTGCACCATGATTTCACAGGGTCAACCTTTATTTCAGGGAAGTGTGGTGAC
This sequence comes from Sakesphorus luctuosus, assembly GCA_013396695.1. Taxonomy (NCBI): domain Eukaryota; kingdom Metazoa; phylum Chordata; class Aves; order Passeriformes; family Thamnophilidae; genus Sakesphorus; species Sakesphorus luctuosus. The sequence goes on along the minus strand of VWZD01013806.1, from coordinate 86,011 downwards.
AGGGAGGCTTGTGGATCTATGATGTAATAGTGATGATACACTCACATTTTGCAGAATATTTTCTGTTAAGCGTCCTTCAAAGGAGCGTAAGCCAAAAACCAGTTGTTTTCACTAACTGCTACATTGTCCCTCATTTAGTTGCAGTGCTATGTGTCACATCTTCTACAGAGTATGTAAAGATTCAAGAAGCTGAGGGTCCTGCATATGTTATTGCAGTCACCTATGTCTAATAAGCAGTGCACAGACTTCCCTGACAGATGCTTTACAAACAGCAAAAAATGATGTCTCTCTATTTCTGTCTCTTTCTCCCTCTCTCTCTCTCCTCCTCTCCAGTTTTTCATTCCTTCAAGGGCTCTTGCAAAATGAAGCACAGTTGCTGATGGGTGCCACCATCCAAATGCAACTCATTTTAGTGCAATCCATCCTTGAAGGTAACATCTTGCCTAAAACAAGGACAGATCCCCAAACTGAGACAAGCCACTGGCAGTAATCAAGAATACACACTTTCAGAGATTTCCTTGCACCTGCATTAGGTTAGCTAGCACATGTTAGCTTATTTAGACCTAAATGTGACTTCTTTGATTACTCAACATAAGCCAATAGATGGAGGCAAGGATCCAGACAGAGGCTTGAATATAACCCTATGGTCGCTGGATCCCTGTCTTTGAAAAGTAGGGGTTGCCCTCATTCAAAACTTCCTCTGTGCTGTAGGGAGCTTCTGAGTTACAGTGAACAGCAGAGGTGACCAACACCATGATTATCTTTTTCTGTGTCTGGATTTCTTATTAAAGAGGAAGATAGGATTTTTTCTTCAAAACTCTTTGAATATTACGATTCTTCATGAGACAACTAATGATATTTTTACACAATCTTAGTGTAACTGTTTTAAGGAGGAAATGCAGCTTTGATTTTAAATAATCTTTTTCTTCTGAGGGATATAGAAATAGGAAAAAAGTAAACTATATGGCAGAACAGTTTTCCCTCTTTTTTTTTTTT